>OY856414.1:463185100-463597600 GCA_963693085.1 Alisma plantago-aquatica
AATAAAGCTTAGACATACCACAAGGTCTTGTCAAGGGAAGAACTATATGCATCTTGATGTTGTGTGTCCTTTAGTTGTCATGTTCGTACTGATGAACTTTAGTTGTGGTTCAGTAAAAGAACTTTAGTTGTGGGAAGCATATAATCATTGGGAAACAATTATTTGATCTTATCTCTTTTTTGGTGAAGTAAAATGTAAGGAGGATCCACATACTAAATTAAGATATGTAAGGAAGAAAATGTGAGAAGTCTAGGGCCAACTTGTCGAGCCCAAAGAGGCTAAGGCCCATTAGGGCTTGGCCATTCAGCTGTGGGATATTTTTTGGAAATAGGTAAGTATTAATATATTGTGGGATTCCTAATCCCCTCTGCCTTAGCGATATGGCTATAAATAGCCAAGGGATGCAGCTGCCAATGCAGTCTAGAAACAAAAAAGGTAGGCACGGTCGCCAATTTGAAAGGCATAATAAGAAAAAGGTAGCACTTTAAAGATGAGGAATAAAAGCAAAGAAGAAGAATAGAGAAACAAAAAGAGAAAAATAAAGAAGTGGGAAAAGACTGCCAAGGCATCTAGGAGTTATTCTTTGGGTCATCTACCGCTGTGTATTTTTTGGAAGGGTATCTTTTTGGGAAGTTCTAGGGTGGTGAATTATAGAGATCTTTCCCTATGTGATATCTTCTTATTTCTCCTTTTGGGTATATTATCTAAGTTTTAGGGTCAAATCTGAGAAAAAATATATATTTTCTTATAGTGGATTTGTCAATGTTGGCCCCATGGTTTTCCCCTATCACATCATGAGGATTTTCACATAAAAGTTAGGTACTTTTTCCCTCTGTTTGCTTGTGATATTGTCTTGATTTTATAATCTTTTCAATGAAAATTCTACAAATATTTTTTTGTCACTGCATCATGGTTGCATAGTATAGGTACACGTATTCCCCATGAACATCTAGCAAGTGGTATCAAACTGTTAGTTGTGTTGATGTGGATTCAGATGGAAAAGGATGATAATGCAACAATGGTTAAGTTGATGAGTATAAATTGTTAGATCTGGAAACCCAAGATGGAGAAATATTTATATGGTTTGATAAAGGGACAAAAGCCAGGGAGTGTGTCTAATGTAGATTGGAAGAAACTAAATAGGAAGACAGTGAGAACAATATGAAAGTGGCTCAATATTTCTATTTTCAATCACGTCTTAGAGTAGACCAATGCCAAGGATCTTTTGAAAAATCTCAAGAAATAATATGAGAAAAAGAATGTCACAAATAGAGCCTTTTTTATTAGGAAGATAGTGAACCTGAAGTACAGGGATGGTACAAACATTATTGATCACATTAATGAATTATAAAGTCTTATAAAGCAATTGGGGTCCATGAATATTGTTCTTGATGATGAACTCCAGACACTATTTCTTATGGGAACATTACTTGATAGTTGGAAACTCCCATCGTGACAACCAACAATTCTTCATAGGAAGGAAAGTTGACACTTGATCAAGTGAAGAGAAATCGATTGAATGAGGATATTCGACGATGAGCCTCAAGTGATAGCAGTTCATAGATGCACTTCATCGAGAGAATAAGAACAAACATAGTGAGAGACCTTGAATGATGCCAAAGCCGTGTTGAGTCCCAAGACTATGGGAAGGCTCATGGTAGATCCAAGATTAAGAGTATAGACTACTTCCATTGCCAAAAGTAGGGTCATTTCATGAAAGATTGCATGGTTTGGAAAAAGAAACATCGCCCTAAAACCAAAGACAAGAAGGATGATGACAAGAATATTGGAACAACAATTTTATATGATAGGTTTAACGACCGCCACCAAACCGATAGCTAAATCGTCACTAATAATGTGGAATAACCATAAACAGTGGATTAACAAAAATCACTAAAAATTAAAACCATTTTTGCAAAGAGATCCATTTCCTGGAAAACTCTTAATAAAAGAACCAAAACTTTGTATACATCAGGGTTCACATTGTACATACATTGTACCATCTCATCTCGAGGTTAACATATAACAGTTGCGTTGTCAAAACATGTACTGAAGCAACATAAAACCTTGAGGCATACAAGCCAAAATCTCAGTTTTGTTCATAAAACCATCACGCACTAAATCCAAGGACCTGAGAGTACAGAGATGACACATAGGACTTCTATCTACAAGACACGATAGACAGTACACTCAACTTGAGCTATTACTGTTGTCCCTACTACTTTTGTCCTTTCTCTATAGAACGGTCTCTACCTCCTCATACACGTCCACCTAAAAATTTTGGATCCCACGGGGTGATACAATTGTCCCAACAAGAGATATAACTCTCCGCCAACAATGTTATTATCACAGGTAAATAGTATAAAACTGAGTAGAGGTTCTTTTATACTAATAAGCAAGGTTAATCACTGTGGATAAGTAGATTAGAACATTCTCATCTTTTAAAGAATTGCAGTTGTCTATGATAGAGAAGTAAATCATCTATTCACTTTATAAGGAATATGAAGAACATGTGTATCATTTACTCATCATATTATACCACCATCTCAAGCTTATCCTGTGATAATATCATCATGTTCTAGCTTTATACCAATATTGCAAGAGTATAGCCAGGTATTGGATTATACCAATCATGTGATATTACAGCTAGGTATTGGATTGTACCAATCCTGTGATATTACAGCCATGTATTGGATTGTACCAATCCTGTGATATTACAGCTAGGTATTGGATTGTACCAATCCTGTGAGAGTTCATCCAGGTATTGGGTTGTACCAATCCTGTGAGAGTTCAGCTCCAATCTTGTGAGATCATAGCATGGTATTGGGTTGTACCAATCCTGTGAGAGTTCAGCCAGGCATTGGGTTGTACCAATCTTGTGAGAGTTTAGTCAGGCATTGGGTTGTACCAATCCTATGAGAGTTCAGCTTTGCATTGGGTTGTACCAATCTTATGAGAGTTCAGACAGGCATTGGGTTGTACCAATCCTATGAGAGTTTAGCTAGGCATTGGGTTTTACCAATCATGTGAGATCACATCCAGGTATTGGACTATGCCAAACTTGTGATATTATAGCTAGGTATTGGATTGTACCAATCGTGTGATATTATAGCCAGGTATTGGATTATGCCAATCTTGTGAGATCATAGCCAGGTATTGGGTTATCCCAATCATATGAGAGTTCATGTAGGTATTAGGTTGTCCCAATCCTGTGAGAGTTCAGCCAGGTATTGGGTTGTACTAATCATGTGAGATCACAGCCAGGTATTGGAACTATGCCAATCCTGTGATATTATAGCCAGGTATTGGACTGCTCCAATCCTGTTAGATCACTTTGAAAGTACATCCAGGTATTGGATTATACCAATCATGTGATATCATGGCCATATTACTAAGGATTCCATAGTAGTTGAAATACCTTTGTGTTTCCCTTTCACTTTCATTATGGGACATCAATCTCTGGATCAACATCTTATCACCTCTCACAAGGCAACAACTATTCACATGGCTCACAAGGCCATTAAACATCTTGTCACCTCTCACTAGGCAACAACTATTCGCATGGCTCACAAGGCCATTAAACATCTTGTCACCTCTCACTAGACAACAAGTATTCACATGGCTCTCACGGACATTAAACATCTTGTCACCTCTCATTAGGCAAAAACTACTCACATTACTCACAAGGCCATTAAACATCTTGTCACCTCTCACTAGGCAACAATTATTCTCATGAATTACAAGGCCCATTATTAGGGTTAGGGTTTCCCTTTATAGACAAATAAGGTTTCAAGTTCATATTATCAATCCAAACCCTAATTCATTGCTCCATGCCTCTAGGAGCATACATTGATATCATAAGTATTCAATCATACTTATTTATTCTCATCATTTTTCATTAAATGGTTATCAACACAAAGTATGAGTTTTTCTCTTATCCTTACTAGGATATTGATTACATTCTACTTTATTATCTTGGCTTAACCTTCTCTCAAGGTATGGTATCCTACACTTATCAAAGTGCATTAAGCTCATTACATATTAATGTAACAATTGACATGACACACTTCATGTGTTACTCATCCAAGTATATTGGATTTGAGGTGCATCAAGGTGTATCAACCTTGAGGTGTTGGATATAATATTTATCATGCCTTGATGTATCACTTCCCTCATTGTTTTTATCTTACTTAAGTTCATCAACTTATCTTGTATTAGGGTATTTCCCTTCCTAATACTTCATGCACTAACTCGTCACATTTATCATGTAGTGTATTGGCCATAAGTCACACACTTGAATTACCCAATTATCATCAAGTGATATGGACTCATCTCGATTTAAGGCATTATTGATATAGGGTTGTCCATTATCAACCACTTTAGGTGTTTCTCCTATCAAGGTATTAGCTACACCATTACTTGGTGTTATACTCATCACTCCTAAGAGTGTTTTTCCCTCACCTTTACAAGGTGTATCGGGTTGAATCATGTATGTCAAGTTGAACACTTATATTGGGCTAGGTGTATATCGAGCTAGGAATCATCATATCCCTCATACCCTTACTCATCAAGGTATCAACCTTACCAATCATATGGTGTATCACCTTCACCATACATGGGTGTAACATCCTCACCTCACTTGAAGATATTGGCCACATCCTACTTTAATGTATTGGCCATCACATGTTCTAGGGTATTAACCACCTTACCACTTTTGTTATCTAGTGTATTGGATTACCCACCATATCATTTTAGAGATGTGTGCTCAACACCATACCGTCCAAGAGGTGAATGCTTAACCCAATATCGGTTTAGAGGTGTATGCTTGCTTACCATATCACCTTAGAGGTGTATGTTTGCTTACCATATCGGGTAAGAGGTGTATGCTTGCTTACCATATCAGGTAAGAGGTGTATGCTTGCTTACCATATCGGGTAAGAGGTGTGTGCTTGCTTTCCATATCACTTTAGATGTGTATGTTTGCTTACAATATCACCTTAGAGGTGTATGTATGCTTCACACCATATCGGGAAAAGAGGTGTATGCTTGACCTCATATCGTTCAAGAGGTGTATACTGCATTACCATATCTTGCAAGTAAGTATAAAGTCATACCCATATCATTTTAGTGGTGTATGTACATCACCATATCGGGTTAGAGGTGCTTGCTTATGTGCTTGAACATGATATCACTTTATAAGGTGATACCATCATCTTCAAGCTCTATATCTTCATTCTACTTGTTCTAGTACAAGGATAACAGGTCTAAGCAACTACTATAACTCATACATATATCAAGTATTCAAGAAAATCTCGGAATTGAAAGTAGATCATCAAATATATCAAGAAAGATGATGAATAATAATATGTTTGGGTTCAAGTTACATAACCTGCCTTAAGAAAAAATTCAAAGCTCCAAGATCCAAAGCTTCACGTTCCTAAGGTTGAAGATGATTTATCAAAATTGCAAGGCTTGTTTAAAACTCCTTCATATACAAGGAATCACCATAGTTAAGAAGTTGGTGAAGAAGAAAAGAAAGAAAGATCATAACCCTAGATCCATGCTTCAATCTAAGGTTGAAGATGATCATGGCCTCACCTTAGGGTCAAGACTTGAGTTCCTTCTTGCTCCTAAGAACATTGCACAATACCTCACTACTCATGTACGATATGCCCTCACTTGTGGCCGATATCCCCTTCACTTGTGGCCAATATCACTTCATTTGGCTGATATCAACTTGCTATGGCTGATATCAACATGCTATGGCCGATACCCAAGGCCCTATGCCTGATAACACTTCACCCATGCACGATACTAAGACTCTATGCATGATATCTAAGAGCAAGGAGGTGGTAGGATTCGAAAATTTTCACTAAGGGGTGAAAGGAAGGGTATATATACTTGAGGTTCATGGGAGAGAGTGTAAGAGGTGTCATCACCTTCCTACTAGTAGATGTCACATGGCCATGCATGGATTGATACATGTACTTGCATGCATTCTATCTTTATCTTTACATTAAAAATAAAACTTGAGGATAATGCAAGGGATAAGGGTCGGCCCCGTTTGGGTATCTTCTAGGACATGCCACTTCCACTTACATTATTATATTCACAATTCAATGCAACCTTTCCCAAGGAAAGTTGCAAGCCAATATCCATTTCTTTATTGAGGTGCTTAGCTATTTTTTGCAAAGGCAAAGAGTTAAAAACACCATATGGGGGTCTCCTCTTTGTCTCCTTGGATGATAGGGACTCCCATTTAACACTACAACCTGATACACTCAATACAAGCTCAAATTAGGGTTTCCATTCAACCCCTTTCTTGGTCTTTTCATCACCAAGAATACTACCACTCATAAATGATTCAAACATGGTGTATCATTCATTATCTATCCTCTAAATAATACATAGAGGAAGTAGGAACACTCTATAGGTGGTAATTTTCATATCAACCCTACATCTTGGGTAAATTACAATTTGTACCAAAATTGGTGCACAAGGTACTAGCATTATTCAAACAAGTTCAAACTTGGTATTTAGGATTTCCACAAGCCACCACTTAGCATCATTCTCTTTCTTATAATGCTAAAACACTTATGGCACATTCAACATGTGACATATTGCAATATAACCCCTCATCTTGGGTAAATTGCACTTTGGTCCAAAACAAAGGAACATTTCTCAAACGGCATTCAATCAGGACCAAACTTGGATCATAAGTGTGTCACATGATAACAAAACACCTTATCGGATTATATTAAACTTCCAAGAAACTCATTTAAGCCAAACAAATAGGGTTATCCATAAACCCAGGTCAGGGATGTTACAACAGGAATGATGATGACAATGTGGTCTTGATAGTTCAAGAGTAGTGTTTGCATGTTGATGAGGATTATTCTAGGTGGGTGGTAGATACTGCAACTTTTTATCTTGCTTCACCCAGTGAGGATTTCTTCACTTCATATATGTAGGGATACATTGGGAGGGTATATATGGGAAATTCTAGCTTCTCTAAAATTATCAAGATTGGAGATATTTGTGTTCAGAAAAGTTTCAGTTGCACACTCACACTAAAGATGTTGTTTGTGTTCAAAATTTGCAAATAAGTTTTGATATCTAGTTATTTCTTTGATAGAGAAGGATGTCATCTAGACTTTGGTGGTGATAAATGTAAAATCACAAAGGAGTATTTGGTTATTGTACAAGGTAAATTGTGTCGCACATTGTACAAGACCCAACTTAAAGTGCTCAATGGTGGTAATATACATGCAATTGAAAATCACCAAACAGATCTATGGCATAGATAGTTAAGACACATAAGTGAGAAGGGCCTACAAATTCTATTGAAGTAGATATTGATTCATTATGGTAAGGACACCAATCTGATCTCATATGATTCATGTCAGACAAGAAAGCATCGGCATGTTTCTTTCAAACCAATATTAAAGGTGAAGTCACAGCTTCTACAGTTGGTTCATTTGGATATATGTGATCCATTTGAGGTGGTTTTACTAGGTGGAAATAGGTATTTTGTCATATTCATTTATGATGCATCTAGGAAGGTGTGGGTCTACTTACTGAAGACCATGGAATGGGCCTTTTAGTATTTTTAGAAATTTCATGCCATGGTGGAGCTAGAGATAGAGAAAAAGCTAAAGTGTCTCCACATAGACAATGGAGGGAGTACACCTCTGGGAATTCTAGGATTACTATGCACAACACGGCATACGTCTTGATAGGACAAATCCTAGTACAATATATAATAATGATATAGCTGAGAGGATGAATCGTGCCATGGTGTATAAAGTCATATGCATGCTGAAGACTACACAATTTCAAAAGACATTATGTGGCAAAGATTGGTGAGTATTGATTGCTATTTGATTAACAGATCTCCATCATTTCCTTTGGGGTTTGAGATACCTGAGAAGGAATGTATAGGCAAGGATGCATCCTATGATCATCTTGAGTATTTGGATGCAAGGCTTATGCAAATGTTCCAAAGGAAAAGAGGAAAAAGTTGGATGATAAAGTGGTTCCATGTATCTTTCTTGGCTATAGAGATCAACAATTTGGATATAAGTTATGGGATCATGATAAAAAGACTATAAGCAGGCACAAAGATGTGACATTCTTTGAGAGTCAGGAAGTCAGAGAGCCTGGGGGTGATGATGTAGAGGTTGTAGGATTAGGCAATAGTTCTTCTAGTAATGAGTATGAGGATGCTTTAGCTTTTTCATAGGTGCAATATTGAAATGATGAAGAAGAGTAGCATGATCGTCCTGAGCAGTAAAATGATAGCACATTGGGTGTTCCTGTTCTACATGCATAATTAAGTGATTTAGATTCATAGTGTTATAACCTCATTTTTCCTAAACTATGTAATGAGATTTGTAAATCTCCTTTTTATGATAAATGAAATCAATGGTTGATTTATTTGTTTGTATTGGATGGATTTCGTTTATAATAGCCTTGTTTGGTTGTTTAATGGGTTTTATTAGCTATTGAACCGACAATGGTGGTTCATACCCCTGACACCTTATGGATGGAACAGTAGAAGAGGCTGACTAAGGCCATCAGTGCTCTGGCCCTCAAGGACATAGCTAGAGATGAGAATGGTGAACCGCTCCCCGTTCATCCCTGACTCAGAGTCACCATTCTAGTCTTCATCAAGCTGAACATTGAGAAATTTTGGAGAGAGGATAAGACAGAGGTGGTCGACAAAGCGGAGGCTTGGCTGCTGGAAGTCGAGAATGGGTTCTGCATTCTTTGAGGTATAGCCAAACAAGAAGGTTCTTTTTTCTGCTCACCTCTTAGAAGGAGCAGCCAAGATATGGTGGGAAAACCATATCATGGGATAAGATTTAAGTGAAGAACTGATGGCGTGGACCGACTTCAAGACTATCTTCACCGCCAGATTCATCCCCGTCTCAGCTAAGAAGAAGAAGGAAAGGGAGTTCACCAACATGACCCAGGGTAACTCATCTGTTGCGAACTTTGGTCACAAGTTCTGCATCCTGGAACGCTTTGGACATATGATGGATGAGGAAAGAAGGGTGGACCATTTCATATAACATCTTCATCATGCCATTAAGCCTCATGTAATGACAAGTAAACCAAAAAATTTCGCTAAAGCTTACAGCATCACCTTGGACATGGAGATGATTGTGATGCCTGCTCAGAACCCACCCAAAGGTTATCTGGGTTTCACTGAAGGAACTCAGGGACAGAAGAATGAGCATAAGAAAGGACAAGGGTGTAATCACAGCAAGGTCAAGCATGGACACAAAGGAAATCCACATGGTGAAAATCACTTTCTGAAGTTTCGTACATGTGGACGGTCACATCCGGGGAAGTGCCGCTTCGAGAAGAGGTTGTGGTACTATTTCCAATAAGAGGGACACTTCATCGCCAACTGTCCTTAGCCTGATCTAAGAGGTCCGGTGGAAGCACAGCCAGTGGTAGTAGCACCCCTAGCAGGAGGAGGAGAACTTGCTGGAGGTCCCCATATTGGAGAGAG
This sequence comes from Alisma plantago-aquatica, assembly GCA_963693085.1. Taxonomy (NCBI): domain Eukaryota; kingdom Viridiplantae; phylum Streptophyta; class Magnoliopsida; order Alismatales; family Alismataceae; genus Alisma; species Alisma plantago-aquatica. The sequence goes on from OY856414.1 coordinate 463,194,621, forward strand.
AAGGCAAGCCAGAGTATTCACCATTGACAATGAAGAAGCCCAGGTGAATGCTAATAGGTTGATCGAGGGTAATAACTTATAGAGATTTCCTTTTAGATTAGTAGATCATGCAATAACTATCTGATATGGTATGAAACTATGTAGGCATGCTTGAAGTCATGGGACAAAATGTAAAAGCTCTTTTTGATTCTGGTTCTACTAATACTTTTATTTCGATAAATTTGGCAACTATTGTTTGTTTGGACATCAAGGATTTAGGTTATGTTTTGGATGTCACAACCCCGAATGGTTGCATATATACTTCTCTTTTAAAAAACCTAGTCTTTCCAATTAAATACCTGAGTCATGAGCTTCCCACTAACTTCATCCTCCTCGGTATGAATGATTTCGATGTAATCATTGGTATGGATTGGCTTTACACCTATAGAGCATAGATTGACTGTAGAGAGAAGAAGATTCTTATTAGGAAGCTTGGTTACCCACACTTTACTATTCGAGGAAGGAGAGATGCGACTACCAGCCTTTATGTGTCGGCTTTGAAGGCCGAGCATATGATATCCAAAGGTTGTCGATCATACCTAGCCATAGTTACCGAACCTGAGGCCAAGGTGCAACCCTTAGAAGAGATACAGGTGGTTCGGGAGTATGCGGACGTGTTTCCAGATGATCTACCAAGGATCCCCCCTGAGAGGGAGGTAGATTTCTCTATTGAGTTAGCTCCCGGAACTAACCCTATATCTAAGGCACCCTATAGAATGGCACCTTCCGAGTTGCTTGAGTTGAAAACCCAGTTGAAGGAGTTGTTAGATAAAGGTTTTATCCAACCTAGTACATCACCATGGGGAGCACTAGTCCTCTTTGTGAAGAAGAAGGACGGATCACTCCAGATGTGTATTGATTACCGGATGATCAACTAAGTGACCATTAAGAACAAGTACCCTTTACCTAGGATAGATGACTTGTTTGACCAACTCAAATTGGCTCGAGTCTTTTCCAAGTTGATTTGAGGCAGGATACCATCAGGTGAGAGTGAGGAGTGAGGATATACCTAAAATAGATTTCTGAACCTGATATGGCCATTATGAGTTTGTGGTCATGCCGTTTGGGTTGTCCAATGCACCCAGCGTATTTATGAACCTTATGAACAGTGTGTTCCAACCTTTCCTTGATTCCTTTGTAATAGTATTCATAGATGACATCTTGGTGTACTCTAATGACCTAGCCCAACACTGTGACCATCTAGGTAGATTCCTTGATATCTTGAGAAAGCAGAAGTTTTACGGAAAGTTTTTGAAATGTGAGTTTTGGATAGACCAAGTCATGTTTCTTGGACACATCATCTCAGGAGGAACGATCGTCGTAGATCCAGCCAAAGTTTTAGTAGTTCGAGACTGGCCTGCACCGAAGAACCCCTCCAACATTCGTAGCTTCTTGGGGTTGTTCGGATACTATCGACGCTTCATCAAGGATTTCTCGAAGACCGCCTTGCCACTGACCATGTTGACTCAGAAGGATGTGAAGTTCGTGTGGTCCGACATATGTGAAGCTCGTTTCTAGGAGCTAAAGGAGAAGTTGACCACTGCCCCAGTGTTGACCCTACCTTCCGGAAATGACAGTTTTGTGATATTCACAGACACTTCGAAGATGGGACTTGGTTGTGTGTTGTAACAAGATTGGCATGTGGTTGCATATGCTTCCCGACAACTCAAGCCCAACGAGGTGAATTACCCCACACATGACTTAGAATTGGCTGCAATCATCCATGCATTGAAGATATGGCGGCATTACCTGTACGGTGCTACCTTAGACATCCTCACCGACCATAAGAGTTTGAAGTACCTCCTAACATAGAGAGACTTGAACCTACGATAGCGATGATGGATGGAGTACATGAAGGATTAAAATTCACCATCACCTATCAACCTGGTAAGGCGAATGTCATAGCTGATGCTTTGAGTCAGAAACAGCTCAGGTGTGCAACTATTTTGTCCAGTCAATGGAAGATCTTAGAGGAGCTGGTGGAATGGACTCCACAACCTCTAGAGGATCGGGTCCGACTGGCCAACATCCAGATTCAGTCAGAGTTGTTAGGCGAGATCGTGAAAGCACAGTTGGTCAGTGGGGAACTCGATAAGATGAAGGGCTTGATGAAGAAGCCACAGACCCATTTCTCAGTGGGATTACACGGAGGGATTAGATTCGAGAATCGTATATGGGTTCCTAGGAATTCACCATTGAAGGAATGTATCATGCAAGAGGCTCATGGTTCTAAGAATACGGTACAGTCGGGAACTACCAAGATGTTTAAGGACCTACAGAGGTATTTCTGGTGGCCATGAATGAAAAGAGACATTGTGGCATATGTGGCCAGCTATCTTACGTGCCAGATGGTGAAGGATGAACACCAACGACCCGGTGGACTTTTACAGTCAATAGAGATTCCAAAATGGAAATGGGAGCAGATCACCATGGACTTCATGGTGGGTCTACCATGGACCAAGAGAGTTCATGATGTGATATGGGTTGTGGTAGATCGCCTTACCAAGTCAGCACACTTCCTTGCCCTGAAGACCACTGCCAAGGTGTCATACCTAGTTGAGTTGTATATCAGAGAGATAGTACATTTGCATGGCGTACCCAGTTCCAGCATCTCGGATAGAGACTCGAAGTTCACTTCCAAGTTGTGGAAGCAAGAATAAGAGGAACTTGGCACAAGGTTGAAGTTCAGTACCACTTATCACCCCCAGACGGATGGTCAGTCAGAGAGGACGATCCAAAAATTAGAGGATCTATTGAGAGCTTGTGTGCGTGATTGGGGTGGATCATGGGAGCAGTACTTACCTTTAGTAAAGTTTGCTTACAACAACAGCTACCAAGCCAGTATCGGGATTCCTCTGTACGAATATCTTTATGGGAGACTGTGTCAGTCATCGCTTCACTGGGATGATGTCAGTGAGAGTACCTTGTTGAGGTCAGATGAACTCCAAGTGTATGTAGATAAATTCTCTTTGATCAAGTAGAGGATGAAGAGAGCCCAGGATTGACAGAAGTCGTATGTTGATGTGAAGTGGACTGACGTGCAGTTCATTATAGGAGAGCATGTATTCTTGAAAATCCGACCGCTCCGACCTATAGCCTAGAATAGAGGAAAGTTAAGTCCCTGATTCGTGGGTCCATTTGAGGTGTTAGAATAGATTGGTGAAGTTGCATACCGTTTGGCATTACCCCCTCAGTATAGTATGATGCATGATGTGTTTCATGTGTCCAATCTAAAGCGATATGTGCAAGATCTGAGCCATGTGATGAGCATTGAGCCTATTGAGCTTCAAGGGAAGCTGACCTATCCTGAGTCACCTTTGCGGATTCTAGATACCAAGGTGAAAGAACTCAAATGTAAGAATATAAGTATGGTAAAGGTTCTTTGGAAGCACCATGGAGAGGATGAGGCCACATGGGAGATGAAGACGGACATGGAAAAAGTATATCCTGACTTGTTTGTTTGATTGTTGAATTTTGAGGGCAAAATTCCTATAAGGAGGGGAGGATGTTATAACCTCATTTTTCCTAAACTATGTAATGAGATTTGTAAATCTCCTTTTTATGATAAATGAAATCAATGGTTGATTTATTTGTTTGTATTGGATGGATTTCATTTACAATAGCCTTGTTTGGTTGTTTAATGGGCTTTATTTGCTATTGATCCCAATTACAAGAAAAAGACAAATAAAAAAGAAAAAGGAATTTATCTAATAAAAGGAATAAATAAGAACGGGATAATGGATAAAAGAAAAGGGAAAAGGAATATTTCCCAAGATGGAATTTTGTGCCTTTAGGGCTCCTTGAGGTCCAAGGAATCCAAGATGATAAGATAATGGCAAGAGAAAGAGGAAATGTCAATTAATTTGGTTTTATTAATGAATAACTTGGAAATGAAGGAAACACCTTTTTCCTTTGGAATTTGGGTTTCAAATTTAATATACAAGTAGATAATACCAAGATAGAGGTTCCTCTAAAATTTGAGTGAAAATAATAAATGGGGAGAGAGATATGATTTTCACAAAATTTCATTATTTAATACCCTTTTTCCCTCATTTTTAAGAAACTAGAAATAAGGGACCGATGACAACCGTTGGATGCCCCGCATGGTCCATAGGATCACGGATCCAACGATGGCTATCCATCGCCCAGCTTGAGTCAGAGAAGGAAAGGGAGAGGGCAACTGAGATTTCCCAATGCAATTTCCTCGCCTTTCTTCCCACCTTCCACGAATCCAAGACCACGAGGGTCTCTGGGAGGTGATTCTGCACACAACTGACCCTATTTTTAGGGTGTTTCGAGGTTTCTAGAGGATACGCCCAAACCAGGCTGAGGAACAAGTGGCGGTGAGAGTTGGGGAACCCTAAAGAAGCCCAAATCTTATAAATAGATCCCCCTATCGATCCCTCACATCCTCACAAACCTAGACGGCTACTTCTCGAACCCTAGCTCACACTCTACCCCTCAATTGATCCCTCTCCGGTGAAGACTCCGCCTCGGTGCTGTCGCGGCTCGAGCGTCAGGAAAGGAAGAAGACGAGGAGCAGACAACGTCCGATTGAGGTCCACCGTGGTCTCGCGAAGAGATCCAAACATCCCAGGCCCGGCCGGCTAAGTTACCTTGCAAGTGGAGGTGTGCGATGCAGATCGTCAGATCCGAAGGATGGACCAGCGGACCATCGATCAAACAGCCGGGGAATTATGGTAAATCGCCCTCTCTACTCAAATATTCCAGAAAATATGTTTTCCTTATAAAATTTGTAGAAACTGCTAGAAAACTCTAATGACAAAACTTAATATATGAAAGTTGATCAGAAAAATACGAGGAACAAGTTAAAAATGGTTTGAGAACCTAATTTCATTTCTATTCGCAAATTTATGCTAAGTTGATGGAAAATGTATTCAAATTTGGTTAGAAACCCTGATTGAGATCAACGGATGAATCTATGAAGCTTAATAGGTTAATTCGAGTAATATTAACCTGTTGAATGATAATGATAGGCTTGAACCTAATTTAGAGGAATAATTGCATGTTTTAGGGTTTTAAACCAAGTATGAATGATAATGCATCTAGAAACCCTAATTTAGGATAAAAGAAGAGAAGATCATATTTAATTTGAAAATATGGAAATATGTTGTTAAATGATGATCCTAAGCCTGTTAGGAGAGATAGGATGAGAAACTTAGGGTTTATAAGTAGTTTTGTCTAATTACGATTTTTGGTACTAAAAGTGAAGGCAAAACCCTAATAGCATGTGAAACCCTAACAGGGGGTAGAAACCCTAAAAAGGAATAGAAATCCTAAGAAGCAAGTTGGTTTGGATTGATCTTGATAAAAGGAAATTGTATGTTTATTTCAAGATTCATGTACTTGCTTGCTTGATTGGATTTCCCTACTTTGTTGGTTCTATCTCAAAAATCAGCAGTACATGTATGTGGTTATTTATGAGTAAATGATTTAGTTTCACGAAGTTTTTCTCGAATGATTGATCAAATTGGATGCAACCTAACTGTTGGATGTTCATTTATGCAAATCTTTAAAGTCACTATGATTATTACAATTAATTATAAATGTGCATTCTCGCACCTACATGCCACCATTATGTATGATGCGTGACCAAGCCCTGAAGGGAAGGTCAATTAGGTCAAGCCCAAGAGGGAAGACCATTGGGTACTATGTGTGGTGAAGTGTTCAAAACATACATCATTAATTAAGCAGAAGCAATTACTAACTGTGGATTACTGAAAAATCAGTAAAAGTTTAAACCTTTTGCAAAGAGATCCTTTCATAGGAAAACTCTTTCAACAAGAACCAATGTATTAAATTTACATCCTGGTTCATAAGTACATAACTTGTACCATCTCTTCTTGAGGGTTACAACATCCACTGCCTTGTTAAAATCTAAACACAGACATCATAAGAACCTTGAGGCATTAAGCCAAAATCTCTGAACAATTCATTAAAAGCACTAACTATTAACTCCAAGGACCTGAGAGTACAGAGATGACACATAGGACTTCTATCTACAAGTCACGACAGACAGTACACTCGACCTGAGTTGTCACTGTTGTCCCTGCTGCTACTGAAGTTCTTCCTCTGCAAGATATTCTCAGTCTCCTTCGTGCTTGTCCACCTAAAAAATGTTGGATCCCACGGGGGTGAGACAATTGTAATTGCCCCAGTGAGAGATATAACTCTTCGCCAAAAACATTATTATTGTAGTTTAATGATATAAAACTGGGTAGAGGATAAGTAGTTTAGAGCATTCTCATCTTAAAGCATTGTAACTATTTATGATAGAACAATAGATCAACTATTCTCTTAATAAGGAATATGAAGAACATGTATATCATTTATCTATCAAATTATACCATCATGTCAATCTTCTCTTGTGACACTCATTATCTTGATATGTCACCCATGAGACATTCTTGTTTCAATCTGTTGGCCTTATCCAATCTGCTAAACAGATAAGGGATTATATCTACCATGTACTCATGTATCGTTAATATAGGCATTGGGTTATTACCAATCTTGTGTCATCATTACAAGCATTGGGATATTACCAATCCTATGTCATCATTACAGGCATTAATCCTCTTCCAGGTATTGGACTCTTCCAAACTTGATTACACCGCCAGGCATTGGACACTACCAATCCTGATTTCACAGTCAGGCATTGGACTTTAACCAAACCTAATTACAGGCATTATACCTCTGCAAGGTATTAGACTTTAACCAATCTTGATTACACCGCCAGGCATTGGACTCTAACCAATCCTGATTACACAGCCAGGCATTGGACTCTAACCAATCCTGATTACACAGCCAGGCATTGGACTCTAACCAATCCTGATTACACAGCCAGGCATTGGACTCTAACCAATCCTGATTACACAGCCAGGCATTGGACTCTAACCAATCTTGATTACATAGCCAGGCATTGGACTTTAACCAATCCTAATTACATAGCCAGGCAGTGGATTCTAATCACTCCTAATTACATCCCATGTCTATTTACACAGCATTGGGCACCTCATTCTTTTACTAGCATTAAACTTTGGCCATGCCAATCATGCTCAACACATTCTTTATGTATTACAAGTATTCAATACTTCTTTTCTCCACACATGTATGATCCAGGTTCCATTATTATAATTATATCCTTTTGTTATTATTATTATGTTACTAAGTTTCCATTCCTTGGTTTATTATGAACATTATCATCCCTTACAAGATACTTTTATAATCATCGTGATACCTCTCACTATGCCACAATTGTTCTCATGGCTTATAAGGCCCATAAAGCATCTTGTCACCTCTCACTCAGCAACATCTAATTATATGGCTCACAAGGCCATTAAACATCTTGTCACCTATCACTAGGCAACAATAACATATTACCTCATGTAAAACAATAGTAACACCACTATTCCCTCAATAGGGTTAGGGCTTACTATTCACTTTACATTAGGGTTTCTCATGTCCCATTACCCAGTTTAGGGTTAGGGTTTTCCCATCTCATATTAATTAGGATTTCATATTTATCAAATCAACCCTAATATATTACTCCACATCTTTAGGAGCATCCATTAACATCTTGAGTATTCAATCATGTTTATTACTCTTAACATTTATCATTAAATGATTATCAATACAAGGTATGAGTTCATTTCTCATCCTTATCAGGGTATGATTACATCATACTCATTTTTTTTTATACATCTCCTGCTTACTAATAAGAAAAGATACAAAGAAGCCTCCGATCTCCCACAAAACGATCAAGATGATCGAAGATTAACACGACCGTGGTCGAAGACCACGATCGTGGTAAGGACACATCAGAAATGATCAAATGTCTTCCCAGCTAAAGAAAAGGTATGGAGTCTTGGATCTTTCAAGAGTATTCATACCACGAATCTGTAAAGGAATCGAATATTGATCAGTAGTAATGAAGCTCTCATTAGAGGTGCATCCCCATCTACCTAACTCTCTGGGAATCGAGTTGATGATCTTCGGGCATAAAGAACCCATGATGGCTTCAGTGTCCATGATTTCTCTAATCTCTCTGGTAATGTGAGTAATGTGCCAAGGCCCAGCATCATTGTGCCAAATGATCTTGTGCACGTGAGGATCGTCCACCTCGACGTTGGAGATAGTGAGATTATGATCATCAGCAATCTTCAGTGCAACCAAAATACCACTGATATACGCAGCAATGTGATCATTCGCATTGAGCCATGTTCTGAAGGCTAAACGGAATCTACATTGCCTATCTCTGACCACCCCAGCTACCCATCTCCTCGTGTATCCATCGATCCACTTGTGCTTCCCAGTAGTAACATTCATCTTTAAAGAATTGATGTCAGGAAAGTTCCAACAAACAAGGTTCATCTTTCTGATCTTAAACTTAGGTTGGATGATATCCTCCGCTAACAATTGGTGGAAGAGATCGTGATCTCCAGCATGTTTGAAGAAATGGTGTCGACTATAGAATTTGATAATGTCCATGACGTTCTTCCATATAACTCTCATATCATGAGGTTTGTTGTCGAATCTCGACGCAGATCTGGACTTCCAAATCTGCCAACAGATTAAAGTCATCAGCTCAATGGTTAACCATCCTCTGAGCATTTTCCAACGTTGCCTGCTACCTCTCAGGAGAAGGTCTTGTATATTGATCGGAGGAAAGTTAGAATCCATCATTAACAATGAGGCTTTGTGCCGAAGACTATTGGCAAGCTCACTGTGGAAGAAAAGGTGTTCATCGTCTTCACTACTGTAATGAGCACAACACTCGCATCTAGAGACAATCATAATGTGACAACTGGAAATTCTATCATCAGTAGGGAGCGCTCTCATACCCAATTTCCAAGTGATAGCACTAGCCTTGGGTGTGGAGGCACACCATATCCAGTTCCAAACTGAATCAGAATCGTATGGAATGCTGCTGATAACCTGAGTGGCCGATTTCAGACTGAATCTGCCATACGGATTAGGGGTCCATGCAAGCTGATCAGAATGTTGGCTTATCTTGGATTGCGATCTACGTATGAGGAGGCAACCATCACTGTCAATGATCTGTTCGATTGTGTCCCAGTCCCAATCATTCGAAGAAAGCCAAAAGTCCTTGACGAGGAAGTCTCTCTGTCTATCACTCTGACTAAGAGCATACATATTTAATGGATGTTCGCACCATCTTGTGTCCCAAAAGGAAACATCTCCCAGACCAATCAACCATCTAGTTAGGGGCATGACTTTAGGGAAAGATCTCCAAATTTTTTTCCAGCGAGGTGAAGGCTTAGAACCTAGTTTCAAATAAGGAGGGTAGTATCCTTGGGGGTTTCTGAACTGGGATTTATATTTGATTCTGTAGAATGTTGACCATAAGGAGATGCCAGAAGTGATCTCCCAACAATCTTTGTAAATGTAAGCTTATTCAAGGTGTCTAATCGGTGTGAAATCAAGACCTCCATTCTGAATAGGTTGGGCGAGGTGATCCCAAGCTATCCACGTTCTTCTAGACTCGTTCTTCCTGTTGGTCCACAAGAACCTAGAACACATTGCTTCTATACGCTTAATAATACCTGCGGGCAGACCCACCGTAGCGGTTGTGTATAAAGCGATCGAGGATAAAGTGTGTGTAATGAAGAGCTTCCTCCCAGCAAAGGATAAGAGCTTCGCCTTCCAGGAGGCGATCTTCATCATGATCTTCTCAAGCAAGTGGGTATAGTCGATGAGTCTGTTTGGACCAGCAGACATCGGAACGCCAAGGTAATTAATAGTGCGATCAGTAATAGGAATGTTCAGGATGTGAGCAATGTCATCGAGAACAGATGGATCGGTTTTACCAATCAAACATGATGATTTCAGGTAATTGATCTTCTGCCCAGTTGATGAGGAATATAAGTTGAGAGCATCGTTAAGATTATTCATCGATGAGGTGTCCGCATTGAAGAACATGATTAAATCATCTGCGTATAAAAGAATGGGGGGCAGACTGGCAGCGCCTCTGGTTGAGAAGGTGCCAATAGCTCCATTAGCAGTCAGGCTCTTGATGTATCTGCAAAGTGGCTCCTCGAATAAAATGAACAGAAGAGGAGAAAGAGGATTTCCCTGTTTCAAACCTCTCTCAATAGGAAAGAAGCCATTTGAGTAGTCACCAACTATAATCGAAACCCAAGTGTCACTGAAGAATCTCAGACAAAGATGAATCGCTTCTGGGTTCATGCCAAACGCACGGAGAATCGATCTTAGAATCGACCACTCGATCCTGTCGTATGCACGCGACATGTCATATCTAATGACAATGTTTGGGTGTGCATGGCCATTATTCAGATCATGAGTTATCTCTTTCGCCAGCTTAATGTGATGCGTGATATCACGGCCTCTCACATAAGCGCCTTTCTCTTCAGATACGAGCTTTGGGAGGATCATAGACAGCCTGTTACTAATCACCCTGGCTAGAATTCTCAAAGAAACATTTTCGATTGCCATCGGCCTGAAATCAGTCTGAATAATCTTAGGATCGTCAACCTTCAGGATGAGGACGATCTTGCAGGCGTTCAGGCTTCTGTGACAAGGTTCTCCTCTAAAGAATTGGGCGGCCAACATCATGAAGTCGTAGCGAATGATGCTCCAAGAAGATAGATAAAAGGGGATAGTGAGTCCATCAGGACCGGGGGTAGTCTTGTGATTCATGCATTTGATGGTGTCGAGTATCTCCTCGGCAGCAGGACAGGTAGTCAAGGTGATATTATCATCCATGGTGATTATCTGTTCAATGAGGCCCAGCAGATCATCGCAAAGAGGATCATCTCTTTCAGACTTGAAGAATCGTTCATAGTGATTTGCTGCAGTCTTAGCAATGAGGGTTGGGTCAGTGATATCAGTACCATCTTCATGGATGAGCTTGCGTACATGGAGTCTCTTTCTCTTCGACTTAACAATAGCATGGTAGAAGGCCGTGTTCCTTTCTCCTTCAGAAAGCCAGCTAACTTTGGATATGTCTCTCCAATAGTTCTCTTCTTGAGATAATAAGTCATTTAGCTCCTCTTCAGCGGTTCTGAGCGTGATATCATTAGCTTGAATAGGATTATCATCATAAGCAATCTGGGCAACGTGAACAATATCTTCAACATCAAGAATGTGTTGTTTCAAGTGGCCAAAATGTTGATTACTCCAACTTCTGAGATGAGTTTTGAGCTTCTTGGATTTGGAAATGAAGGTGAAATAAGGATCATCATCTGTATCATCTGACCAAGCGGACGTAATAACATCTAGAATCACTGGATGCTCAAGCCAGGCGTTATTGAAGGTGAACTGCTTCTGACTACCTCTCATGGCGGGTGTGCTGGCTGCTTTGATCAAGATAGGACAGTGACCCGACACTCTAAGTCTGGTAAGGTGTCGAGTTTCACTAGAAGGGAACTGAGTATCCCATCTAGGGTTAAGAAGAGCATGATCCAACCTCTCCCAGGTAGTGGGAGTTCTTGTCTGCTTGTTAACCCAGGTATATCTGCTACCAAGGAAGCTAGACTCAAGGAGTTGTAAATCATGGATGAAGTTGTTGAACTCGCACATCGATTGGAAGTCAGGCTTCTCTCCTCCTCTTTTCTCGTTAAAATTCTGATAGAGTTGAAATCACCCGCTATAACCCAAGGAAAATCGCCGACAGCGTCCATGGTGTCGATGAGATCGTGCCATAGTTCCCTCCTGAGAAATATGTTACAGCTGGCGTAGACAACCGTAAAGAAAACGAACGGATCTCTTGTCGGCTCAAATCTGAGCGTGATGTGCTGACGATGAGTCTTGATCACAGTAGGCTGAAGGCTACTATCCGCAAAACACCAGATTTTGCCACTCTCATTCTCGTTGTCAGTAACCCAATCGAGACGAGTGATATCGATCAATTCAATGGCTCTTTCCGCGTGAATGAACGGTTCAAAGATGGCAACACAGTGAGGCTTATACTTACCACAAATTTTGGACAGAACTCTCCTGGTAGGATTATTCGCCGCTCCCCTTATGTTCCAGCTGAGAACGTTGAAGTCTTGCATCAACTGGACACTGCTCACCACAGCCTAAACCACTAACAGCGAGTCAAACGTTATTCGTTCTCGTCAGTTGTCTTCTGTGGGATGAGATCTTCTCCGTCATTCTACCTTCATCATGTGTGCCTTCTGACCAGTCTTCTAGACTCGAGTCATCATCGTGTCTTTTCTGCCAATTTCCAAACTCTATCGTCCTCAAATTAATACGATCGAGGTGTTTTCCCCTTCTACCAGTATTGATGGCTGTCAATGGTAGAATGAAATCACTGAGGTTTCTATGATGTAGAAACCTTCTTCTGCCGTCGGCGTCGGTGATTGTTCTATTCTCAGAAGCTAACGCTGCTCGGTATGTACCTTGCTCGTCTCTTAGTTCAGATCTCGGTGTATCTACTCTTCCTCTGGATATAGGATCACTATCATCGATCAGCAGTGCTGTTGTGGGTTGATCTATCTCTTCCTCTATGACAGAATGAATGATCTCGTCAGGTGTGATATCATCAGGGTGAACATCTGGGTTATCTTCATTAGGAGGTACACGCAGCGCAGATAGGGGGATTCGCATTTCTCTTCCGATCTCAGTCAGTTTATAATTGTTATCTCCAAGCTGTCCTTTAGCAACAATATCAAGTTTCAGATTAGTTCTATAGACATTGTCCGAGAGGGCAATGAATTGGGGTATATCCTCGTTGAAAGCCTCTGCGAGAATCAGGATGCCCGAAGCATCATCCTCTTCCTTCTGCCAGTTGGAGATCCATATCATATCTCCGAAAGAACTGACGATTTCTCGAATGGATTTTTGATTTCTACAGTTCATACTCATTAGTTTGGCTTAACCCCATTCTCAAGGTATATTAGCCTATACTTATCAAGGTATATCAAACTCATTACATTTCATTGTAACAATTTACATAACACACTTCATGTGTTTCTTATCCAAGTATATTGGATTTGAGGTGCATCAAGGTATATCAACCCTATAATGCTAATAGTGATATCTATCATATCTTGATGTATCACTTTCCTCATCACTTCCAACTTTATTGAGTTATCAACTTATCTTGGGTTAAGGTATTTCCCATCTTAATACTTTCATTTACTAGCCTATCACTCTTACCATGAAGTGTATAGGTCACACACAAGAATGGTCCAACTATCTTTAATGATATGGACTCATTTCAGATTAAGGCATTGCTTGCTATAAGGTTACCTATAATCAATCACTTTAGGTATATCCCTTATCAGTGTATTAGTTACCATTCCATTATTAGGATTAGGGTCTCCCATACCATCACCCTTTATTAGGGTTTAGGGTTTCACATACTGTCATACTTCACTAAGGTTAGGATTTCATATACCATCTCCCTTCATTGGGGTTAGGATTTCACATCACATTGCCCATACTTTAGGGTTTACTATTCATTCCAACGAGGGTTTCTCATGGAATCAACCTCGACCAGGGTTTCTCATGGAATCATCCTCAACTAGGGTTTCTCATGGCATCACCCTCAATTAGGGATTCTCATGGAATCAACCTCAATTAGGGTTTCTCATGGCATCACCCTCAATTAGGGATTCTCATGGAATCAACCTCAACTAGGGTTTTTCATAGAATCACCCTAAATTGGGGATTCTCATGGGATCAACCTCAATTAGGGTTTCTCATGGAATCAACCTCAATTAGGGATCCTCATGGAATCACCCTCAATTAGGGTTTCTCAATTTCATATCAATTGGAGATACTCATCCCAATCAGGGTTTTACTCTCCATTCCCATAATTGGGGTTTTACATTATGTTACCCTAAATTAGGGTTAGGGTTCATTAATCTTCTGGAATAGGGTTTCATGATCTCTTTACTAAGGATCATAACCCAATCACCACATGATCAATACTCATGTATGAATTCATTTCTATCATCCTCTAAACTTGATTAGGTTACATCAACCTTTCAATCAAGTACATACATCTATGATTGACATAGTGTACTAAGTTATTACTTACTTAAGCTTCAAGGATTAACTCACCTAAGGATTATCAATCACTTAGTATCTTAAAGGTAAAACCTTAGATATTATCTTTGAGATAAATCAGTAACAACCATAGGTTCATTTTATCTTTCATCACCTTAGGTTTCCAATTTAATTAATCACATTAAAACATCCAGTCATTCTTAACCATTGATGCTCCAAACGGTTTGAAACCGTTTAAGCAAAACAATGATGAAACCGTATGGACAATTCACACTTGAAACCATTTGGGTCTCCAAATGGTTTGAGACCGTTTGGTCTCAAATGGTCTTGAGACCGTTTGATCCCAAAGGGTCTTGAGACCATTTGGACTCAAACGGTCTTAAGACCGTTTGATCCAAACTCTCTCAAAATTGAATGGACCAAAAAGATCTTCCATCACTTAATCAATTCAGGGTTTCAATCATTGAACCATCTATCAATTGAACCACTGATTTATTATTCAATTGAACCATTGAATCACCCTTCAATTGGACCTTCAGTTAGGGTTTTGAACCCAATTGAACTAGGGTTTATAATCAAGAAACCATCAATTAGGGTTTTGAAATCGAGGAACCATCAATGGTTGACATTGTGGAACTAGTCCAGTTGAAATCATTGGGTCATCATCAAACCATGACATGACCTGACCTCAAACGGTCTTGAGGTCGTTTGGATGACCTCCAAATGGTCTTGAGACCGTTTTCCTGATTCATAATTAAAATTTGTGAAATCCAATTAGGGTTTGGATCATTGGATTGATCATCAAATTAGCTATTGATTGCATTTCAATTTGATATCTTTGGGTCTCCAAATACTCAACCATACTCAACCCTAGACCTCCAAACGGTCTTGGTTGACCTCCAAACGCTCTTGAGACCATTTGGGTGACCTCCAAATGGTCTTGAGACCGTTTGGGTTTAGTCATCCCAAAAATTAAATCAATCACTTGAAATTTCAGCACTTAACCCAATTAGGGTTTCTAATTGAAGGGTTGTCCATAAATTGAATTAATCAATTGGATCCATTAGATCATCATTCAACATGAACTAGGGTCCTGACCTCAAATAGTCAACCCATCCAAATGGTCAACCCATCTAAACGGTTTGGGATTCATACCTCCAAACGGTTTGGTGAAACCGTTTGGACTAAATCATTGAAACCGATTGGTCCAACATTTTGAAACCATTTGCCAAGGATATTTTTGAGGTGTGTGATTAGGATGATTTCATCATCATCAAGCTACGATCCTTCATATTTTTCTGTAATTTTCATGGTGGTTCTAACGATTTGATCAAGTGAATTTCAAGAAGAACAAATGATCAACAATTGATAAGGAATTGAATGCAATAACAATAGTAAGGGTTCAAGTTATAAAACCCGCCTCCAATTGAGCTTCAAAGCTTCAAGCTCACATCAACAATGGTGTATGCAACTCCTTTCACTATCCCAAGGCTTGTCCTCAAGCTTTGAGTGAAAAGGAATGGTTAGAATTGAAGATGGGGTCGAGATAAGAAGAAATCATGCACTGATTTTTTATTTCCACCATGGAATCAAGGTAAACGAAGGTCAAGAAGCTTACCAACAGGTTGGGGGTCTTACTCCTATTGCTCCAAGCTCCCTTGGTCGTTTTTTCAAGCAAGAAGTGAAAGTGGATTCGAAATTCCCTTTCAACTCATGGATAAAGGAGCATATATATGAATTTTATTGAAAATTCATTTAAGAGAGAGAAAGTAGGGATTATCTCCTCCATTTCCTTGCCACTATCCCCCTTCCCTTCATTGGTTATGAGGCTATACCCTTTTCCTCTTATTCCTCTCAATTATCCATGATTTAAAGAAAAGCAAATTAAGCACCTTAAATCATATTATATTAATATCCATAAATGAGTGGATATTTCTTTTTCTTTTAATAATGTGAGTGAGTTATCCACTTCCTTTGGATATTTTCGTGCCTTTGCAAGGCACTTGATCGTCCACATATATGGATTTCAACCAACACAATTTTGGTTTAAGAGCACTTCAATTAATATATTTATTTATTTTTTTGCATCTAAATTGTAGTGAAGTTCCAATTAAGCTTAAATCTTGATTATTTTAATATCAAGATTCTCTCTCCTCCAAAGAGATACAAATGAGACACCCCTCTCATTTTCTTTGATATACATGATGCAAAGAAACATTAGGGACTATTTTGAAGTGGTAATTTACATATTGAACCCTGGGTTTTGGGTAAATTGCACATTACACCAAAACTAGGTTTTAATGCACAAACATTGCTTTATCAGCTCTTTCTTGGTACTCAGGCTACCACAAGCCATACCTCTGCATCATATTTATTATCATGATGCTTCAACACATGAGGAACATCTTATCATGAAACATTTGCAATTTAACCCCTCAACTTGGGTAATTTACACTTTAGTCCAAAATAGACAAAACATTATTTCAACATTATTCGAAAAGGACTAAAATTGAAACATAAGTTCCTCTTGAGCCTTAATTACTTCCCAAAAGATAATATCAAGCATATAATTAACTTTATTAAGAAAAACATCTAGGGTTAAGGCTTAACCCAGGTCAGGGATGTTACAAATTATAAACCCCTAACAAGGATTTCGTCCCCGAAATCCCAGATAAAAGGAGACAGATATTATTCATTTGTTATATCATCAATTCTCCACATAACATCTCATTGTTATGGAGACACCATAGAACTTTGATCAATACAAAGTTCTTCCACACAAAATTCTCATTGAATCAAACACATAGGACTCATAATCCACTGTCCTTTCGTTATTGATTGTGGAGTTAATTCTGTGCCAGGTAACACTTTTCTTATTTAGATAGAGGTTATTTGTTAATTTAATTTGATAAACTTTTATTGTAATAATTTTGCAATTATTCCTTCAAATAGATCATTCTCATCAATGTTATGTTTATGCAAAGCATAAACCCCTAACATATGATGTCCATACTTCATTAGGTAACTGGACTGATTCCACAGTTAACCATTCCAGGTAGCTATCATAAAATAGCCTAATATTTCTCAGATACCAGAATCCCTTACCTTGGTATCTAACACATGTGTTGATAACACATCACATTCTCATCTTCATTTTTGTTTATAAGATGGTTTATAATTAAATCAAATTCCTATGTCTATCAATTAGAATGTGGTAGAAATATCCATGCCACATCTCCTTCCTGATTAGGTTTCTTTGGATTGTTTTAGAATGATTACTTGATCAGAGTAATCAGAAAGATAACAATCTAGGTATGTCATACTTACCTTGCCTTCAATAAATGAATACCTAGCCAGGGTATTCAAGAACTAAAATTAGGTAGTATGTATTTATTTTATTTTATGTTTTCATCCCTTTAAATTTGATATACTTAATATCTCATATTTCCTCTGAGTTCCTTTTTCATCTCTTCCCTTTCTTAATGAAGAAAGAGAAATTTTAAAACATATAAAATAATTTTAAACTAAACACAAGTTTTTCATACTACTTATCACTTCTTCATATCCTCAAAGGATTATACAGATAAACTAAACAACACTACCTTTCTTATAGTAGGGGATAGAAGATAATTCAAAATAGAAAGTTCTATCTTAACCAGTCTACCTTTTACAAGTTATCTAGTATCTTGTATGTTGGGTCACCCCATCACTTTCTATTTGGACATTGCCACCTCAGATGTCCTCTCTGTCCACATCTATAGCAGGCTCTGAGCCTTTTAGGTGACTGTTTCTTGGGTGCACTACATTGTGGTTGAGTCGGTACTACTGAAATCTTTGATTGTTTAGTACCACCAATTCCTTGTTCATATGATTGTTTAGACTTTCGTTTAAGGTTTGTCTCATATTTCTTTGTCATATACCCTTCTATCCTTCGAATTGACTCCACAAATGTGGCAACCCTCTCTCTACTTTCTAGGGAAGATGTCGGAATAGACATCTTAGCATTCAATCCTTTCTCAAAATGTCGAATCTTTTCCTCCTCAGTAGTATCCATCTGAGGACAAAATCATAAAAGTTCCATTAACTTAACCTCATTCACTTATTGTCATGGCTCCCTATCGTATCTTCTCAAACTATGAGATCTTTTCATCTAAATAAGTCCTTGGAAAATACTTATTGGTGAATTCTCAACGAAATTCCTCCCATCCAACCTCTTCATCATTACTTTTTATTTCTTCTATAGCCCACCAATGTCCAGCACTACCCTTCAAAAGGTACACAGCATGTTTAACTTTGTCAGCATCCGAGATACTAAGGATCTTAAAAGCCTTTTCTAACTCAGTGATCCAGAGATCAGCATCTGTTGGGTCAGATGTCCCAGCATATTCTATGGCTCCTACACGACGTAGTCATTCAAAGGTCTTACCAGACCCATATCCTTCATTGGAAACTGGTTCCCTAGGTGTTGGTGCTGCCATTCGGTCTGCCATATACTTCAGTGTGGTCATGAGTTGCCCAAAAAGATTATGAACATCTGGGTTTCCTCTCATGACTTGATCAACATGGGGATTTTCAGGCACTGGTTCCTCCCTTGCCTGATCCCTTGCACCTCGCACTGGTGCAGCAACATTGCTCTCAGCAACGTGTTCCTCGTGTTCTCCAGATATCTTGGGGTTATATATCTTCTTCTGCATAAGCAGAAGGCACTATAAGATACATTGGAGTACACTTAGAACAGACTCGATACCTTAGTCCTATGTCTCTATAGACTCAGTGAACCTAGAGATATGATACCACTAAATTGTGGTGAAGCGTTCAAAACATACATCATTAATTAAGCAAAAGCAATTACTAACAATGGATTACTGAAAAATCACTAAAAGTTTAAACCTTTTACAAAGAGATCCATTCATAGGAAAACTCTTTCAACAAGAACCAATGTATTACATTTACATCCTGGTTCCTAAGTACATAACTTGTACCATCTCTTCTCGAGGGTTACAACATCCACTGCCTTGTTAAAAGCTAAACACAGACAGCATAAGAACCTCAAGGCATTAAGCCAAAATCTCAAAATGATTCATTAAAAGCACTAACTATTAACTCCAAGGACCTGAGAGTACAGAGACGACACATAGGACTTCTATCTACAAGTCACGACAGACAGTACACTCAACCTGAGATGTCACTACTGTCCCTGCTGCTGCTGAAGTTCTTCCTCTGCAAGATATTCTTAGTCTCCTCTGTGCTTGTCCACCTAAAAAATGTTAGATCCCATGGGGGTGAGACAATTGTAATTGCCCCAGTGAGAGATATAATTCTCTGCCAAAACATTATTATTTCAGTTTAATGACATAAAACTGGGAAGAGGATAAGTAGTTTAGAGCATTCTCATCTTAAAGCATTGTAACTATTTATGATAGAACAATAGATCAACTATTCTCTTAATAAGGAATAGGAAGAACATGTATATCATTTATTTATCAAATTATACCATCATGTCAATCTTCTCTTGTGACACTCATTATCTTGATATGTCACCCATGAGACATTCTTGTTTCAATCTGTTGGCCTTAGCCAATCTGCTAAACAGATAAGGGATTATATCTACCATGTACTCATGTATCGTTAATACAGGCATTGGGTAATTACCAATCATGTGTCATCATTACAAGCATTGGGATATTACCAATCCTATGTCATCATTACAGGCATTAAGCCTCTGCTAGGTATTGGACTCTTCCAAACCTGATTACACCGCTAGGCATTGGACACTACTGTTACGACCTCACCTTTCAGTAACCCCCAATTAAGGGAGACTAAGAGGTTGAAGCCGCACCCATTAATCCCGGATCAAAGGTTCGACATATAACCATAAACAATTATTAAATTCTAACAGACTATATTGAAAATGGTAATAAAATTTTTGCATACCTTTTTGAAAACTTGGATCTCTAAACTTCTATCCACATATATACTAATCTAACTAGTTCCTCCTTTTCTTTAATTCCTGAATTCACAAGGTGTCGCTTTACTGTTTGTTCTTTTCATTGTACCTAAAACACCGACAAACAAAACGTCGGTCAGCCGAAGCTGGTATGTGGATGAAACAGATAATGTTCAACTATGTTAACAATATAATCATTAAATTAATCATTTAACAATCAAGATTACATTTAAAACCATACAACTCAATCCATACATATTCTCGAACTCTGGGATGTCCCTGTAGTGGACATGGATATCACCTCTCTTTTAGTTAATAGAGTCGCATGGCACTATCCGAAAATAGCCCAATATCTAACTCATTATGACTTGATGGTCCTACCTCAAGGGTAGCCATGTGCTAAGTCAACCATAGACCTGATGGACCTACCCAATAGGTAGCCATGTACTAGGTCATCCATAGACCCGATGGACCTACCCAATAGGTAGCCATGTACTAGGCCTTTCTCTAACCTGATGGACCTACCCTTAGGAAGCCATGTACTAGGTTAGCTATTATGCCACATAGAGAACCATGATCTTAGTTTATAGGCATATACATTAAGTGATAGTCATAGTCACTTTATAATTGCAATATGAACATCCAAACAGTTTAGTTGCATTCAATGCGATTAAACGTCCGAGAAACCATCAGAAAACTAAGCGGTTATTCATAAGTAACCACATACCTTTAATTGTAGTTTTCAAGACAGATTCAAGTATGAAGAGAAACCCAATCAAGTAAGCAATGATGAACAGAAATCCTGAAATAAAAGTACCAATTCCTTTTATTAATAATTATCCAATTCCATTATACTATTTAGAATTTCAATTCCAACTTTAGGGTTTCTTTTGGAAATTAGGGTTTTGCTTCTTCTTCCATTATTATAATCTTTAATCTATCAAAACCCCTAATTTCTCATTGTAGTACTCTTAACAATTTTTAGGATCTTAATTACTCCCTTAATTCGAAATAACTTAGCTTTTATTTCCTTTTCCCTAAATTAGGGTTTTTATTATAACTTAGCCTCTTTTTATGAACTACAACTCTATTTAAGGCATCTTTGTATTCAAAACAGATAATTTAGACCACTTTCATTACCAACAGAGTTATCATTATCAATTGTCCTATTGATGTACTAAATTATACTCTTAATCTTCAATTAGGGTTTCTTATTAATTCTTAATACACTTTATTAGCCAATTAAAGCACTTTTGCAAAACGGAGTGCAACTAGGTTCTGGAAACATTTTTATCATATTCCTTGCATTTTTCTACATAACTTTCATATATAAAGTTTTGTCATTGGACACTCCTAGCTATTTTTATTATTTTCGCAAGAAAAATCTCTTTTTCTGAATATTTGGCAAGAGAGGAAAAGATACCAAAATTTCCTGATCGTTCGATCAGTGCGCTACTAGTCCTCTCAACGATCTGATGCTCCACGGTGACCGGCTCCACTAACGGAGTCTCACGCTCAGCCGCTCTCTGCCAAACGTCGGATCTCAAGGGATCACGGTGGTCCAGGATCTCGCGGCCCGTAATTTATGGGAAAATGACTTATCAGCGTCATTCGATCTTAATCGAATGCAGTCTGTGCGTCGCCTTCCTCTCCACTCTAGCTTCTTCAACGCGGTGGCGCCGCGGTGGTTCCCTCGCCAGAGCCAACTCGATCTAGAGCACGAGAGGGATCTGGTCCTCAAGAACTAGCCGCCTGAGATCGTGATGGATTGGTGATTTGTGTGCTACCCTTTTTATAGGGTACCGGGCATCCATGTGGAGGATCCCAATCCCACACAAAATAAGCAACTAGCCCAATTGGGCGTTTCATAGAATCAGGTCAAAACCCCAACAAACCAAGGTCAGAAAACATCTCCTAGCACTCCCGGACTCAGCGAAGGACTTTCCAAAGATGCTCATGCGTCAGAGTCCAAGGAATCCAGGGATTAAAATCCCTCCTGACACGGCTACAGTCCCTGTCCCTTTGGGACTTGGACAATGAGCCGTGCCCCTTGGATTAAGATCCAAGGGCCCTCATCAAGCGTGCTAGAACAACGGGAAGTAAAATACCAAATAAAAATCGAATTATATTCCTAATCCAATGAGATTTTGGAAAATTCGTATCTCTCAATTGGTAACTCTTTTCTTAACCAAATTTTGAGGGAAACTCAATTACAGCTTTATCTTTCATCCTACAAAATTTGAAATCATTATTTTAAGGATTCGATTCCTTTTCTTAATTTGCAAGTTACCATCCAATTAATCATATTTTCCATGTCTTCTCTATTTCTTTTCATCATTAATTCATGATTTTGAGTTCCTTGATTCCCAAGGAATCTATTATCTCGAAATCCTATTTTTGGGAAATTATACCTTATCCTTTCTCTTATTGTATTTGATTTCTTTATGTATTCTTTTATTCCTTCAATTGGGCTCAATGGCCAATAAGGCCCAATAAGAAAACACACAAACTATCATACATGAAATTTATTCAAATCAACACATCAATTCAATCGTGGAGTTTATTTATCTTTAAAAATATTTACAATCTCATTACATGTTTTGGAAAATTGGGGTTATAACATCCTTCCCCTCTTATAGGAAGTTTTTCCTCAAAATTCAATCAAACAAAAAAACAATTCAGGATAAGATTTTCCATATCCATCATTGGCCCCCATGTGGCTTTACCTTACCCATGGCACTTCCAAAGAACCTTTATCATCACATATTCTTTTCTCTGAGTTCTTTCATCCTGGTGTCTATAAACTACACAGGTGACTCAGGCCATTTCAGCCTCCCTTGGGCTCACTAGGTTCATTGTTCAGCACATGGTCTAGGTATCTCACATAGTGCTCACATGGAACTCATACTTTATCCTGAGGGGTAAGGTCAAACTTAACCTTCTCCACCAAACCATGTCAAAAGAACCCATGTATCGGGGACTCAGCTCTTTTAGCTATAACTTAGAGGGGTCGGATTTTTATGCCACATATTCTCCCACAGTGAACTGCATGTCGGTCTACCTTGCATCTACTCACGACTTTCGTCGTCTCTAGGCTCCTTTCAGCCATTGCATGATCAAGCGACTTCATTTACATGCACTGTGGTACTTTTCTAACCATCACGTGGTCCTTTCACCAACATCACCTTACTGAAGTGGTGACCGACACAACCTCCCTTACAGAGCTTCTTTATATCCTGATACTGGCTATGGTGGTTATCTTCACATCTTTCATAGGACAAGAACTGTCTCTAGTTGTCACCCTAAATGAGCACACATGCTCTCATCAGACCCTTTAGTCTGGATCATACTAACCATTAGTTAGGGGTGATAAACTGTACTAACATAGAGTTATTCATGTACCTACTTCCACCTTTTGGAAGGGAACCCTTGAGGTCAAACTCATGAACTTTTATACCCACCCTCATGGTGTAGTTGAACCATCTCTCTCATATGTAGATCAACCCAATCCGTCCTTTGACAATACTCTTTCTTTCTCATGTCATCTAGGTAAGGCGATCTACCATAACCCATATTGCATCTCAACCTTCCTTGATCCAGGGGAGACTTACCACATCCATAGTGATGAACTCTTTTTTTTATCAATGCACTGGGTTACTGGTGTTCGTCCTTCACCTTCAGCTTTCATGGCCATATATCACCTGCAACATTATCTTAGGTACCACTGTCACTTATTATCTTCATAGTACGGTGTATGGTGAAAAATCATGACCTCCTGTATGTCATTATTCTTCAAGATCAATACCTCAAAAACCCTAAACCATTCTATCAAGGTTTCATCAATTTCCTTTCCAAGGAAGTATATCTGAGGTTCTACAGCCATCCTTTCTTTATATCACAGACTAGGCTGGCTAACCAAACAATCATTTTACTGGATTAAACACTATTGATACATATGGGTGTTAGCCAAACTTATCTTTTTCCTCATCTGAAGGTTATCCTAACAACCTCGACTCCTTCTAGCTTCCATCTAAGCTAGGAAGCTATATCTCAACCTGAGCATTCATTACCACTTCTCCTCCTTAAGGGTTAGGTAATCTTGAATACATACACCTCCATGTATTCCACTCATCACCTCATCTCAAACTCTAAGTTTGTCTTCATTAAGAAACTCTGAGCTCAAACTCAACCTTGCATATCTTGCAAATTCCAGATAGCTCATGGTATCACATCCTCACAAGATGATCTCCTTAATACTCTTAGTGTTAGTAAGCCATCCATGTATCATTCGCTCCACAAGAGTATGTTATCATCTTTGTCCTCATACCTTGTAGCTACGTTCCAACTCTCATCATCTTTATCCTTAGTGTAAGGCATACGTACTGTCATATCTCTCACTTCCATAATAAGAGGAAATAAGCATTTGGCTGCAGTCCAAATACAGAGTTCTTCCTATTCCAAGAGTAGAGATGGTACAGCCCATCTTGTCAGTACACCTTCAAATCTAAGTTGAAATGTGCAACTTATGTCTCTACTTTACAGTCATCTTGATATCAAAGATTACTTCCACAAAAAACTGATCTGAAACCTACTTGGGTTACCACACAATCCTCGGGCATCACCTCTAGGTCTATAGGGTTCCGGCACTTTTGGGGTCATCCCTCTTCCCTCATGCATCCAGAGAGTGCCCTACTCATCTGCCCTTTGGGTCCCATGAGTTCATGAAGGTGATCAATCTCCTAACCCATGGCCCTCAGACAATGATAGTTGTTACCTCCCGACCCTATGGTCATGTGCAACTGGGGAATTAGGCAACTCCTACTTTCATCGGTCTTATCCCTACCTGACCCTAGGATAGACTTAGGATTATCCATCATAGTACATGTTCACTTAGAACCTTACCCAAGTCTTCATCGTCTCTCTTTCTGCATTCATGGGCTGGCTCTCATCCTTTCATAGGCATCATGGCAACCTGCCTACCTTGGTCGAGCCCCATACTGGTTACCTCCATGGTAACACATTCACATGCAATAGAGATGGATATCTACGGGTCTGTAGATTCATGCTCATACCATGTACCTTTCACTTAGCTTCTCAAGATCCTGTGAGACCTCTTTAGGTTACCTTGAACCACCAAAACTAATATACACCCTTCCAAAGGGGTCCCTCTCCCAGGATGGGAGGAAAACTATCTCTAAGGTCACAAAAGCTCTTAGGTCTAGGATTTTCATCCACACGAGCCTACTTAACCCTAGAAAGCCATTTAGGCACAAGAAGATCACTTACTGTACCATGCTAGGTCATACTTGTTCTCTTTCCTCAATGTTGGATCAAGATCATACCTTTCTTTATCATCAACCTAGCTGTGAGGGGTTCATCAAACACACCTTAAACTTCAGGGGCTTCTCTTTTCCTCTATTCATGAGGATTTCCATGCTCGCTTCTATAGGAACTCAACTTCTCATCATGAGCCTTAGGTACACCACTTCCCCTCTTCGGCCTAGGAACCCCAGGCTCACAGCATGCTCTGTCTCTTAACCACAAACCAAGCATGAAAAAGGCATGACACGCACTCCTTGTCATCCTTCAACTCAAGAAACACTTAGAGTTGGGTCCTCCTTAAGGACAACCAACAAGGTACAAGGCCTCATAACCTGCTACTAAACCTTTCTAGGTCTAAGGAACTCTTCTTCCTACCTCAGAAGGTAAACATCTCTACCATAGGCACGTAGGTACCAGAAGATTCATCGTTCCTCTAGGTTTTGGTCCCTCCCATGGCAACCAAGACATCATCAACCTCTAGGGATCAAGCATGTGGTGACCACTATCATCCTCTTAGGTCGCATCATCCTCAACTCCCGACTTCTCCTCATATTTTGGAGTCTAGGATTCCAACCTTCTTGCTGGGTTTCCTGCTCTCTCTCTCTCGAGCTAACCCCACATCCATCCCCACCATTAGAGGTCCTTTCTTCATGAAGGATCAACCTCAAAAACATCCTCTACATGGGTGAAGCTTAGGTAACCCTTCTTGCTCCATTATAATTCCTTATCCAGGGTCTCATCCTACTGTCAGCACTATGACGTACCCTAGGTGCCAGCTATACCCTACTTGCACAAGCCCATAGGGTTTCTAAGGTCCTTCACTATCATCATCATCTAAGGAACTATCCTTCACTCGGTCAACCATGACATCTAACTCATCATGTCATTTTCCTCTCTAACCTTCACTTAGGGTTAGGGTTAACATCATCCTCAAAGGATGTGCTAGGTTTCTACTTTTAATGGAGGTCTCTACCTCCAAAACTAACTTTCTCTACTCATCATCCCGCCAAGGAGGTCTATCCTCAAGTCTCTCCTGAGGGCAATGACAACTCGTATCATACGGCCTAAGCATGTATCTATTCCTTTACGCTTACTCTATTAAGTTTATGTCCATGACATCTTATTTACATGCCTTTCATTAATTTGGTGGAGGATTTCTTAAACCTTATTAATCTTACACATACCTCAAGAGGGTGAGGAGAAGAAAGAAAACCCTAATCCTTTAGGTCCTTATCAGAAATTTGTGATGAGAAGGGATGAATAAGATGAGAAGTCCTAAAGGTATCTTATTTCAATTCATAC
The DNA here is from genome assembly GCA_963693085.1 of Alisma plantago-aquatica. Classification (NCBI taxonomy): domain Eukaryota; kingdom Viridiplantae; phylum Streptophyta; class Magnoliopsida; order Alismatales; family Alismataceae; genus Alisma; species Alisma plantago-aquatica. Next base: position 463,221,250 of record OY856414.1, read on the forward strand.
CCTAAGACTTTGGCTAGGCAGTCACACAGATCCTGGAGTCCTCGTATTCCAACTAGCGGTGCGGAGGAAAATATTGCCAGCCCCCGGTCGTGATCCTTTTCTAGACACCTCCATCTTTCGGATAATCCTCTAATAACTCCCTTGGGTTCTATGGAGTTTGTAAAATTTAATAATTATTAATGGTTAATTGAGGAACCCAAGCTCTGATACCAAATGTTACGACCTCACCTTTCAGTAACCCCCAATTAAGGGAGACCAAGAGGTTGAAGCCGCACCCATTAATCCCGGATCAAAGGTTCGACATATAACCATAAACAATTATTAAATTCTAACAGATTATACTGAAAATGGTAATAAAATTTTTGCATACCTTTTTGAAAACTTGGATCTCTAAAATTCTATCCACACAGATACTAATCTAACTAGTTCCTCCTTTTCTTGAATTCTTGAATTCACAAGGTGTCGCTTTACTGTTTGTTCTTTTCATTTTACCTAAAATGCCAACAAACAAAACGTCGGTCAGCCGAAGCTAGTATGTGGAGGAAACAGATAATGTTCAACTATGTTAACAATATAATCATTCAATTAATCATTTAACAATCAAGATTACATTTTAAACCATACAACTCAATCCATACATATTCTCGAACTCTGGGCTGTCCCTGCAGTGGACATGGATATCACCTCTCTTTTAGTTAATAGAGTTGCATGGCACTATCCGAAAATAGCCCAATATCTAACTCATTATGACTTGATGGTCCTACCTCAAGGGTAGCCATGTGCTAAGTCAACCATAGACCTGATGGACCTACCCAATAGGTAGCCATGTACTAGGTCATCCATAGACATGATGGACCTACCCAATAGGTAGCCATGTACTAGGCCTTTCTCTAACCTGATGAACCTACCCTTAGGAAGCCATGTACTAGGTTAGCTATTATGCCATAGAGAGAACCAGGATCTGAGTTTATAGGCATATACATTAAGTGATAGTCATAGTCACTTTATAATTGCAATATGAACATCCAAATAGTTTAGTTGCATTCAATGCGATTAAACGTCCGAGAAACCATCAGAAAACTAAGCGGTTATTCATAAGTAACCACATACCTTTAATTGTAGTTTTCAAGACAGATTCAAGTATGAAGAGAAACCCAATCAAGCAAGCAATGATGAACAGAATTCCTGAAATAAAAGTACCAATTCCTTTTATTAATAATTATCCAATTCCATTATACTATTTAGAATTTCAATTCCAACTTTAGGGTTTCTTTTGGAAATTAGGGTTTTGCTTCTTCTTCCACTATTATAATCTTTAATCTATCAAAACCCCTAATTTCTCATTGTAGTACTCTTAACAATTTTTAGGATCTTAATTACTCCCTTAATTCGAAATAACTTAGCTTTTATTTCATTTTCCCTAAATTAGGGTTTTTATTATAACTTAGCCTCTTTTTATGAACTACAACTCTATTTAAGGCAACTTTGTATTCAAAACAGATAATTTATACCACTTTCATTACCAACAGAGTTATCCTTATCAATTGTCCTATTGATGTACTAAATTATACCCTTAATCTTCAATTAGGGTTTCTTATTAATTCTTAATACACTTTATTAGCCAATTAAAGCACTTTTGCAAAACGGAGTGGAACTAGGTTCTGGAAACATTTTTATCATATTCCTTGCATTTTTCTACATAACTTTCATATATAAAGTTTTGTCATTGGACACTCCTAGCTATTTTTATTATTTTTGCAAGAAAAATCTCTTTTTCTGAATATTTGGCAAGAGAGGAAAAGATACTGAAATTTCCTGATCGTTCGATCAGTGCGTTACTAGTCCTCTCGACGATCTGACGCTCCGCAGTGACCGGCTCCACTAACGGAGTCTCGCGCTCAGCCGTTGTCTGCCAAACGTCGGATCTCAAGGGATCACGGTGGTCCAGGATCTCGCGGCCCATAATTTATGGGAAAACGACTTATCAGCGCCGTTCGATCTTAATCGAACGCAGCCTGTGCGTCGCCTTCCTCTCCACTCTAGCTTATTCAACGCGGTGGTGCCGCGGTGGTTCCCTCACCGGAGCCAACTCGATCCAGATAACGAGAGGGATCTAGTCCTCAAGAACTAGCCGCCTGAGATCGTGATGGATTGGCGATTCGTGTGGTACCCTTTTTATAGGGTATCGGGCATCCCTGTGGAGGATCCCAATCCCACACGAAATAAGCAACTAGCCCAATTGGGCATTTCATAGAATCAGGTCAAAACCCCAAAAAAACCAGGGTCGGAAAACATCTCCTAGCACTCCCGGACTCAGCGAAGGACTTTCCAAAGATGCTCATGCGTCAGAGTCCAAGGAATCCAGGGATTAAAATCCCACCCGACGCGGCTACAGTCCCTGTCCCTTTGGGACTTGGACGATGAGCCATGCCCCTTGGATTAAGATCCAAGGGCCCTCATCAAGCGCGCTAGAACAACGGGAAGTAAAATACCAAATAAAAATCGAATTATATTCCTAATCCAATGAGATTTTGGAAAATTCGTATCTCTCAATTGGTAACTCTTTTCTTAACCATATTTTGAGGGAAACTCAATTACATCTTTATCTTTCATCCTACAAAATTTGAAATCATTATTTTAAGGATTCGATTCCTTTTCTTAATTTGCAAGTTACCATCCAATTAATCATATTTTCCATGTCTTCTCTATTTCTTTTCATCATTAATTCATGATTTTGAGTTCCTTGATTCCCAAGGAATCTATTATCTTGAAATCCTATTTTTGGGAAATTATTCCTTATCCTTTCTCTTATTGTATTTGATTTCTTTATGTATTCTTTTATTCCTTCAATTGGGCTCAATGGCCAATAAGGCCCAATAAGAAAACACACAAACTATCATACATGAAATTTATTCAAATCAACACATCAATTCAATCGTGGAGTTTATTTATCTTTAAAAAGATTTACAATCTCATTACATGTTTTGGAAAATTGGGGTTATAAAAACTACCAATCCTAATTTCACAGCCAGGCATTGGACTTTAACCAACCCTAATTACAAGCATTATACCTCTGCCATGTATTCGACTTTAACCAATCCTGATTACACCACTAGGCATTGGACTCTAACCAATCCTAATTACACAGCCAGGCATTGGACTCTAACCAATCCTGATTACACAGCCAAGCATTAGACTCTAACCAATCTTGATTACACAGCCAGGCATTGGACTCTACCCAATCCTGATCACACAGCCAGGCATTGGACTCTAACCAATCCTGATTACACAGCCAGGCATTGGACTTTAACCAATCCTGATTACAGGAATTACACCTCTGTCAGGTATTGGACTTTAACCAATCCTGATTACACATCCAGGCAGTGGATTCTAACCACTCCCGATTACATCCCATGTCTGTTTACATAGCACTGGGCACCTCATTCTTTTACTAGTATTAAACTTTGGCCATGCCAATCATGCTCAACACATTCTTTATGTATTACAAGTATTCAATACTTCTTTTCTCCACACATGTATGATCCAGGTTCCATTATTATAATTATATCCTTTTGTTATTATTATTATGTTACTAAGTTTCCATTCCTTGGTTTATTATGAACATTATCATCCCTTACAAGATACTTTTATAATCATCTTGATACCTTCACTATGCCACAATTGCTCTCACTCGGCAACATCTAATTATATGGCTCACAAGGCCATTAAACATCTTGTCACCTATCACTAGGCAACAATAACATATTACCTCATGTAAAACAATAGTAACACCACTATTCCCTCAATAGGGTTAGGGCTTACTATTCACTTTACATTAGGGTTTCTCATGTCCCATTACCCAGTTTAGGGTTAGGGTTTTCCCATCTCATATTAATTAGGATTTCATATTTATCAAATCAACCCTAATATACTACTCTACACCTCTAGGAGCATCCATTAACATATTGAGTATTCAATCATGTTTATTACTCTTAATGTTTATCATTAAATGATTATCAATACAAGGTATGAGTTCATTTCTCATCCTTATCAGGGTATGATTACATCATACTCATTAGTTTGGCTTAACCCCATTCTCAAGGTATATTAGCATGTACTTATCAAGGTATATCAAACTCATTACATTTCATTGTAACAATTTACATAACACACTTCATGTGTTTCTTATCCAAGTATATTGTATTTGAGGTGCATCAAGGTATATCAACATTGGAATGCTAATAGTGATATCTATCATATCTTGATGTATGACTTTCCTCATCACTTCCAACTTTCTTGAGTTATCAACTTATCTTGGGTTAAGGTATTTCCCATCTTAATACTTTCATTTACTAGCCTATCACTCTTACCATTAAGTGTATAGGTCACACACAAGAATGGTCCAACTATCTTTAATGATATGGATTCATTTCAAATTAAGGCATTGCTTACTATAAGGTTACCTATAAGCAATCACTTTAGGTATATCCCTTATCAGTGTATTAGTTACCATTCCATTATTAGGATTAGGGTCTCCCATACCATCACCCTTTATTAGGGTTTAGGGTTTCACATACTGTCATACTTCACTAAGGTTAGGATTTCATATACCATCTCCCTTCATTAGGGTTAGGATTTCACATCACATTGCCCATACTTTAGGGTTTACTATTCATTCCAACTAGGGTTTCTCATGGAATCAACCTCGACCAGGGTTTCTCATGGAATCATCCTCAACTAGGGTTTCTCATGGCATCACCCTCAATTAGGGATTCTCATGGAATCAACCTCAATTAGGGTTTCTCATGGCATCACCCTCAATTAGGGATTCTCATGGAATCAACCTCAACTAGGGTTTTTCATAGAATCACCCTAAATTGGGGATTCTCATGGGATCAACCTCAATTAGGGTTTCTCATGGAATCAACCTCAATTAGGGATCCTCATGGAATCACCCTCAATTAGGGTTTCTCAATTTCATATCAATTGGAGATACTCATCCCAATTAGGGTTTTAGTCTCCTTTCCCATAATTGGGGTTTTACATTATGTTACCCTAAATTAGGGTTAGGGTTCATTAATCTTCTGGAATAGGGTTTCATGGTCTCTTTACTAAGGATCATAACCCAATCACCACATAATCAATACTCATGTATGAATTCATTTCTATCATCCTCTAAACTTGATTAGGTTACATCAACCTTTCAATCAAGTACATACATCTATGATTGACATAGTGTACTGAGTTATTACTTACTTAAGCTTCAAGGATTAACTCACCTAAGGATTATCAATCACTTAGTATCTTAAAGGTACAACCTTAGTGATTATATTTGAGATAAATTAGTAACAACCATAGGTTCATTTTATCTTTCATCACCTTATTCCAATTAACTTAATCACATTAAAACATCCAGACGTTCTTGGCCATTGATGCTCCAAATGGTTTGAAACCGTTTAAGCAAAACAATGATGAAACTATATGGACAATTCACACTTGAAACCACTTGGGTCTCCAAACGGTTTGAGACCATTTCATCTCAAATAGTCTTGAGACTTTTTAATCCCAAACGGTCTTGAGACCATTTGGACTCAAACAGTCTTAAGACTGTTTAATCCAAACTCTCTCAAAACTGAATGGACCAAAAAGATCTTCCATCACTTAATCAATTCAGGGTTTCAATCATTGAACCATCTATCAATTGAACCATTGATTTATTATTCAATTGAACCATTGAATCACCCTTCAATTGGACCTTCAATTAGGGTTTTAAACCCAATTGAACTAGGGTTTATAATCAAGAAACCATCAATTAGGGTTTTGAAATTGAGGAACCATCAATGGTTGACATTATGGAACTAGTCCAATTGAAATCATTGGGTCATCATCAAACCATGACATGACCTAACCTCAAACGGTCTTGAGGTCATTTGGATGATCTCCAAATGGTCTGAAGACCGTTTGCCCCATCCATAATTAAAATTTGTGAAATCCAATTAGGGTTTGGATCATTGGATTGATCATCAAATTAGCTATTGATTGCATTTCAATTTGATATCTCTGGGTCTCGAAATACTCAACCATACTTGACCCTAGACCTCCAAATGGTCTTGAGACCATTTGGGTGACCTCCAAATGGTCTTGAGACCGTTTGGGTTTAGTCATCCCAAAAATTAAATCAATCACTTGAAATTTCAGCACTTAACCCGATTAGGGTTTCTAATTGAAGGGTTATCCATAAATTGAATTAATCAATTGGATCCATTAGATCATCATTCAACATGAACTAGGGTCCTGACCTCAAATGGTTAACCCATCCAAATGGAGGGGCAAAGCTACTTCTACAAGTTTGTTAGAACAAACACCCTCCTTCTACTTCCTAGTTGCACCAACTACGACGCAGAAAAGCTGGTTTTCACCACCACAGAGATTGAAGCGGTGGCAGTCGAAGTCGCTTACTCCGCCACCACCAGTATACAAGAGAGGGTGGCTGCAAGAGGAGAACCAATTCCTCTCGACACATGGCAGGACAAATCTTCCACAACTCCTGCCGAGCCGCCCACCACTCCAGAGCCACCGACAACAACAATTAATAGAGTTGTCGTCACTCATGCCATACCATCCGCAACAACAACAACATCTGTAGCAGCTGAAGAAGTACCGACGATCGTGGAGGTCCCTGAGACAACCAGGGCTGAGACAACCGTGCTAGCCCCGAGGGAAGCTATCATGGAAGAGACAGTCGCAGCTCCCGAAACTTCTGTGGCGCCCTTAGTGGTGGACAAAGAAGTGCAGTCGGACGCCAGTAATGGGGTGTTTGCCGAGATCCTCGAGATGGAGATCGGAACTGTGCAACCTACGCCGACACCATCGCCGGTGTCTCCAATGGCAGCTGCAGAGGAGGTCACCAAAAATAGAGAGGTGGAGCAGCATCCACCAACACCGCGCCCCTCTCCACCACCACAAACAGGCGAGGCAGAGTCAGCCATGAAAGTGTTGACGCCTCACCCAGAAGAAACTACCTCACGAACAGTCTAGATTGACACTACCCCGAGTGAGGCTGCACACTCGTCGGGTAGATCATCACGCAGGAGGAGTGTCGCGAGGATGAGAGGGAGATCTGCAGGAGCCCTTTCATCGCTCAGACAGATGCTGGGGCACGGACTCGATAACTTGCGGGAGGTAACAGAAAGCCACTCGGCTACTTTTACTTCGCTAACCCGCAAGTTTTCTATCTTCCAACAGAGGCTGAATAGCCAGGAATGACAACTGCTGACTCTAGTTGGCCTCCCCGGTCAACTAGAGTCACTCAACGCCACACTGCAGTAGGCCCTCCAGTGCCTTGACGTGATAGAAGAGATGCTGAATAGGGGGGATGACCATCCGCACCCAAGGCAGCCGAGAAGGTCTTTGTCACCCCCAGGCTCAGGCTCTACACCCTCCTCATCCGCACCCTCGACTTCTGGTGTGTCGTCTTCTTTAAGCGGGCCTTCTACAACACCCAACAAAGAGATGACATAGAAGTCTGCCGAAGGGTCTCCAGTAAGAGAGGAGAGCTCCCGAGGCGTAGATGACTTCGCTCCCTCCACCTCCTTTGATGAAGCCGAAGACGTTGACGAATCAGTCAGCATCAGGGAGGATTCTTCTGATGAATCAGAGGGAGATGGTGGGGATATTGATGTTGCCAACCAAAGACACCCCCCAGAGGAAATATCTCGACGGCAGATGAATTCTCTGTGCCGTCATAGATACCTTCTTTTGAGATGGCGGACTTCGATAGAAGGGCCATCGGATACCTGACGATCAGGGACCAGAAGCTGCTAAATAAGGTCCTGAGGTCACAGGTTGACGAAGAAGAAGTAATATGGAAAAATGGCTACTTTTCAGTACAACGGGGAACACTTAGAAGCTTATTCCACTCCCCAGCCGTCATCGGAAAAAAGTTGTTCAGGGTCCTAGAGGGTGCAATCATCGAGAATGTCAACACTAGGATAGGTCGGCAAATGATATACAGCGCCACCCCACCCTTGGCAAGAATATTGATGATGGGAGAATCAGACTCCATCGCAGTGGCCAACATGATGTGGTATATAGAAGAGCACAACACGAACCTCGTGTTGGCCCCATACAAGCACTGCAACAACTGGTTCCTATGTGTGGCAGACCTCCAGAACCATGATGTCCAGTTTTTCAGCTGTTGCAACGAGAAGGTGCCACGCTCAGGACTTATCTTCATTCGCCTGGAGGACAAACATCTCAGGCTTCTACCGATGTGTCTTCTCCGAGCTATCAAGTAAGGAGTCCAACATCATAGTGGCGTTTGGAACTTCTTCTCTATCAGAGACTTCCCCGTCCAAGAAGAATCAGGTAGTGGGAATAGTGCACTTGTCGTCTTGCATGCCATGGAGCTTCTCAACATATTTGGAAATATAAGGCACTTATAGGGCCAAGACTTCTTCCAACTCAAGAGCACCTACTCTCTACTACTGATCAAAGACAAGCGCTACTTCCAAGATGCAGGGGTACCAGACAAGCTGCTGGATAGTGACAAAGCAGATGAAGCATCACAACCCAGCAGCACTCCAGAAATAGAAGTCGAGACAGAAGCAAACGCCTACGGGGCGGGCAAGTGGTTAGAAATCCTGCGAGAAGTATGTGGAATTGAAGATCCTACTTCGCCTGACACTTCAGAAGAAATGATCGACAACTTCGACCGTTTCTTGTGTTCTACGCTCACACAGGAACAGGTCAATGAAGTTCTTCTGAAGTTAGCTGACTCTACCCCTGTAGACATCATCTATGAGGTAGGCAGTGTCATAGTCCTAGTTGACGATTTGAGGGACATGGTAAAAGAAGGAGGATGTCTGGCGATATCAGTGGTGGCTGCCTACATCCAGATAATATAAAAGAAGTTTGAACACGCATACATAGCCCATCCAATGTTGTTTAATGACATCTACCTAGCCGATGAGTCAGGAGAGAAACAATCATTTCTGGCAGAGTTGCAGTGCAGAGTTCCACACATCATCTTCCTAACTATCTTGCACTACAACCACTGGACGCTCCTGACGATGTACACTCGACAACGAGCAGGAATCTTCTACAACAGCTCAGACAGCAACAAAGATCATCCAGTGCAGTGTACATCGACGGCGTTGACATCCCTCGAGCGCTTGGTACAAAAATACTATGAGGAGGTGGCAGCGCTAATACAACCATTCCTGGAGACAGCAGCTAACAAATGGCACGAGCTTCAGTTCTGCCACCACAGTCCACAACAAATTCCTTTATCCAACGACTGCGGCATCTTCGTGCTGGAATGGATATCAAATCAAGAGATGCCTGACCAGCTCTGCCACATCAACTATCACAGCAAACGTTGAGAATATGTGTGGGAGCTTCTATTTGGCAAAGGCGCGCTCACTAGCTAACCCTCACTGAGTTAACATTACCCTACCTTATCTACTTCACAACTCTGGGACAGAGTGTGGAGTAAGTTTGGGGGGGATTCTATGTACCAGTGAGGGAGGTACTAAAAGTCTTTCGAACTTCACCCCTTTTATTCTTTCTGTTCTTTTTATATAACATGTGTACATATACATATACATGCCTCATACAAAAATTTTGCTTATTTTGTCTCTATACATATGTACAAAGACACTTCATAGTAAAAACCTGATACGACTTCTTCCCAGTTTGCTTTCACTGTGTCCAAAGATGTGCAGGTTTTGTTATGTCTTTTTGAAAATGCAGCCTCAAACAACAAAAGACTATGACTTTCCACACCAAAAATTTCGAAAAATAATCTCGCGATAGCTAAGAGACGTGTATGCAGAAGGAAAAAGCTGCCCAAACAGCAAAAATTTCTCTTGTTTTCCCTTACCCAACCAAATCCCAAAAAGAGAGAATAGCCTTATGAGAGTGAATAAAAGCATGAGAGTTGTGTCAAATGAAAATATATATATACACTTGTTTTCCAAAAGTACCCATCTTTAGGCATGGTAGAACCGGGGCAGTGGTACGTAGGATGTGAAATCACTGCTCTAAAGCCAACTAGCTTGGACTACAGGGACCATTTGCCCACTAATGGACCCGTAGCTAGATGGACTAATGGGAAACAAGAAAAACCCAAAAAGCCTTAATCCTACCCAAACACACAACTTTCTGTTCCCAAAAGCTATTTGGTGTGAAAGCTAACTTTGAAATCATGCACCCGAGTCTCGCCGAAGCTGTGGAGAAAAAAATTTCTCAAATAAGGTAGGAAAAGTAAAGTCCATTGTTCGTGGTCGGGCAGTGCTCTCTTTAAGACATCTCAATACTCGCCCAAACCCTTTGTCTGAAAACTATATCGGTTAAGAAGAATTATCACAAACAAAGTTTTAAAAGATTGATTGAGGACAATCAAAATGCTAAGTTTGGGGGAGTTGATAACACCAAATTTTGTGATATTTATGGCCCATATTTCATTGTCAAAACTTCCCTTTTAAACTATTTTCCTCTCCTTTTTGTCATGTTTTTGAATAAACAGGCCACGATATGCTCTTAACTCAATTTTGTCACCTTTTGTAGAGTTTTCCTCGCTTTTCCACTCAAAATCAGCAAAAAGCCCATCCCGGCCCATGAACGTGTTTTACCTGCATCGGCCAGTCGGCCGACACACTTACTACCCATCATACGGTAGCCCGATACGGATGTTGCACGACACAGGTGTGTCGTGCAAGAAGACTATGATGGGCGGTACGCCTATTACCCAATAGGGAGTTGTACCTGCCACGACTGCTCTCTCGATGAAGCATGTCACGTGATACAAGCCACCCACCAGCAGGCGCCCACCCGTCACAATACCCGACACACTTGCTGCCCGACACCCACTGTGTCGGGTGACACGCACGTCGAGCATCCCTGAAGTCGTGCTAATACAGCCGATGGAGGACACGTGGTGCCTAGAGAACCGCAACTTCTTCCAACCGCTGCCTATAAATAGCAGCTACAGGACCTCAATAGGACGGGTCGGAATCTCATGAAAGCTAACTTTAGACAGCACTTGGAGCTAGTGTGTCGCGTCCCAGCAGGCATACCGGGCGATACTAGGTGAGCATTTCCCCGACCCGAGAGGGTGAGTTCACATAGAATCCATCCCGGTCGCCGCAGTAGCCCGATATCGACCAAAAAGGCCACCCGATATGAGGAACCCGATACTCTAAGTGGCATCTAGCCCGACACGATACCGAGCCCGATACAAATCAACCGTTATGAGGTGTCGCCCGAGAGGGTGGCATCCCGAAACAACTGTATCAGGCATGAGCGCTTTGATCGATACGTCTGCCCGTCATGGCATGTCACCCGACAGGGGATGCCACCCGATATAGGCGTATCGAGCAAAGCTCCCGTCCGGTATCGGGCTAGAGGGACCTTAGGGATCTGTTGTTGCTTGTCGATCTCCTAAATCAAGGAGGCGATACTTATCTTCCCTTTTGCAGTCATTTACTTTCTTTATTTACGCAGTGTAACCAAACCCTTTTATACAATGATTATGCAAATGGAATTAGATGAGCTTTAAATGTATGTTGCTCTCTGTTTGGTCCCCTTTGTGGGACGGTTACTTTGTTTTGCATCCGAACTCTAGCTTGTATGCTTGGATCATGTTTTGACTAGATATCAAATCGTGTTTCCCGTTGCAACTCCCTCGAGAGAGGTGTTGTGGCTCTAGTGTTTGATTCGATCAGGGAGTACGAGAGTACCCAGGATCGGAGTTGCTTCAGTTATCTTTCCACTCTAACCCAAGTCCAGCGACTTTGAGAGAGGGTGTTGGTGCTTAGTTAGAGGTACCCTCTTTGACAGAAGGGGTTCTGGATGTTCCTGTTGTCGCTTGTTATACCGAAGTTTTCCTCCTTTGTTCCTTACCGAAGCGATGGTATTACCTCCTCTGGTTCCGTTGCACAAAACCCCTAAAAACTGATAAATGCCAAAAACCTTAATTTCCCTTATAGCTCCAGTTGGAGATAGTTTTCTTTTATTTTTACCGATCTTCGCCCGTTGTTCCCTTTGGGAACTTTATCCTCACCTTGCTTTTGCCGGAGTGTAATGTGTTGATTCTGTGTTCTTAACACTACCACCCTTGTCCCTGTTGTTTGACCCCGATTGCTACTTTGTACCCCGTCATCGTTGCGGGGGCCTAAGAGTCGGATAATTTAAAAGTCCGACTACTTCAAATCCGCTCCTTTTGGATGTGCGATTTAGGTTGGTCAACTTTTTGGCACCATTTCCGGGGATAAGGCAAAACGGTACTGTTAACGAACCCGAATCCACTAACTATACTCCCGTGCCTCAAGCTTAGTAATGAGCTTGAAAGGACTATTCCTTTTGATCTTCTAATCTGAAATGAGTATAGAGTAGTTCATTTTATTGATACAAGTTTTCTAACTTGATTATATGTTCTATTCAGGTACTCAGGAAAGAAGCATTTTGCTCAGTTGAGCACTGACACCGCTAGTCATGCCACCTCACGTTGAACCACCTCTTTCAGAGGGTGAGCAAAACGCTAGAGTTGGACCTCACTCACCTCCGCGTGGGAACAATGACCATTATAATGGCGACCAGCAACATGAAGAACCTGAGATAGAACAATTCGAGGATGATCACCGTCATGAGAGATGTCATCATCACCGCAGACACCGAAGAAATCAACATAATTAGGAGTGGAACCATGGGGACAGTGACAGTGAAGATTCTAACGAAGAAGAAAAGACCCGCAGGGAGTTGGCTGCCATAAAGGCCAATAACTCAAGATGTCTTGTTGTCATCCCAAGGTTCAATGCAACAAACTTTGAGCTGAAACCATCTATCATATCTATGATCCAGAACAAGAGCTTCAGAGGGAATTCAAAGAACAATAACCCTTACCATCATCTTGATGCTTTTAAGAATATCTATGATACCATTAAAATGCGGGGAGTTCCACAAGAAGTCATTTACTGAAAGGGCTTCATATTTTCTTTAGAGGACAAGGCCCTATCCTGGTACCTCGGGCTACCGCATCAAGCTCTGAACGGATGGAATACGTTGGCAGATGCTTTTGTGAAAAAGTTTTACCCTACAGAGAAAACTGTCAGGAATAGACAAAGGATCACGTCATTCATGAAAAAGCCAAATGAGAATCTACACAAAGCTTGGGAAAGGTATCAAGAGTGTTAGAGGGACTGCCCTCATCACAACTACAAGAAGGGTTTCCTGATAACCACCTTTTACAATGGTATGACCCATGAAGAAAGGGTATCGTTGAATGCAGCTGCAGGAAGCGACTTTCTGGGAAAGAAGCCCAGCAGATCCAAAAAGATCATCGAAAACATGGCCGAGTTATAGGCCGGCACTGACTACAACAGGTCTGATAGAGGACATGCTAAGAAGGTCGCTAATGAAGGACCTTCGGTCGAATCCAAAGCTCTTGAAGCTATCACCACTCAAATCCAGAAGATAGCCATCGATGTCAAACAATTGAAAGAATCAGGTGGAAAAGGGAAGAAACAGGTTGAGAAAGTTATGAAATGTGTCACCTGCGGAGAAGGTGGACACGGGGTTGATAACTACATTTACACCCGACCTGATGAGTCAAGTGAAAGCGAATCTGAAGCAGAGGAATCCGAGAACGTCTCTTTTGTCAACTTCAAGAGACCGGATCACCCTAGTTTTAACTATGGCAACAAGGATGCGGCCGAAAACTCGCATCAGCTGAATAATCCACCCAAGCAACCGCAAGGTTTTGAGAAAAGGGGCGGACAAGGTCAGTTCACCAGAACTACCAATTTCCAATCGAACAAGGCAAACTTTCAAGGGCAAGGAAAGTACCAAAATCACCAAGCAACTAACCCTAGTCAAGGCCAGGGTCAAGCTAAGGAACAGAGTCAGGACAAGAACTCAAATCAACCAGACTTGGTGGGTCAATTGTTCAATTTTGTAAGAAGGCAAGATACTATTAACAACCAACTGGCACAAAGCGCGCTGTCCAATTTAGGAGTTTTGAACTCGATGCAGGTTCAAATGGCGGACATTCAAACTCACCAATGCCAAATAGATCAACAGTTGGCCCAGATGGCCGAGTTAATAAAGAATCCCTTAGGTAAGATACCCTCCAACACTGAATCCTCTAAAATGACAGTGCTGAGATTAGGGAAGAAAGTAGAATGCCCTGAAGAAGCCAGACCTGAGGAACCTAAGTCAATGATTGTGGTAGAAAATCCCGCAGAGGAAGATAACCAACAGGCTCATGTCAGGGAGCCAGAAACAAGATCTATGGAGGACCTGTTTGGTAAAAGAAGTCCTTACTCTCCAAGGTTGCCTTTCCCTTACAAACTCATAAAGTCACATCTTAAAAAGTGTTACGAGAAGTTTATGGAGTCAGTAAAGAAGCTTCACCTCGAGGTACCCTTTCTTGATGCTTTGGAGGAAATGCCGACCTACGCTAAGTTTTTCAAGGATTTGATCACCAAGAAGAAAAGAGGAGGAAGGATTGAGACAGTACACCTAGCTGGTATGTCTTCTACTTTTGTCAAAGTGGATTTACCTAACAAGAAGAAGGATCCAGGGGCTTTCACTATTCCCTTTGCTATTGGAGATAACATCGAATGGAAAGGTCTTGCTGACTTAGGGGCTAGCATCAGCCTTATGCCTCTAAGCCTCGCACAATGTTTGGGTTTGACTGATATGGTCAAAACCAACATGAGGATTGAATTGGAAGACCACTCTTTCAAAAGACCTGTAGGTGTTGTTGAGGATGTGTCGGTCCGTGTGGGAAGGTTCTTCATTCCTTGCGATATTGTGAGCATTGACACGGTGGAGGACCCTAACTATCCTATCATCTTTGGACGCCCTTTCTTGGCTATGGGAAGAGCGTTGATTGATGTTGCTGAAGGAATAATCACTCTGAGGGTCGGAAATGACCACTTAGATTTCAAAGTAAAGGATGCCATGAAAGGGCCATCCCGGCTAGAATTTGCTTACTTCGTAGAAAGCTACAACTAGTTTTGTGAAGAGGTGGAAGAAGATATCGTAATGGTAGACCCTCTTATGAGAGCGTTAATAAATCAAGACTCTGATTCTGAAGATCCAAAGATTGTCGAGTTTCTCAACTATCTAAATCGGTTTGATGAAGATCTAAGCGACGAGGAAGAGGTAATAGAAACAGTTAAATTTGCTTCTCTAGAGGAGACACCAGAAGAAAAGGCAACCAAGGCTAAGCCAGAGCTGAAACAGCTGCCTGAAGGTTTAAGGTATGAATTTCTAGATCAAGAAGGGAGAAATCCAGTCATCATTAATGCTTGTCTTATGAAGGATCAATTGGAAAGGCTTCTCGTGGAGTTGAGGCTCCATAGGCAGGTTATAGGATATTCGGTAGAGGATATCAAAGGTCTTAGCCCAGCGCTATGCATGCATCGCATTAATTTGGAAGAATCTGCTAAACCTCTGGCTCAACCCCAGAGAAAATTGAACCAGATGCTAAAAGAATTTGTGAAGAAAGAAGTGATCAAACTAAGGGATGCAGGGATTATCTACCCGATCAATGACAGTAACTGGGTAAGTCCCATCCATGTGGTATCGAAGAAAGGAGGCACAACAGTAGTAAAAGGAGACAAAGGTGATGAAGTGGTGGTCCAGACTATCACCAGATGGAGGATGTGAATAGATTATAGAAAGATGAACCAAGCCACAAAAAAAGATCATTATCTGCTTCCTTTCATTGATCAAGTTCTGGAAAGATTAGTGCATCATGATTATTTCTTCTTTTTGGACGGTTTTTCTGGGTTTTATCAAGTCCCCATCTTACCAGACGACCAGGAGAAAACTACTTTTACTTGTCTCTATGGTACTTACGCCTTCCAAAGAATGCCTTTCGGCTTGTGCAATGCTCAGCGTTGCATGATATCGATGTTTTTGGATTTTCTGGAAGACATCGTGGAAGTTTTCATGGATGACTTTTCTATCTATGGGAAGGACTTCGATGCCTGTCTGAAAAACATGTCTCTGGTCCTGCAATGCTGTAAGGAGATGAATTTGGTCCTCAACTGGGAGAAGTTCCACTTCATGGTACGAGAAGGCATTGTGCTAGGGCATAAAGTCTCGAGGCGTGGCATCGAGGTAGATGTTAGCAAGGTTGAAGCTATATCTAAACTTCCTCCACCGAAGTTTGTAACTGGAGTGTGGATTTTTCTCGGGCATGCTGGTTACTATCGAAGATTCATAAAAGACTTCTCGAAGATCTCGAAGCCGTTGTCAAGTCTTCTGATTAAGGATGTTGAATTTGATTTCTCTAATGATTGTCTAAATGCTTTTCAGGCCTTAAAAGATGCACTTGTCTCTCTGCCTATCCTTCAAGCTCCGGATTGGGAGCTACCTTTCGAGCTTATGTGTGACGCCAGTGACTTTGCTGTAGGTGCAGTGATGGGTCAGAAAAAGGACATAAGGCACCATGTAATTTGCTACGCCAGTCGTACTCTGGATGAGGCTCGCGTGAATTACATGACTACAGAGAAGGAGATGCTCGCGATTTTTTTTGCTTTCAACAAGTTCAGATCCTATCTTATCGAAACAAATGTAAAGGTCTACACCGACCATGGGGCGATAAGATATCTTATGTAGAAAAAGGATACCAAGCCCAGGCTGTTAAGGTGGGCTTTGTTACTCTAGTAGTTAGACCACGAGATCATTGATAAGAAGGGTGCGGAAAATGTAGTTGCCGACCACTTATCAAGGATCATAGTCGAAGACAAGAAGGAGCCACCTATCAACGACAACTATGTTGATGAAGCCTTACTAATGGTTGAAACCAAAGATGAGAATTTGCCTTGGTTTGCAGATATTTGTAATTACCTCGCTTGTGGGGAGTTACCTCCTAATATAACATACAATCAAAAGAAGAAACTCTTTTCGGATGTAAAGAACTACTATTGAGATGATCCTCTTCTCTTTAGAAGATGCGCAGATAACCTGTATAGAAGGTGTATCCCTGAAAAAGAAGTTCCAAACATTCTGAAAGAATGCCATGCCTCACCATATGGAGGACATTTGGGGAGTGAAAGGACCGCCGCTAAGGTGCTACAATTGGGGTTTTACTAGCCCTCCTTGTTCAAGGATGCTGCAAATTATGTGAAAGTTTGTAAAGAATGACAATCGACATGAAACATTGGAAGAAGTAATGAGATGCCTATGGCCAATTGGGTCGAAGTCGAGATCTTTGATGTATGGGGAATAGACTACATGGGTCCCTTTCCCCCATCAAAAGGATATCAATACATTTTAGTCGTGGTGGATTATGTATCTAAATGGGTGGAAGTTGTTGCCACCCAAACTTGTGACTCCAAATCAGTAATCAAGTTGTTTGAGAAAACTATCTTCCCTCACTTCGGAGTACCTCGTACTGTGATAAGCGATGGTGGATTGCATTTCGGGGAAAAACAGTTTGAAGCACTCCTGCGGAAGTATGGGGTTAAACACAAGGTCTCTACGCCCTACCACCCTCAAACTTCTGGGCAGGTGGAGGTTTCGAATAGACAGATTAAGCAGATTTTAGAGAAGACTGTCAGCCACATGCGGAAAGATTGGTCAATGAAGCTCGATGATGCCCTTTGATCCTACAAAACTACATATAAAGCACCCATTGTAACCACCCCTTACAAATTGATTTATGGGAAATCATGTCATCTACCCTTAGAGCTTGAACACAAGGCACTTTGGGCGATTAAGTTCCTGAATATGGATCTGGAAAAGGCAGGGGAGAAGAGATATCTACAGTTACAGGAACTCGAAGAGCTGAGAATACATGCCTATGAGAATGCAAGGATCTATAAGCAGAGGACCAAGGTGTGGCATGATGCCCACCTGAGGAAGAAGGATGTGAGTGAAGGTGACAAAGTTTTATTATTTAAATCCTCTATTCGTCTTTTTCCAGGTAAACTGCAAACAAGGTGGTCTGGACCCTTCACTGTGGCAAGGATATATCCATCAGGAATGATGGAACTGTATGATAAAGACGATCCATTCAAAGTTTTTCCAGTAAACAGGCACACAGTAAAAAGGTTCTACAAAGACGAAGCGTTCGTGAGAAGGACAGAGATAAGTTTGCATGATGTGGAAATAGCTGAAGGTGCAAAGTGAAGGAGCTGAAGCTATCGAGCTGGCGACGCTAACTACAGCGCTCCTCAGGAGGCAGCCCGAGTTTTTACTTTTCTTAGAATATGATGTTATTTCCTTTTCTACAAGAAAAACATTATGGACATTATGATTGTAATAAGGCCCGATCCAGTGCATGTGTCACATGCTCTGACTCTTCTGTTTTATGGGCCACCGCTCGGTTTTATGAGCATTGATGAGTAATACTATCTGAGGCTGGGAACTTCACCTTAGGCCAATGATGTTTTACCCATCAATTGCTTTTTCCTTCGCTTTATTTTTGGTTTCTCATCAAGTATCTTGTTCTGAAGCTCTTGTATCGGGCAAAGATACCTTGCTCCCTCACCGGTATCGGGCAAGGGACTTGGGCAGAATGCGGGACACACCCCTATCGGGCTAGGCATATCGGGTGTCACACCTTAGAAATAAGCCGTGCCAGACGATACGCCGAGCAGCGAGCAACCGTGTCAGACAGCATGAGTAATAACCCTTGATTTGACAGATGGGACTGATTTTACTACTCGTCTCGGGAATGATTTGTCTCCTCGGCTGACACGTGCCCTTGTTTTACCCATTTTACCTCTGACCTAGATTGCTATATATAGTAGCTGAGGTTAAACTGTGTCGGGCACCGGCATTTACTCCTCACCTACTCCCGTATCGTGTAGTAATTTCTCCCTTTGCTTGCATATCGGCCACCTAGCTTCTGCTCCTGTGTCGCGCAAGCTATCTACAGATAACAAAGGTATAACACGATTTTCGTATCATTTGGCTTGCCCGACAAGACCCTCATGTCTCACTTTTTCATATCGGACTCACTACTTTAGTTGATTTCCTTGTATCGCTCGACACACATTTGTATCGGCAGCGTTACCTTTTGACTGTGTCGCGCGACACATCTATAACGCGTGCTTGCCTGATACCTTATATCAGGAAATGCCCGTATCGCTCAGTCTTGTATCGCTTTGCGTGTTTCTTCTAACGGGCGACACCCTTTTTTAGGGCGATCGTATCGAGCATGATATCCGTTTGCAGTGACGCCCGGTGTCTCACGATGAACCTATGGCAATTTTGAGCCAAACTTTGTATCGCCCGATACAGGCGTATCGGGCGAGCATCATATCGTTCAGTTTTGAAGCCCGATGTGGTGGTGTCGGGTAGCTCTTGTATTGGGCCGAACTTTTTGGCTTATTGTGCAATCAGTTTTTTTTAGACACCGATATCGACTTTACGTTTTTACCTACCTGATATCGGGTAAGGTGAAACATTTAAATGCTTAATAAACTTGTCCTGTGATAACAGAAATGGCCCGCACCAAGCAAACCATCATTCAAGTTGACGAACAAGGTCGGAGGATCGACACTGAAGCCACAGTAGGAGCTATGATAGTCGGGCAGAAACGCCCAAACCCTGAGGCAGCTGGGCCATCCACGGCCGAAAAGAGACCAAGGACGGAAGAAGTAACGGCCCCAACAATAGTTTCAACTGCATCGGCAGAACCTCTGGATCACACACCAGGTAAGTTCGTGCCCAGAGACAATGAGCACGGGCGTCGATGCTCAGAACTGGCATCAAAAATCTACAGGCCGAGTAGATTCTGCCACTAGTTGTCCTTCCTTCAACTAGGCATTTTCGACAGGCTAGAAAATGTCCTAGCTGCAGCAGGGCTGTGGAAGATCTACTTCAGCCACTCCACCTCCCACATTGAACTCACCAGGGAGTTCATGTCATCTCTCTGCCAGGTGCAGAATAAACCTGAGGAAATCAAAGAATATAGCGGAGCAGACAGACTGCAAGGGCGGCTATACAATGTCGAGTACGTCATTTCTGAGAAGCTGCTCAATGAAATCTTCTCTTCCAGCGAGGCAGAGAAGGAACTGCTTAACAACGGTGCAAAGATCACTGAAGGAGACGGGTTCAACCCAGTGGATCTCTATAGAAAGCTGACCGGCGAGTCATCATTCAAGACGGGAAGCAAGGTGGCGGCAGTGCACTCCTGCTTCGGGAGAATAGTGCACAAGTTTGTGGCATTCCTTCTCTTCAGGAAGAACGAATCAAGCAACGTCTACACCGAAGAACTCCATTTCATGTGCCACATGATGGAAGGCAGGGTGGTCAACCTGGGTTGCTTCTTGTTGAATAGGCTACACCCCATAAAAGATGCCACCAAGGAGTACTGCATGGGTGGCATCATCAATCTGATTGCGGTCGGGTTAGGGTACCCAAGGGAACCGCGCAGTCTTTCAAGGATAAGGGGTGACGAGAAGATCGACCTCAAGTTCCTCATTAGGGCTAGCATCATCAAGAAGGAGGGGCGAAGCTACTTCTACAAGTTCGCGAGAACAAACACCCTCCTTCCGCTTCCTAGCTGTGCCAACTACGACGCGGAAAAACTAGTTTTCACCACCACAGAGATTGAAGCGGTGGCAGTCGAAGTCACTTATGCCGCCACCACCAGTATACAAGAGAGGGCGG
Organism: Alisma plantago-aquatica; assembly: GCA_963693085.1. Lineage (NCBI taxonomy): Eukaryota > Viridiplantae > Streptophyta > Magnoliopsida > Alismatales > Alismataceae > Alisma > Alisma plantago-aquatica. Next base: position 463,241,887 of record OY856414.1, read on the forward strand.
CTGCAATAGGAGAACCAATTCCTCTCGACACACGGTAGGACAAATCTTCCACAACTCCTGCCGAACCGCCCACCGCTCCAGAACCGCCGACGGCAGCAATAAATAGAGTTGTCGTCACTCCTGCCATACCAGTCGCAACCACGACAACATCTATCGTGGCTGAATAAGTATCGGCGATCGTGGAGGTCGCCGAGACAACCGGGGTTGAGACAATCATGCTAGCCCTAAGGGAAGCTGCCGCAGAAGAGACAGCTGCAGCTCTCGAAACTTCTGTGGCACCCTTAGTGGCGGACAAAGAAGTGCAGCCGGACGCCAGTAATGGGGCGTTCGCCGAGATCCTTGAGATGGAGCTCGGAGCTACGCAACCTATGTCGACACCATCGCCGATGTCTCCTATGGCAGCTATAGAGGAGGTTGTCGAAAACAGAGAGGTGGAGAAGCATCCACCAACACTGTGCCCCTCTCCACCACCACAAACAGGCGAGGCAGAGTCGGCTGTGAAAGTGCTGGCGCCTGGCCCAGAAGCAACTACCTCGTGAACTATCCAGATTGACACTACCCCGAGTGAGGTTGCACACTCGTCGGGTAGATCTTCACGCAGGAGGAGTGTCGCGAGGATGAGAGTAAGATCTGTAGGAGCCCTTCCGTCACTCGAACAGATGATGGGGCACGAACTCGATAACTTGCATGAGGTAATAGAAAGCCACTCAGCTACTTTTACTTCGCTAACCCACAAGTTTTCTATCTTCCAGCAGAGGCTGAATAGCCAGGAATGACAACTACTGACTCTAGTTGGCCTCCCCAGTCAACTAGAGTCACTCAACGCCACACTACAATAGGCCCTCCAGCGCTTTGACACGATAGAAGAGAGGCTAAATAGGGAAGATGACCATCCGTGCCCAAGGCAGCCGAGAAGGTCTCCGTCGCCCCAGGCTCAGGCTCTGCACCCTCCTCATCCGCACCCTCGACTTTTGGTGTTTCGTCTTCTTCAAGCGGGTCTTCTACAACACCCGACAAAGAGACGACACACAAGTCTGTCGAAGGGTCTCCAGCAAGAGAGGAGAGCTCCCGAGGCGTAGATGACTTTGCTCCCTCCGCCTCCTTTGATGAAGCCGAAGATGTTGACGAATCAGTCAGCATCAGGGAAGATTCTTCTGATGAATCAGAGGGAGATGGGGGGACATTGATGTTTCCAACCAAAGACACCCCCCAGAGGAAAAATCTCAACGGCAGATGAATTCTCTGCGCCGTCAGAGATACCTTCTTTTGAGATGGAGGACTTCGATAGAAGGGCCATCAAATACCTAACGATCAGGGACCAGAAGCTACTAAATAAGGTCCTGAGGTCGCAGGCTGACGAAGAAGAAGTAATCTAGAGCGACGGCTACTTTTCAGTACAACGGGGAACACTTAGAAGCTTATTCCGCTCCCCAGCCGTCATAGGAAAAAAGTTGTTTAGGGTCCTGGAGGGTGCAATCATCGAGAATGTCAGCACTAGGATAGGTCGGCAAATGATATACAACGCCACCCCAACCTTGGCAAGAAGATTGATGATGGGAGTATCAGACTCCCTCGCGGTGGCCAACATGTTGCGGCATATTGAAGAGAACAACACAAACCTCATGTTGGCCCCATACAAGCACCGCAACAACTGGTTCCTATGTGTGCAGACCTCTGGAACCATGATGTCCAGCTGTTCAGCTGTTGCAATGAGGAGGTTCCACGCTCAGGACTTATCTTCAATTGCCTGGAGGACAAACATCTCAGGCTTCTACCGATGCGTCTTCTCTGAGCTATCAAGCAAGGAGTCCAACGTCATAGAGGCGTTTGGAACTTCTTCTCTATCAGAGACTTCCCCGTTTAAGCGGAATCAGGTAGTGGGAATAGCGCACTTGTCATCTTGCGCGCCATGGAGCTGCTCAACATATTTGGAAATATAAGGCACCTCTAGGGCCAAGACTTCTTCCAACTCAGGAGCACCTACTCTCTACTACTGATCAAAGACAAGCGCTACTTCCAAGACACAGGGGTACCAGACAAGCTGCTGGATAGTGACAAAGTAGATGAATCATCACAACCCAGCAGCACTCCAGAAATAGAAGCCGAGACAGAAGCAGATGCCTACGGGGCGGGCAAGCGGTTAGAAATCCTGTGAGAAGTATGCGGAACTGAAGACCCCATTTTGCCCAACACTTCAGAAGAAATGATCAACAACTTCGACTGTTTCTCGTGTTCTATGCTGACACAGGATCAGGTCAATGAAGTTCTTCTGAAGTTAGCCGACTCTACCCCCGCAGACGTCATCTACGAAGCAGGCAGTGTCATAGTCCCAGTTGATGATTTGAGGGACATGGTAAAAGAAGGAGGATGTCTGGCGATATCAGTGGGGGTCGCCTACATTCAAATAATACAAAAGAAGTTTGAACACGCATACATAGCCCATCCAATGTTGTTCAACGACATTTGCCTAGTCGATGAGTCAGGAGCGAAACAATCATTTCTGGCAGAGTTGCAATGCAGAGTTCCACGCATCATCTTCCTACCTATCCAGCACTACAACCACTGGATGCTCCTGACGATGTACACTCGACAACGAGCAGGAATCTTCTACAACAGCTCGAACAGCAACAAAGATCATCCAGTGCAGTGTACATTGACGACGTTGACATCCCTCAAGTGCTTGGTATGAAAATACTATGAGGAGGTGGCAGTGCTGATACAACCATTCCTAGAGACAGCAACTAGCAAATGGCACGAGCTTCAATTATATCACCGCAGTCCACAACAAATTCCTTTATCCAATGACTGTGGCATCTTCGTGCTGGAATGGATATCAAATCAAGAGACTCCTGACCAGCTCCACCACATCGATTATCACAGCAAACACGGAGAATATGTGTGGGAGCTTCTATCTAGCAAAGGCGCACTCACCAGCTAACCCTCACTGAGTTAACATTACCCTACCTTATCTACTTCACAACTCTGGGACAGAGTGTGGAGTAAGTTTGGGGGGGATTCTATGTACTAGTGAGGAAGGTACTAAAAGTCTTTTGAACTTCACCCCTTTTGTTCTTTCTGTTCTTTTTATATAACATGTGTACATATACATGCCTCATACAAAAATTTTGCTTATTTTGTCTCTATACATATGTACAAAGACACTTCATAGTAAAAACCTGATACGACTTCTTGCCAGTTTGTTTTCACGGTGTCCAAAGAGGTGCAGGTTTTGTTATGTCTTTTTGAAAATGCAGCCTCAAACAACAAAAGACTACGATCTTCCATGCCAAAAATTTTGAAAAATAATCTCACGACAGCTAAGAGACGTGTATGCAGAAGGAAAAAGATGCCCAAACAGCAAAAATTTCTCTTGTTTTCCCTTACCCAACAAAATCCCAAAAAGAGAGAATAGCCTTATGAGAGTGAATAAAAGCATGAGAGTTGTGCCAAATGAATATATATATATATATATATATATACACACACTTGTTTTCCAAAAGTGTCCATCTTTAGGCATGGTAGATCTGGGGCAGTAGTATGTAGGATGTGAAATCACTGCTCTAAAGCCAACTGGCTTGGACTGCAGGGACCATTTGCCTGCTAACGGACCCTGTAACATAATGAATCTTAGATGTAATCTCCATGTAAACCTTTCTCCCATGTTACCATCTCATTTATATCATGTATGTCATTTATGTTTAATTAGTGGAATTTATAGTGGTTTAGTGAAAATTTATTCACTAATTGTACCAATATAAGGGTTTTTGCACAAATACCTCAGTAAAAGCTTAATTACCATAATTAAGTTCTATAAACCTTAATATAACTTTTTTATATGATTTGAAAACATAGAATGAGGCTACGTTTCAAATATGGTTTGATTTGAATGTTGTTAGTGCAAGTTATGCAATTTTAGGTACATTCTGGACTTTTACGCAATTTACCCAGTTGGGAGGTTTTCTTTCTAAATTATCAACTGAATTTTAATCCTTAGATATTCCCTTACCATTAACGAGATTTGAAACCATTGTAGAACCTATTTTCACCTTGGTTTGATGGTATTTCTTTCCAAGGGCATTATAGGGATTACCCTCTTTATAAAGATGCTTATCCTTAAAAAGCTATCAACCAATGAGGTTATTTCTTTTTTTGCAAAATGGTGGGGATGGCCTAGAATAATCTATGGGCTCTTAGAACTGACTTTTGATATGCATGAAGCCTCTATGAGCTATCCTCTTGCATGGCCATCAATCCCTAGGCTAAAGACACATGGAAAGTCCTTTAAGACTCCTCATGCTTCACCTCTTTCTATATATAGCCATGTATACCCCTTCGCAACTCATAATTCGAAAACTCTTGCTCTCCTTTTGTTTCCTCTAGCTTAGATAATAGTTTCTTCTGTATTTGGCCACGAAGTTGCTTCCCCAAGGCAATAGAGGGAGTCTACCTTGGTGAAGAAGGCTCCTAGGGCTTCCAAATTGCCCTATTAGGGTTTCTAAAGCTCCTCCTTGGTAAATTTGACCAAAACTAGTAAGTTTCCTCCATTCCTTTCCTATTTTCATACTATTAGTCTTCCTTACACATTCTTCTAGGTCGGAACCATGACCATACATGGTAAAACGCCACCTAAAACCCTAAAACATATCATCTCCTTGCTCTTCTGCTAGGGTTTGCACCTCTAAAGTGGAGAAGGTGATCTTTGCTCAAGAAAGGAGCTTGGCTTGGAGCAACCAGACCTTCTAATCTCGGAATCCTTTCTGTTTGAACCTTATTACCTTCCTATAGGCAAGTTTGGTTAACACCCTTCTCATATATTGCTTAGTACATGCTTAAAACTCATGCTTTTATGTTGAAAATCGACGATTTCCATCTCTTTTTACCATGCTCTTCTAAGGTTTTGATTTCTTGTTGTTTTACCTTCTCTAGAAGTTCTAGTTTGGTTACCTATGCAACTTCAAATCTGATCTTGGTCGAATGGTGTTTTCTCCCTCTCCCTCTCTCTTTAATTATCTTGATTGGTTTGATGATGTGGCAATTTCCTATTGGTTAGTATTGCAAAATTCATATCTTCTAAACCGCTTATCCAAATTTGACAAATAAATATGTTTTGGAATTGGAAAATTAATCTCTATCTAATAAAAATATTTTCAAGGTCTGATTTCATGGTTTGACGAAGGGTAATTTTTGTAAAACGAATTTAATGCATAAAATCCATAAAAATTACATCTTAAACACCATAACTCCAAAATTAACATAAATATATGTTTCTTAATCAGGAAAACCTAATAAGTTTATTGGTGATGTTTTAAGAGTCTAAATCTGAGTTTTTCTAAAAAGGTCAAAATTAGGGTTTCTATATATTAATGTGCACTATGTACTCTAATACATGTTAATACATTGAAAATAGGCAAAGTGGAACTTCGACTCAATTAAAGTGGTGAAAGTTAGTAATTGATATCAGTAAGAGAGGTATGTGCATTCCTTACACCCTATGTTGGGATAATTGCAGACAAACCCTATACTTCCCTAATGAGGCTTAAACGAACCCTAAATATCCTATTCTTGAATCCTAATGTTGTTCATGCCTCAAATTAGATTATAATTTCTTCTTGTTTGGGTCTTATACCCCACTGCCATGCTTATTGAATATTATGACTACTCTTGCCATTAATACTTTTCTAGCATGTGGATTTATGTTCTATTTAATTTGAAGTAGCGGTACTTATGTACAAACACCCACAGAGGGCATGTAAATAATCGCCCTGGGGAATGTCTTATTCTCCCCATAATATTGTAGGTGACTGGGAATGTCTTATTCTCCCCTCACCTAAGGTTAGAGGTCCGGTAGGTGCCTCAACCCTACTTAGTTAGGTAGACATAATTATCTTACATGCAAATCCTTTTTGATATAATTGTTTTTTTGGTCGGTCCTTTTTGATATAATTGTTAATGGCAAGTTTCTTTTGAATATAGCCTCATACTCATGTTATCTTCATTATATGATGAACCCTAGCCTTTTTTTTGTTGTACTTATCTTGATATCCTAGATTAGTTTTGTGACACATACCTTGTTTCCTTTCCCCTTTTGATGGGTGCTTTCCCAACCACCCAGGTGCTGGTGCTGAGCAAGGAGAAGGACAAGTTTGAAGGAATTCATCTCAGGAGTAGATCTCAAGCTATCTGAAAGGATGTCTAGGTTGCTATAGCTAGATCCTTTTCTCTTATCTTTTTCTTTTGAGAACAATCATGTGATGAACAATGAAAGCCATGTAATAGGCTTAGTTCTTTTATTTCCGCTGCTATTGACATTTTGTAATGTATCTGGTGCATGCTTATTTACTTGGAACATTATACACACATCCCTCAATATCTTTTGTCCTTCTAAAAAGATGGATGTTTTGTACTTCCTTTAAATTTTAGTAAGGAGGTGATCTCACCTCTTTACAGCATGGTATCAGAGCCTTTAGGCAACTATTAGGACATGAAGTTGAAGCAAAGGTGTCTAGAATGGATCAGGGTTTCGGGGGATGGCAATATTTTCCTCCGCACCACTAGCTTAGTTTATGAGGACTCTCGTGCCCATATGATACTGGTCTGGCCTGAGCTGATATGAATTGCCCAAAATAGTATGCTTAGGCAATAGCATTCTAGATATTCTTTTCTCATCTATGCTTCTATTCTTTTTCATCTATGATTCAAATACTCATGGGAACTTAACATATTAACCCTACCTTTCAGGATAGGTGACTTGTTCGATAGTATGATCAAGGGAAAGGAGTCAAACCCTAATGACTCCAATGTGGAAAACACTCATGTGACTCTACCGGCCATAGTGTGGTCAACCCTGCTACTCCAGGCACCCCCTCCTTCACACCAGAGCAAGAGCTAGCAATGTTGTGCCAGGTGCTCTCCACCATGATGGGACAACTCCACACAGTGGCTGCCAATGCCAACAAGCCGAGGGAGTTCACCCTCACTGACTTCATAAAGATGCAGCCACCCTACTTCAAAGGTGAAAGTGAACACAACATGGTGGATAAAGATGATGACTGGGTGTTGGCTTTGGATCGGACCTTCGAGGGTATGGCATGCCCTCCTCACCAGAAAGTTTGTTTTGCGACGTATGTGCTGGATGGACCGGCACGTGTCTGGTGGAATGGTGTCGCCCGCACTTGAGACACCTCTACCATGGAGTGGGACCAGTTCCTGAAGCTCTTTAGGGAGAATTACATCTGTCATGCCTTCTTGAGGAAGAAGGAAACTGAGTTCTACAGCCTCAGGCAGGGAAGCATGAGTGTGGTTGACTACATCCAACGGTTCCAACTTCTAGAACGCTATGCCACCGACCTTGGAACTGAGAGAAGGGAAAGATTGTTCTTGGAGGGCCTAAACTACCAAGTGGGTCGAAGTCTTGTTCCACAACTTCCACTCACCTTCCAGCAGATGGTGGATAAGGCCCTGGCCATCGAGTCCTACCCAGGATTCCAATCCTATGGACACAGTAATGGATATAGCAACAACAAGAGGAAGAACCCTACCCAGATTGAGAATCGCGGACGTGATCGGTGCAATAGGTGCTCTCGTCACCATCCTCCAGGGAGATGTCCTGCCAACAATGCACCTGCTCATAGAGACAACCGGCCTCCTTTGACCTGCCATGAGTGTGGCCAAGTTGGGCATATCCGACCGCTCTGCCCCCGTTTCCAGCAAGGACAGAATAATGCCCAGCAGCTGCAACAGCCAAGGCATAATCCGCCTTTGCGGAATAATAACAACAACAACAACAACCAGTACCTGAGGCGACCGCCAGTGGAGAAGAGGAATGGGAGAGTGTTTTCTCTCAATGCTGAGGAAGCAGACAAAGATAATGAAGTTATTGAAGGTACCTTGCATATTAATATGCATCCTATAAAGGCACTATTTGATTCTGGCTCATCCAATACCTTCATATCATGTTAGCTTGCTTCTATGTTAGAAATAGAATCTGAGTATATGGATCATATATTAGATGTAAAAATCCCTAGTGGTAAGATATGCTCTTCATATCTCCAAACTCCAACCATGGACCTATGTATATCTGGTATAATGTTTCCCTCAGATTTCATCTTGCTCGACACGACCGCCTTTGATGTCATCCTGGGAATGGATTGGTTGAAGAGGTACAAAGCTATTTTGTTTTGTGAAGAATCAAATGTTAGTTTGTCACATCCTATTAAGGGAAGATTGTGTGTGAAGGGTAGGAAGCGAGAAGATCAGCAATTTGTTATTTCTGCCATCAAAGCTGAAAAGCTAGTCTCGCAAGGGTGTAGAGCTTTCTTAGCCTCTATAGTCCTCGAGGCTACACCTCCTTCTCTCGACCACATAGATGTGGTGAAGGACTTCCCGGACGTCTTTCCCGAGGAGTTACCTGGTTTTCCACCAACTCGGGAGGTGGAGTTCTCCATCGAGCTTGTACCCGGAACTTCACCAATATCGAAGCCGCCTTACCGCTTGGCCTCTGCCGAGCTTGCTGAACTGAAGAAGCAACTAGAAGAGCTTCTCAACATGGGCTTCATCTGCCCCAGTATTTCACCCTGGGGAGCCCATGTCCTGTTCGTAAAGAAGAAGGATGGTTTGATGCGGATGTGTATGGACTACCGCATGCTTAACCAAGTGACGGTAAAGAATCGTTATCCTTTGCCTCGCATCGATGACTTGTTCGACCAGCTAAATTCAGCCACTTTGTTCTCCAAGATGGATCTACAAAGTGGCTACTACCAAATGCGCGTGAAGGATAATGATGTACCGAAGATGGCGTTCAGAACTCGCTATGGGCATTATGAATTCATGGTCATGCCTTTCAGCTTAATAAATGCCCCTGCTGCCTTCATGGACTTGATGAATCGAGTGTTCCTCCCATACCTTGACAAGTTTGTCGTGGTGTTTATCAATGATGTTTTGGTTTATTCTGGGATGTTAGAACAACATCGCGAGCATCTGTGGATTGTACTCAACACACTATGAGAAAATCAACTCTATGCAAAATTCTCAAAGTGTGAGTTCTGGATAAAGGAAGTGATGTTTCTGGGTCATGTGATTTCTGTCGGACATATAGCTGTTGATCCTACAAAGGTAGAAGCTGTGACCAAGTGGAAAGCTCCAAAGAATCCCTCAGAGATCCGTAGTTTCCTTGGCTTAGCAGGTTACTATCAAAAGTTTATCAAGAACTTCTCTGAGTTGGCCTTGCCTTTAACCAAGCTGACGCAAAAGGAGGTCAAGTTCTCTTGGACACCAGAATGTGAGAATAGTTTTCAGAAGCTGAAGAAGAGCCTGACTTCTTCTCCGGTACTTGATTTGCCTGTTGAGGGCATACCCAATGTCATCTACACCGATGCATCCAGACAAGGCTTAGGGTGTGTTTTGATGCAAGACGGAAAGGTGATCACCTATGCTTCTCGATAGTTGAAACCTAATGAAGCTAATTGGCCTACACATGATTTGGAGCTTGCTACCATAGTTCATGCTTTGAAGATCTGGCGACACTATCTCTATGGTGAAAAGTTTTAAGTCTTTTCTGATCACAAGAGTCTGAGATATCTATTGACTCAGAAGGATATGAACTTGCGACAACGTAGGTGGATGGAATATCTTAAAGATTATGACTTCACCATTACCTATCATCTTGGTAAAGCAAATGTCATAGCTGATGCTTTAAGTCACAAGAAGGATGTTGTTTGTGCTTCTTTGAGATGTTCAGTATGGGAAAACCTTGAACATGTGGCTAGATGGAGACCTCAGCCTGTTGAATCAGTGGATGAAGACAAGTAGTGTTTTCATATGGCCAGCTTGACCATTACACCAACCTGGATCTCAGAAGTCGTGGCTGCACAGTTGGAGAGTTCTGAGCTTGAGGAGATGAAAGCTTTAACTGAGAAACCGCAATCTGACTTCTCTATCGGAGTGGATGGTGATGTCTGCTTCAAACAAAGGTTGTGGATTCCTAATGTTGGTGATCTGAGACAGAAGGTTCTGAGTGAAGCTCATGGGTCCAAGTACACTATTCATCCTGGCACAACAAAGATGTATAAGGACTTACAATGAAGCTTCTGGTGGAAGAACATGAAGAATGATATAGCTCTATTCATCGCGAAGTGCTTGACATGTCAGCAAGTCAAGATCGAACATCAATGACCTGGTGGTCTTCTTCACCCTCTTCAAATTCCAAAATGGAAGTGGGAGAAAATCACAATGGACTTCGTTACCAGTTTCCCCAAGTCCAAGAAAGGTTATGATGATGTTTGGGTGGTTATTGACCGGCTTACAAAATCTGCTCATTTCTTGCCTTTCAAAACCAATTACAAAGTTGCAGATATGGCTCATTTGTACGTTGATTGGATCATACGCCTGCATGGAGTACCTGAGGTAATAGTTTTTGATCGTGAACCAAAGTTTACTTCTTGTTTATGGGGTCAGATTCAGGAGGAGATGGGTACTGACTTGTGTTTCAGTACTGCTTACCACCCGCAGACTGATAGTCAATCTGAGAGAATAGTTCAGATTCTGGAGGACTTGCTTCGTGCTTGTGTGATGGATTGGGGTGGTGCATGGGATCGGTATCTGCCATTAGCTGAGTTTGCTTACAATAATAGCTACCAAGCTAGTATTGCTATGCCACCTTTTGAAGCTCTCTATGGTAGACCATGTCGTTCACCTTTGCATTGGGATGATGTCAGTGAACGTTCTCTAGTGAAGACCGATGACATGCAAATGATGATAGAAAAGGTGCAGTTAATAAAGAAACGCATGAAAGCTACTCAAGACCGACAGAAGATATATGCTGATAAGAAGAGGTCCGATGTTAACTTCCTAGTGGGTGACTATGCATTTCTGAAGATCAAGCCTATCCGTTCTATTGCTAGATCTAAAGTTAAAGGCAAGTTGAGTCCCCGCTATGTTGGACCATTTGAAATCTTAGATAAGGTTGGAGACTGTGCATACCGATTAGCCTTACCTCCTTCCTATGATAAGATTCATAATGTGTTCCATGTCTCTGTGCTGAAGAAGTATGTGAAGGACTCTTCTCATGTGCTTACTATTGAGCCTATGGAGATACATGAGAATCTGACCTATGAAGAGCTACCTGTGAAGATTCTTGACTCCCGAGTAAAGCAGCTGAAGAACAAAGAGATTGAGTTGGTAAAATTTTTGTGGAAATATCATGGTCTGGAAGAAACCACTAGGGAGTTGAGAGATGAAATGTTACGTACACACCCTTCTCTTTTTGCTTGAGATTTCGAGGACGAAATCCTTTTAAAGGGGTGGAGTGCTGTAACATAATGAATCTTAGATGTAATCTCCATGTAAACCTTTTTCCCATGTTTCCATCTCATTTCTATCTTGTATGTCATTTATGTTTAATTAGTGGGATTTATAGTGGTTTAGTGAAAATGTATTCACTAATTGTACCAATATAAGGGTTTATGCACAAATACCTCAATAAAAGATTAATTACCATAATTAAGTTCTATAAACCTTAATCTAACTTTTTGATATGATTTGAAAACATAAAATGAGGATAAGTTTCAAATTTGGTTTGATTTGGATGTTGTTTGTGCAAGTTATGCAACTTTAGGTACATTCTAGACTTTTATGCAATTTACCCAGTTGGGAGGTTTTCTTTGCTAATTATCAACTGAATTTCAATCCTTAGATATTCCCTTACCATTAACGAGATTTGAAACCATTGGAGAACCTAGTTTCACCTTGGTTTGATGGTATTTCTTTCCAAGGGCATTATAGGGATTATCCTCTTTATAAAGATGCTTATCCTTAAAAGCTATCAACCAATGAGGTTATTTCTTTTTTTGCAAAACGGTGGGGATGGCCTAGAATAATCTATGGGCTCTTAGAACCGACTTTGGATATGCATGAAGCCTCTATGAGCTATCCTCTTGCATGGCCATCAATCCCTAGGCTAAAGACACATGGAAAGTCCTTTAAGACTCCTCATGCTTCACCTCTTTCTATATATAGCCATGTATACCCCTTCCCAACTCATAATTCGAAAACTCTTGCTCTCCTTTTCATTCCTCTAGCTTAGATAATAGTTTCTTCTGTATTTGTCCACGAAGTTTCTGCCCCAAGGCAATAGAGGGAGCCTACCTTGGTGAAGAAGGCTCCTAGGGCTTCCAAATTGCCCTATTAGGGTTTCTAAAGCTCCTCCTTGGTAAATTCGACCAAAACTAGTAAGTTTCCTCCATTAATTTCCTATTTTCATACTGTTAGTCTTCCTTAAACCTTCTTATAGGTCGGAACCATGACCATACATGGTAAAACTCCACCTAAAACCCTAAAACATATCATCTCCTTGCTATTCTGCTAGGGTTTGCACATCTAAAGTGGAGAAGGTGATCTTTGCTCAAGAAAGGAGCTTGGCTTGGAGCAACCAGACCTTCTAATCTCGGAATCCTTTCTGTTTGAACCTTATTACCTTCCTAGAGGCAAGTTTGGTTAACACCCTTCTCATATATTGCTTAGTACATGCTTAAAACTCATGCTTTTATGTTGAAAATCGACGATTTCCATCTCTTTTTACCATGCTCTTCTAAGGTTTTGATTTCTTGTTGTTTTACCTTCTCTAGAAGTTCTAGTTTGGTTACCTATGCAACTTCAAATCTGATCTTGGTTGAATGGTGTTTTCTCCCTCTCCCTCTCTCTTTAATTATCTCAATCAGTTTGATGATGTGGCAATTTCCTATTGGTCAGTATTGCAAAATTCATATCTTCTAAATCGCTTATCCAAATTTGACAAATAAATATGTTTTGGAATTGGAAAATTAATCTATATCTAATAAAAATATTTTCAAGGTCTGATTTCATGGTTTGACGAAGGGTAATTTTTGTAAAACGAATTTAATGCATAAAATCCATAAAAATTACATCTTAAACATCTTAACTCCAAAATTAACATAAATATATGTTTTCTTAATCAGGAAAACCTAATAAGTTTATTGGTGATGTTTTAAGAGTCTAAATCTGAGTTTTTTCTAAAAAAGGTCAAAAAATAGGGTTTCTATATTTTAATGTGCATTATGTACTCTAATACATGTTAATACATTGAAAATAGGCAAAGTGGAACTTGGACTCAATTAAAGTGGTGAAAGTTAGTAATTGATATCAGTAAGAGAGGTATGTGCATTCCTTACACCCTATGTTGGGATAATTGCAGATAAACCCTATATTTCCCTAATGAGGCTTAAATGAACCCTAAATATCCTATTCTTGAATCCTAATGTTGTTCATGCCTCAAATTAGATTATAATTTCTTCTTGTTTGGGTCTTATACCCCACTGCCATGCTTATTGAATATTATGACTACTCTTGCCATGAATACTTTTCTAGCATGTGGATTTATGTTCTATTTAATTTGAAGTAGCGGTACTTATGTACAACCACCCACAGAGGGCATGTAAATAATCACCCTGGGGAATGTCTTATTCTCCCCATAATATTTTAGGTGATTGGGAATGTCTTATTCTCCCCTCACCTAAGGTTAGAGGTCTGGTAGGTGCCTCAACCCTACTTAGTTAGGTAGACATAATTATCTTACATGCAAATCCTTTTTGATATAATTGTTAATGGAAAGTTTATTTTGAATATAGCCTCATACTCTTGTTTTCTTCATTATATGATGAACCCTAGCCTGTTTTTTTTGTTGTACTTATCTTGATATCTTAGATTAGTTTTGTGACACATACCTTGTTTCCTTTCCCCTTTTTCTGGGTGCTTTCCCAACCACCCAGGTGCTGGTGCTGAGCAAGGAGAAGGACAAGTTTGAAGGAATTCATCTCAGGAGTAGATCTCAAGCTATCTGAAAGGATGTCTAGGTTGCTATAGATAGATCCTTTTCTCTTATCTTTTTCTTTTGAGAACAATCATGTAATGAACAATGAAAGCCATGTAATAGGCTTAGTTCTTTTATTTCCACTGCTATTGACATTTTGTAATGTATCTGGTGCATGCTTATTTACTTGGAACATTATACATGCATCCCTCAATATCTTTTGTCCTTCTAAAAAGATGGATGTTTTGTACTTCCTTTAAATTTTAGTAAGGAGGTGATCTCGCCTCTTTACAGACCCGTACCTGGATGGACTAATGGGAAACAAGAAAATTCCAAAAAGCCTTAAGCCTACACAAACACACAACTTTCTGTTCCCAAAAGTTGTTTGGTATGAAAGCTAACTTCAAAATCATGCACCCGAGTCTCGCCGAAGCTGTGGAGAAAATTGTTGCTCAAATAAGGCAGGAAAAGTAAAGTCTGTTGTTCGTGGTCGGGCAGTGCTCTCTTTAAGACATCTCAATACTCGCCCAAACCCTTTGTCTGAAAACTATATAGGTTAAGAAGAAATATCACAAACAAAGTTTTAAAAGATTGATTGAGGACAATCAAAATGCTAAGTTCTTTGAATTCAAAAAAAAATCAAAATGCTAAGTTTGGGGCAGTTGATAACACCAAATTTTGTGATATTTATGGCCCATATTTCATTGTCAAAACTGCCATTTTAAACTATTTTCCTCTCCTTTTTGTCATGTTTTTTAATAAACAGGCAACGATATGCTCTTAACTCAATTTTATCACCTTTTGCAGAGTTTTCCTCACGTTTCCACTCAAAATCAGCAAAAAGCCCATCCCGGCCCATGAACGTGTTTTACCAGCATCGGCCAGTCGGCCGACACACTTACTACCCATCATACAGCAGCCCAATATGGATGTTGCACGACATAGGTGTGCCACACAAGAAGACTCTGATGGGCGGTACGCCGCTTACCCGACAGGGAGCTATACTTGCCACGACTACTCTCCCGATGAAGCGTGCCGCGCGATACAAGCCACCCACCGGCAGGCGCCCACCTGTCACAATACCCGACACACTTGCTGCCCGACACCCGCTGTGCTGGGTGACACGCACGTTGAGCATCCCTGAAGCCGCGCTAATACAGCCGATGGAGGACACGTGGCGCCTGAAGAACCGCAACTTCTTCCAACCGCTGCCTATAAATAGCAGCTACAGGACCTCGATGGGACGGGTCAGAATCTCATGAAAGCTAACTTTGGAAAGCACCTGGAGCTAGTGTGTCGCGTCCCAGAGGCGTACCAGGAGATACTAGGTGAGCACTTCCCCGACCCGAGAGGGTGGGAATGGTTCACTTAGAATCCATCTCGGTCGCCGCAGCAGCCTGATATCGACCAAAAAGGCCACCCGATACGAGGAACCCGATACTCTAAGTGGTCTCTAGCCCGACACGATATCGAGCCCGATACGAATCAACTGTTACAAGGTGTCTCCCAAGAGGGTGACATCCCGACACGACCGTATCGGGCATGAGCGCTTTGATCGATACGTCTGCCCGTCATGGCGTGTCGCCCGACAGGGGATGCCACCCGACACAGGCGTATCGGGCAAAACTCCCGCCCGGTATCGGGCTAGAGGGACCTTAGGGATCTGTTGCTGCTTGTCGATCTCCTAAATCAAGGAGGCGATACTTATCTTCCCTTTTACAGTCACTTACTTTCTTTATTTACGCAATGTAACCAATCCCTTTTATACAATGATTATGATAATGGAATTAGATGAGTTTTAAATGTTTGTTGCTCTCTGTTTGGTCCCCTTTGTGGGACAGTTACTTTGTTTTGCATCCGAACTCTATCTTGTATGCTTGGATCATGTTTTGACTAGCTATCAAATCGTGTTTCCCATTGCAACTCCCTCGAGAGAGGTGTTGTGGCTCTAGTGTTTGATCCGATCAGGGAGTACGAGAGTACCCAGGATCGGAGTTGCTTCAGTTATCTTTCCACTCTAACCCAAGTCCAGCGACCTTGAGAGAGGGTGTTGGTGCTTAGTTAGAGGTACCCTCTTTGAGAGAAGGGGTACTGGATGTTCCTGTCGTCGCTTGTTATACCGAAGTTTTCCTCCTTCGTTCCTTATCGAGGCGATGGTATTACCTCCTCTGGTTCTATTGCGCAAAACCCCTAAAAATCGATAAATGCCAAAAACCTTAATTTCCCTTGTAACTCCAGTTGGAGATAGTTTTCTTTTATTTTTACCGATCTTCACCTGTTGTTCCCTTTGGGAACTTTATCCTCACCTTGCTTTTGCCGGAGTGTAATGCGTTGATTTCGTGTTCTTAACACTACCACCCTTGTCCCTGTGGTTCGACCCCGATTGCTACTTCAGACCCCGTCATCATTGCGGGGGCCTAAGAGTCGGGTAATTTAAAAGTCTGACTACTTCAAATCCGCTCCTTTTAGACGCGTGATTTAGGCCGGTCACATATTTATGAATTTTATTGAAAATTCATTTAAGAGAGAGAAAGTAGGGATTATCTCCTCCATTTCCTTGCCACTTTCCCCCTTCCCTTCCTTAGTTACGAGGCTATCCCTTTTGCCTCTTATTCTTCTCAATTATCCATGATTTAAAGAAAAGAAAATTAAGCACCTTAAATCATATTATATTAATATCCATAAGTGAGTGGATATTTCTTTTTCTTTTAATAATGTGAGTGAGTTATCCACTTCCTTTGGATATTTTCATGCCTTTGCAAGGCACTTGGTTGTCCACATATATGGATTTCAACCAACACAATTTTGGTTTAAGAGCCCTTCAATTAATATATTTTTTTTTTGCATCTAAATTGTAGTGAAGTTCCAATTAAGCTTAAATCTTGATTATTTTAATATCAAGATTCTCTCTCCTCCAAAGAGATACAAATGAGATGCCCCTCTCATTTTATTTGCTCTACATGATGCCAAGAAACATTAGGGACTATTTTGAAGTGGTAATTTACATAATGAATCATGGGTTTTGGGTGAATTGTACATTACACCAAAACTAGGTTTTAATGCACAAACATTACTTTATCATCTCTTTCTTGGTACTCAGGCTACCACAAGCCACACCTCTGCATCATCTTTATTCTCATTATGCTTCAACACATGAGGAACATCTTATCGTGTAACATTTTCAATGTAACCCCTCAACTTGGGTAATTTGCACTTTAGTCCAAAATAGACAAAACATTATTTCAACATTATTCGAAAAGGACTAAAATTGAAACATAAGTTCCTCTTGAGCCTTAATTAATTTCCAAAAGATAACATCAAGTATATAATTAACTTTATTAAGCAAAACATCTAGGGTTAAGGCTTAACCCAGGTCAGGGATGTTACACTATGAGAGGTGACCCCAGGCACCAAGCTCGGGATGGAGAAGGTGGCCTTATGTTTCTTGTATGACTATTGGGCACCATGAGAGGTGACCCTAGGCACCAAGCTCAGGATGGAGAAGGTGGCCTTATGTCTAGTGCAAAGGAAAAACCCTAGAGAGGGTATTCCAGGGTTAGGGCAAAAGCGGTGGAGAATGTCACATTGAAAATGTAATTTGGATTGTTAAATAACTTAATTGTGATATTTAGGTTGTTAGAAATATTTGTGAAATTTTGGTTGTCCCCACATACCAGAATATTCATTTATTCTGACCGACGTTTTGTTTGTTGGTGTTTTTAGGTACAATATGAAAAGGACAAACAGTAAAGTGACACATTGTGAATATATGAATTAAAGTACAAGGAGGATTAGTTAGAATAGACTCCAGTTGTGGATAAAAGTTTAGAAATCCAAGATTTTAAAGAGGTATGCAAAGTTTTATTTTATTCCAGCTTTTTAGTATAGTTTTTGGTAGAATTTAGTAATTATTATTGATTATTTGTCAAACCATTGATCCGGAAAATTGAGATAACGGCTCTGACCTTTTGGTCTCCCTTAATTGGGGGTTATCGGGACGCGGGGTCATTACACACAGTCAAAGACTCATGGGTAAGGGGAGCGAGACCATCACCAGGCAGAGTCCTCATAGTAGTATTTGAGGAGGTCTGATAGAGTTCTTCATCATTCAACCCCATATTCGACATATTCTTATATTATTCTTACTAATCAGGGGGGCCTAGAGACTTATCAGGAGGCATGGACTCATACATACAGAGAACAATGGCATCAGGTGATGCAGGAGGAGATGACTTCTTTTTAGAAGAATGATACCTATGACCTTGTGGCACTTCCCAAGGGATAGAGAGTATTGAATAACAAGTGGGTCTATATGGTGAATAGAGATGACATCATCAAAGATATAAGATACAAATTTAGACTAGTTGTCAAGGGCTTTAGTCAAAGACTATGAGTGATTTTGATGAACTATTTTCTCCTATTATGGAGATGGCTTCTATTATATTGGTTCTAGGCTTGGTTTATAGCCTAGATCTAGAACTTGAGAATGTGGATGTGAAGACGACATTTCTTCACGGTGATCTAGCAAAGGAAATCTACAAAGTAGTTAGAAGGTTTTCATGTTAAGGGAAAAGAGAATTTAGTTTGTATATTGAAGAAGAGTGTGAGGCTCCCAAGAAGTGGTAGAAGAAGTTTAATTCTTTCATACAGATTTACAAGTTTTAGAAGATAAGTGCATAATCATGTGTCTACATCAGAAGGTTTTCCCAATGGCAAGTTCTTTATTGTGCTACTTTATGTGCATGACATGTTGATAGTAGGACACGATATCAGTTTGATCAATAAATTGAATACATATATATCTAAAGCCTTTGAGATGAAGGATTTGGGACCAGAATGACATATTTTTTTGATTCAGATCAAGCGTGGCAAGAAACAACACAGGTCGTGGTTGTTACAGTAGAGCTATCTTGAACAAACTTTAGAGGGTTCGACATGAGAAAATACAAATATGTGAGTATTACACTATTACGTCACTTCAAGCTAAGTAAGAAGGCATTGCCATCTATTTATGACGAGAAGGAGGCTATGGTTGGGATTCCCTATTTTCTATTTTAGGGAGTTTTATGTACACAATGGTGTGTACTTGTCCTATTATTGCTAACGTGGTTGGCATTATGGGAAGATTTTTTTTCAAACCATGGGAAAGATCATTGGGAGGTGTTCTATTGGATATTCAAATATATACAAGGAATCAGCAACATGTGTTTGATGTTTGGTGATTGAACATGTTCTAAATGACTTCATTGATGTTGACATGGCAAGTGACATTGATCATAGGAAGTCTATCTCTGGGTATATTTTTACTTTTACATGGGGATCCATACCTTGACAGTCTAAGTTACAAAAAAAAATTGCACTTTCTACGATAGAGGCAGAGTACAATGTAGTAGAATAAGTAGGTAAATAAATACTTTCAATTGCGAGATTTCTAGGAGATTTGGGCACGAATTAGGTTGATCTGACTATTTCTATGATAATCATAGTATTATTGATTTGAGAAAGATCACATTGCATCGTGCATAAACAAAGAACATTAATGTGACATATCGTTGGCTTCATGATGTGGTTGACAAGAAGTTGCTAACACAGAAGAAGATCCATATTGAGAAGAATGCTTTTGATATGATGATCAAGGTGGTGGCATGAGACAAGCTAGAGTTTTGTAAAGTACTTAGAAACATACATTCTCAATGATAATTATGTAGTGATGGACTCCTCCTTAGGCTGGAGGGAGAGATTTTTGGGGCATCGTGTCCATCCCAAAGAGGTCAAGGCCCATTATGGCTTGGCTATTCTGCTACAAGATTCCTAGTCCCCTCTGCCTCAACTATATGGCTATATAAAGACAAGAAAAGTAGCCACCAATGCACCCAAGAAAGGAAAAAAGCAGCGACAGTTGTCAATTAAAAAGGTAGAAAAAAAATAGTGTGTCAGAGAAGGGGAAGAAAAGCAAAGAACAAGAGAGAAAAAGAAAGGGAAGAAGAAAGGAAGAGGGGTAAGACTGTCAGGGAATATGGGTGTTCTTCTCTGGGTTATCTACCACTGTACACTTTGTGGAAGGGTATCTTCTTGAGAAGTTCCTAGATGATGGATTTTAGGGATCTCTCCCTACTTAGTATCATCCTATTACTCCTTCTTAGTGTATTATATCATATTTGGGGTCAAAAGTCGGGAAGAAAATTGTATTTTTGCTTATAGTAGATTTGTCCGTTGTTGGACATGTGCTTTTTTTCTCGCACATTATGGAAGTTTTCATAAAAGTCTAATATATTTTCCCTCAATATGCTTGTAGTATTATCCTAGGTTTACAGGCTTGTTAGTAATGCTTCCGTAAATATATTTTTTCATCACATTGTGGTTTCGTAGTTTATGTACACATATTCTCCACTCAGCATCTTACAAAAATGATATTTTATAATATATAAATAGAAAGTATAATATGTTGAGAAGAAATTGCATTGCGACTGCTAAGGAGGAAGACAAAATAAAAGGTGTATGCCAGTGGTGCTAAAACTAGAATTTGTTTAAACATAACACATAAAAATATATTATGACATATGCAAAAGGAATACAAATTACAAATAACAATGAGAATTCTAAACACATCATATATTACATCTTGCTTTTGAGAAGAATGAATTTAGTACAAGAATAACTACAATATGCACAAACAAACTATAAAAGTGTGGATATATTTGAATATGCAATGTGAAACTATAATAGATTCTCTTTTTTGTAAGAGTGAACCGCGATAACTAGCAAGATCTAATATTGTTTGTTCTTCCTAAATAGGGATGGGACAAACACTTGTTTTCCATCTAAGACATGCTTCCTACAACTAAACTCTATTCAAAACCATGACTACATGGTCAGTGTTACTACAAACATTCTCCAATTGACATCAGAAGAGAGTCATCTTACTTTCTATTAAATTGACCATATGATCTTAAAAACAACATACTCATCTTTAAAGGTGCCCTTCTTGTTGGGGATGAAGTACCGATATAGCTCCAGATGTGATGAAAACTTGTTGTGAAAGCATTACTGTCAGACTACACATCATGAGTACCAAGTTTTGCCTCATGCTTAACTACTGCCCTGGCATCCCTGTGATTAATCGCTCATCCAATCGGCATCATGATCTCTTTTTCTTACACGGTGAGTTTATCTACGGTCAAGTAAGAGATTTAAGTTCCTCAAATTCTCCCTATACGTGCAACCATGAAGCTTTAAATGGTCATTAACTGCTTTCACATCTGCATATTGGCTCTCATTGTTGGTGCTTGTGTCCACACTAACTTAGAGCTACAACAATACAAAATCTGGTTTTTTTCAACCTCTCCATCTGTGAGGAGAAGAAAAATATATTGTGTAAGAGTGGGATGGTTGCTGTTGACATCCATCAAATTTAGAAGAATGTGGATTTTTAGGAAGAATACAGCGTGCACGCTCCTACACCACATCACACGCATGAAACATACATGGGAGAATTGCTTTTCATTTTGAACTTTGTCTGTCTATCCTCTTATCTGAACTTCTATAGGATAGATTTTGTAGGGTAATTTGACATGATGAGGGAAATCATTGGATGTTGTGTTGGTATGTATGCCCAGAGAGTCAATCATATGATGATTGGAGTGTGGCATTGGATACCAAATTTAATAATAATAAAGGTAATTATGTCGATTATGTTTGTCTCAATCATGAGATGATGACACATACATAGTAGATGTCTAAAGAATGTTGTTAGTCGATGACATATGTCTTCAGGTTGAGGACCTAAACGATTAGATCATATGTATGATAAAAGTACATACATTCTAGTTATGTCCCTAGTCAGATATTAATGTGGAAGAAAAATAGAAAACAATAATACATAAGACTAGAGTGTGTGTTGACCGATGATAGAGTCTCATTAGTCATGATATATGATATCAAGTCAAGCACACAGGTACATGTTAGAGAACAATCTATCGGATAGACCCACCATGAGAGTGATACATGGATACCATGGAATGGTAGTCAAAATCATCTCTCATAGTTATTGTGGTTCTTAGACCTAAAGTCACTACATTCATCACATGTTGTTCATGTTTTTTGACATAATCAAATGTGATCATGAATAAGGGTTGCCATAACGGTGATGATTGGGTGCATCGTGACACATGGGGATAGAGTTGAGTGATGTAGATGGGATTTGTCCCTCCTAAACGAGATTGATATCTAGGCCTCTTGATAAGTGAGACTAAGAAATGTATGTCCACACTCATGTGACTCAATATGTGATATGTGAGCTCATGTGCATATCAGACAGTATGCTCTAGTTCAAGGAACATGGATTGAACGTTGAGAGGATGACAATTCCATGCCTCGAGTTCAATCCAGATATCAAAGACAAAGTAACTACGATCACAATAACGCTGATTACAGATTGTAGGTTGAAGTTGTTCTCCAACTTTCTAAATTACTTGGGTAGCAATGATGTGTGACTAGGCATTGCTCTTTGCTTGTGATGTCATAATTGGTTATGGACATTCACTGTTAATGTAATGTTGGACCTATAGGGTCACACGCATAGGATACACTTGGATTAAAGGAGTAAATTCATGAATGATGTTTATATTGAATACAAAAGGTGTTTAGGTATTCAATTAAACAACCAATTAACTAACTGGACTCAGAATCATCAAGTTCAAGTGTTGAACTGACTAGTTGGAGTGTCAAGTTGATTGAAAATTGAATTGGTTGATTTCTGCTTGAGTTAGGACACCAACTAATTGGCTCACTGGGTGAACCAATCGGATTGTGGTTGGTGGGACAACCAATTTACCTAGTGAACTGATCGTCTCAGTAATGTCAACTGAAGCTTCTGGTGATTTTCTCAATTTATGAGAATAGTTTTCATTTTAGTTGTTCAATTTGATTGGTACAAGGATTAATGTTGGACACTAATTGGAAACGAATTGCGAATTCAATTGTGATTGGGAAACATTGTGAAATGATTGGCTCACTGGGTGAACTGATTGATTTACTGTGCCAGCCGACCCACTAGTGAACCAATCGATTCACCTATTGTAAGATGAGAAACTCATGGAAATTTCAGACCCTTCTACTCCCACATAGACTCGAAACCAGACCCTAACCCCTACTATAAATAGAGGGGTATTGGGGGTTTCCCAACACACACAATTGAGAATCAATTTCTATGACAGTTATTGTCTTCTCTGGTTGTAGTAACTAATAGAGAGCCTGAGCAAGTCCTACCTGTTAAAAGGAGGGACAACAAGGGAGAGAACTACTTAGAACAATTATGGGAGAGCATGTCGGTGACTAGTATGTTGAAAGAATAGGATAACTCCTTCTTGTTGGCTCTATTAGCACAACGTGGAGTTCCTAGTGGTTTGTGTGGACTACTACAGAGGTGGGAGGCCTTTGTCTGGCTCTAGGAGGACATCGTCAACAGTTGCTTGTGGTGTTGCACTAGGAGGTCGGTGGAGATGATTATTCAAGTGTTGCTGCTGCTGGAGGGGCATGTTGATGCTTGAAGAAGAAGAAGCACTACGCTATTGCAAGGGTAATGTTGTTGGACTTGCTCCAGGACTAGGTATAAACTTACAAACCTTTCTTTCTTAGATACATTGTTGTTGACGCAATCTTGTTGTTTTGGGAAACAGGTATTTAAATTTTATTTATGTTGCCTATATATGCGCCTAATTTCCCTACAGTGGTATCAGAGTCTCATCAATTTATGGTGTATCTGGGATTTAAATTGACGCAATCGTATTTAGTTTTTATTCTTTTTTTGCATACGATGTGAATATTGAAATGATTAATGTACATATCTGATTAATTTCCACATGTGATTCCACAAACTAATATATATATATATATATATATACATATGTAATTTACATTTGTCGCCCTAAAATCAATTTTAATGGTGGATGTTAGCATGGTTGTGGCCAATAACCCTAGATCTGTGTGTGCTTGATTGTAATTATTAATTCATGTTGTTACTCGATCTACGTACCGAGCCTCTCTCTCCTTTATAAATATAAATTAATACTCTTCTTCCTAATTCCCCTCGAATGTATCTCGAGATTTTTCCTTTCATAATATAATAAGAAATAGGATAGTTTTAATTTATGTATCATCGTGTTTAGAACTTCTGCACAAGATGAACCGATCGGCTCATGAGATGAACTAATCGACTGGAGGATTGAGGAGGCGAGACAACAAGAGGATGAACTAATCAAGTGGTGGACCAACCGATCGTCTAGAGGAGTCCAAACATTAGCTGAACTTGAGAACCAGACGAACGCTTCAGGAGACCAACTGAGCGACCAAGAGGTGAGTCGACCAGTTCAAGAGTTGAATCGATCAACCCAGATTGGTTTGAGCAAGATCTTTATCAACAAATTGCATATCTTATGGACTTTAGGTGGTAGTAATTCCTTGTGGATCCAAGGAATTACAGTAGTATGGAAATAACCATTGCTTGTGTTTATTAATTATTTCATGTTTTCGTTGGTAGTTATAGCATGTATATGGTACATACTATAAGTATATGGTGATTGGATATGTATATGTATTTATATATAAATACCTCAATACAATATTAAGTCTAAGATGCTTTCCATAAGAAGCACACATGAAAAGCTTGATCGAACAAGTGTAGGTTATGCCAAAGCATGGTGCACTGTCTATCTCATGGAAGTGTAATGATAGATATGTAGATCTACCAAAGCAGGGTGCATATTCTATCATTTTGGATTTTGGATTAGGCTTAACTAGGTGATCTTAATGGGATTAAGCGCCTAGAAGCATAAAATGGTCAATGACAAAGAATTGTACACACCATCTATCCAAGAGTTGCATGAGATGCAATTGACAAACATTGTCTATCTAAATAGTTAAGTTGTGGGTGATCAGCCAAAGCTGAGTCATGATTTGATGAAATATGAATATTGGCTCACTAAGAGATTGTATGTTGCAATCTTATGAATTGATACATGAGTGTTATCAATTTGAACAAAATAGTGGGATTGATAGTTAATTAAAGGCTTAATTAATATCAAATCAAACAAATAAAAAATGTTTGAAAAGTTGCAATAATTATTTTGTAGACAAACACAAATATGTTATTATTATGATTAGTCCTTAAGAAGGACAAAATGGGATAATCTTCCACATATACTTTAGGACTTTGAGAGTGTTCTCAATGAGCGATAGTTATATGTCCTTGAAAGACCAAAGCTAGAGAAACCCTCTCCAAATGTGCCTAATACTAAATTGGATGCTTACTTGAAGCATGCCAATGATGTCATAGACATTGAGTACCTTATGTTTTGTTGTATGAACTATGAGTTGCATGAACAGTATGATAACATGGACATTCTTGAGATGGTAACACATCTTAAGAATCATGTAAAGCAAATAAGTTATAATGTCTCCAAAGCTTTGTTTGAGTGCATACTGACAGTAGATCCAGTAAAACATCATATGCTAAATATGATTGGGCATGTGTAGTGATCGGGATTTCTCTTAGGTCAAGATTTTACCATGGATATGATTCTACAAATCATTATGTTGATCATACATCTAGTTTATCAAGTGCTACTACTTCAGTAACTTGGCTAAACCGCTTTCGCAACTACTTGGCATGTTGATGCCAAAGTCAAAATAAAGAAGGATAAATCTGTGATGGTGATCAGAAGAAGTGAGTTCAAGGGAAAAGGTAAGGCTAAGAAGTGTTCTGAGGCTAAGATAAAATCCAAGTCTTCAGCATTCAAAATAAGGAGAAGATAAGTGAAAAGGAGATTGTCTTTTTCACTTAAAGGAACAAAGGAAGAAGAAAGAGATAGAGATCTCTACTTCATGCCCCAATAAGAAGAAAGTTGGAACTGTATAGAGAAAGGGTTGTTACCACTATATTTGGAATCAGTCATTCATAGGCACATAATAGAATTAGTGAATTGCTATTATGTACATGCCATTGATAAAAACATCATGTATCTTGTATGGATAAGAATTGATGTTTCATGGCAGTGCCTTATGTCTCACAAACTATACTTGATAGTTGTAGAGACAAATGTGCATGTCACATATATTGAATGACTTGATAACTCAAACAATGAAAGCCTATAGCATTGTCATCTAAAGCACATAAGTGAGAAATGCATTTCTAGAATCCATATGATGGTTATCTAGACTTTTTTTTGTTATTGAACCAATATAGGCATGCATATCTTATTTGTTGTGCAACATGACAAAAGCATCTTCACTAGATGTAGTGGGAGAGCGATTGTTCTATTAGGGCTCATACAAACTAATGTATATAAACCTTTTAGAATAAACGCTAAAGGTAGTTATCAGTACCTCATTATATTTATGGATGCTATCAGTAGATATGGACATTTATATTTATTGAAATATAAGTATAAATCTCTTGAAGTGTTCGAGGAGATTGTGAAAGAAGTACATAACTAACTTGGTAAAAGTATTAAGATAATTCCATGTGATCGATGTTGAAATATTTTGAACCAAGAGTTTGAGGACCTTCTGGAGAGACTGTGATAATGTATCACAATGAACTCCACCTACAACATAATGATGTGTCAAAAAGAAGGTATTACACCCGGTTAAGTTATCATGTGATTATTAATAAAATCTAGTTGATCTTCCAATTTCTTTTGGGCACATGCTATACACTAAAACAATGTACCGCCTAAATTGGTTCAAAATACACCATATAAGATATGCTTGGGAAGCCTCCATATATGTCTTTTATAGTTATTAGGATGAAATCTTATACAAGAAAAATAATTTCTTGAAAGGATTTGTCCACAAATCACATAAATGTTATTTTGTTGAATGCTACTCCTGTCCCAATCTGACAACAAATTTGTTTATTGATTTGGATGGATGTATTCTTAAAGAGGAATTAGTTCCAAAGAAATTAGTGTGAGTAAAATTAGAACTCAAAATATTTAAAACAAATAAGAAAAACATTGAACCTAAAGAGGTACATTAGGAACAAGGAGAACCACAAGTTGTTGTGGAATCTCAAGTTCCTTATGTAACACAAAACCTCATAGTTCTAGTAGAACATGCCTTGAGTTTGAAAGATTATGGTATCTTAGAAAGGCAGTGAGTTGATCATATATGATGACTCAATAAGACATTGAGGGACCGAATTTTGAGAAATAGCTTGAGGCCATAAAATTTAAGATGGACTCCATGTCAACCAATAAGGTGTGACCTTGGTGGATCTGCCTGAAGGGGGTAAAACTCATTGGGTGCATTAGGGTCTTTGTAAGAAGACCAACATGGAAGGGTATATTGGTTGAAAAGAGTTTCAAACTTGTTCAAGGTGTTGAACATGATGAAGTCTTTCACCAGTTACCATGGTTAAGTCCATCAGGATCATGCTTGCTATTGCACCTTAGTATGACTATGAGATTTAGCATATGGATGTCAAAACCACACTCTTTAAATAGAATACTTATATAGGATGTGTACATGACACAGTCTAATGGTTTTATAAATCTATTAATGCAAATAAAGTCTATAAGCTACAAAGGTCAATCTATCGAATGAAGTAAGCATCTCAAAGATGGAATCTTCTGTTTGACAAGACAGTCAAAGATTTTGATTTGAGTTAGAATGAAGATGTAATATGTGATTACAAAGGATTTAGTGGGTGCATATTTATATTCCACATGATGATGGGGAATGACATCCTTATCCTACAAATGTTAAAATCTGAATGGAAACACATTCTCGATGAAGGGTTTAGGCAAGGTATCCTATGTGATTTGGATTGAGATCTATAGAGATAGATCTGGAGAGCTTCTTGACCTAGGTAACATACATTGTTGAAGGGTTCAACATGCATGACTCGTTGAGAGAAAACGTGTTCATGTTCCATGGAGTTAGTCTCTCGGGAGCCTAGTGTCCCTAGTTCTTGTGAAGAACATGAACGCATGGATAGATGTCATATGTACTCGCAACTGTATCTGTATTGGATGCAATGTTATTGATTTGTCACGTTATCTCGTATGTATTAGACATGCTGAGAGAATATCCAGCTATCTCATATGTATTGGACATGATGAGAGGATATATATATATATATATATATATATATATATATATATATATATATATATATATATATATATATATATATATATCTAACAATCTTGTATGTATTGGACATGATGAGAGGGTATAGGTTAGATGCCAGTGAGAGTCACTAGACTACCATAAAGAACATCCTTAGGTGCTTGTGAATCACTAAAAGGATTGGTTTCTTGGTTATGGTAATAAGGAAGAGTTGGATGTAAAGGGTTACACCGACGCAAAATTCCGAAGTGAAAAATAAAGTTAATGATCGCAATCTATGTTTATGTTTAACCTTAAAAAAATTGTAAGTTGGAAAGTGTTTCGAGCTAATGATAGTTGTTTAAATCTACAATAGAAGTTGAGTATCTCTGTGTTATGAGAACAGCAAAGGATATTGTATGGATCTAGAAGTTTATAGAGATTAACTTATAGGAGGTTCCAACCATTGATGACATAGTAGAAATATAAATGATAATGATGGAGTTTCTAGTTAGGCAAAAAATCTCAAATAGCATACTACGGCACTTCCATCTCCTATGAGTAGTCGTACAATGAGGAGATGTGAAACTTGCAATATATCGACTAGAAGAAAACGTCGCTAGCCTGTTATAAAAGCGCTTGCGTAGCAAAAACATGATGGACAAGTTAAAAATCCCTTGGAATAAGATTTGTGGGTGATTGTCTCTAAGTGAAAGTGGGAGTTTGTTGGTATGTATGCCCAGAGAGCCAATCATATGATCATTGGAGTGTGACATTGGATACCTAATTTGATAATAATAAAGGTAATTACGTCTATTATGTTTGTCTCAGTCATGAGATGATGACACATATATAGTAGATGTCTAAAGAATGATGTTACCCGATGACATATGTCTTCAGGTTAAGGACCTGAACGATGAGATCATATGAATGATAAGAGTACATACATTCTTGTTATGTACCTAGTCGGATATTACTGTGGAGGAAAAATAGACAAGAGTAATACATAAGACTAGAGTATGTGTTGTCTAATGACATAGTCGCATTAGTCATGATATATGATATCAAGTCAAGCACACAGGTACATGTTAGAGAACAGTGTATCGGATAGACCCACCATGAGAGTGATACATGGAGATTGTGGAATGATAGTTAGAATCATCTCTCGTAGTGATAGTGGTGATTGTGGCTCTTAGACCTAAAGTCACTACATTCATCACATGTTGTTCATGTACTTTGATACCATCCAATGTGATCCTGAATAAGGGTTGCCATAATGGTGATGATTGGGTGCATTGTGACACATGGGGATAGAGTGTGAGTGATGTAGATGGCATTTGTCCCTCCTACAGGAGATTGATATCCGGGCCTCTTGATAAGCGAGACTGGGAAATATATGGCCATACTCATTTGACTCAGTATGTGATATGTGAGCTCATGTGCATCTCAGACAATGTGCTCTAGTTCAAGGAACGTGGATTAAACATTGAGAGATGATGATTCCATGCCTCAAGTTCAATCTGGATATCATAGACAAAGGATCTATACGATCACAGTAATATTGATCACACATTGTAGGTTGAAGTTGTTCTCCAACTTTCCAAATTGTTTGGGTAGCAATGATGTGTGACTAGGCACCGCTCTTTGCTTGTGATGTCATAATTGGTTATGGACATTCACTACCAACGTAATTCTAGACCTATAGGGTCACACGCATAGGATGATACACTTGAATTAAAGGAGTATATTCATGAATGATATTTAGATTGGATACTAAAGGTGTTTAGGTATTCAATTAAACAACCAATTAACTGACCGGACTTAGAATCATCAAGTTCAAGTGTTGAATTGACTGGTTGAAGTGTCAGGTTGATTGAAAATTGAATTGGCTAATTTATGCATGAGTCAAGACACCAACCGATCGGCTCACTGGGTGAACTGATCTGCTCATAGTTGGTAAGATGACATGTTCCCTAGTGAACCGATCGGCTCAACCATGCTAACCAAAGCTTCTACTGATTTTCCCAATTTATGAGAATAGTTTCTTGTTTCACTTGTTCAATTCAATTGGTATAATAAGGATTAATGTTGGACATCAATTGAAAATGAATAGTGAATTCAATTGTGATTGGGAAACATTGTGAAACGATCGGCTCACTAGTTGATTCGGTCGGCTCACTGTGTCAGCCGACTATTTTACTAGTGAACCAAATAGTTCACCTGCTGCGGGATGTAAAATTTTTGAAAATCATGGACCCTTCTACTCCCACAGATTGGGAACTCATACCCTAACCCCTCCTATAAATAGAGGGGTATTGGGGACTTCCCAACACACAATTGAGAATGAGTTACTCTGACAATCGTTATCCTCTTTGTTTGTGATAATCAATAGAGAGCTCGAGCAAGTCCTACCCGTTAAAGAGAGTGACGAGGAAGAGAACAACTAACAATAATTGTGAGAGAGCATTATCGACAGAAAGGACAACTCCTTCATGTTGGCTCTAGTAGCGCAACGTGGAGTTCTTGGTGGTCTGTGTAGTGTAGAGGTGGTAGACCGTTGTCTGCCGTTAAGAGGACATCGTCAACCACTGTCTGTAGTGTTGTCCCAGGAGGCTAGTGGAGACGATTGTTCGAGTGTTGTTGTTGTTGAAGGGGTGTTGTTGTTGCAAGGTAATGTCGTTGGAATTATTTCAGGACCAGGTATAACCTTGCAAACTTTTCCTTCCTAGATACATTGTTGTTGACACAATCTTGTTATTCTGTAAAACAAATATTTAAATTTTTATTTTCGCTACATATACATGTGCCGGATTTCCCTACACGTTGCATATGGTGATTTAAACCGATGCAGGTGAAGCATATGAAAAAATGCTTGAGATAATTGCTAATAAAAAATACGACAGAACTTCAACTCTGAATATCCGCTTTTGTATTTTTTTGTTAAACTATAAGCATACATACGTAAAATGGTAACGCAAAGTTAACTCGTCTAAAATTTGGATTACTAAGATTCTATCACATCAATAATATAATGTATGTATAAGCTACGTTGCGGCAATGCAATGTATATAACTTTCAAAGTGTATAGGGGATCCAAGCAACTATCATACAACCGATTTTATTGTGCATAGCTGCATGGCAGATCTCATTAACCGCTATAGATAGAGACAGGTTTGATCAATCTGGATGTTTGTTAGTAATGTTTTTACCGAAATCCTAGAAGTCATTACTTGTTTAAATATACTGATCAAAGTGAGTTTTTATTCCATTTTGTGTTTTGGCAGTAACAACTTACATGACTGTATATTTATTTGCGCACACATAAGTTTTGGTAAACACTTGACCCACAAATATTTTGTTTAGGCATATTGGGGCATTACTTCTAATATGGGTATATTAGGTACACATGACCCATTGGGACAGGTATGGGTGTCCGTTTATACTTTTTTTTATTGATAGGGCGGGTACGGGTCAAGTAAAAAAGCAAAGTGGTTAAAATAGGCACAGGTATGGGTCAACCATACCCCGCCCCAGTTGCCAATTTGCCATCCCTAATGTCAACGAAGAAATTGTTGGCACACCTGAAACGGTCAGCAGGGAAGGGCAGTGTTTTACGCAATGCTAAATTTCAGAAAATAAAACATTGAGGCCGTCTCGTATTTCAGCAAACGTTGGATATCCAAAATCTAATAAAACTGAAATCAATATTTAGTTTGTTAGATTTAATTAATGCAGGAATTTTTGTGTTAGCTTACAACTAGATCTAAAATTTCAGGATTAACTCCATTTTCAAACACTACTAAACAAACATAATACATGATCGATTTCCGAATACAACTTCAACAGCAATACCTGGCACATGCCCTAAAACCAAACACATCCTAAATGAGAGGAACTGCAAATCAATACAGCGACAAGAAGCTTCATTTTAGACAATGTCTTGATGATGGTAATCATGTTTCTCGATATAATATAGCCATGCTCATGAAATCAATCATTTCATTTTCCACGGATTGAAAATCAATCATTACATTTATCTTTATTCGGTGCACCTACATGGACTAGTATACATGAGAATGTCTGACGTTAATGAATGAACCCTAATGTACAAGAGGTTATTTGGGAAGAGACAACACGGGTTATAATCCTTTACAAACCTAGGACGTAAAACTGATGCTACAGTCAAGCCTGGTGCTTAAAAAGGAAAGAAAATCAAAGGGTAAGAAACTTTATATAGGTTGTTCCTCGTTTAAATCCATTTTTCTACGTACTATGTCATAGATTCTGTCAACATTGCCGGGGTCCACCTTGAACAAGCCATGTGCGTCCGACTTCTGATGAATGGTGCCTTTCAGTATTTCAGTGACCAGCGTTTCTTGCATTTTCAGATACTGACTAGGTATCAACCTGCTCTCACAGCAAAACTGCCATTCCTGCAGATCATCAACAGATAAGATCAACTAGCGAATAATCTTCCAGGTGCAAGGATTCTACGTGTTCATTTTGATCAACGAGATTAATATTCTACAATAGGTGATTCTTACAATGGTGGATAACAGGGGAGAAATTATTATTTTCCCAAAACAATAGCCTAGCCATTTTGAATACAACCCGAAGATATCATTTGGAAAACGAAATTTCCTCTTTTGCTTAAAAAAAAAGATCTTTATCAGGAAAATAGCCCATTCAAGACCGTGGATACAGTCTGTTATGTTATCGATTACCGTTTCGTTCAGCAAGTCAGCACCAGGAAGTCCGGTAATATCCCATTCCTCCAATGGTTTTACTGTGGACATTGGCCCTCTACTTTTGTGGTCATCATTAATGCCGCAAGGGCTTGCATCGGGTTCTCCTTTGATTGCTCGGTTAGACTTTTGCAACACTTTACTGCCACCTGATGGAGTGGATTCCTTGGTTTTCTGTGTGTTTGCTTCTGCTTCTCTTTTCTTCTTTTGCGCAAGATATGCATCAGCTTCGGCCCTTGTTCGGCATCCGGCGGCTCTACATTCCTACATTTGATTTAACATGTCAGTTTTATATTGAATTTGCTTAGCTATTTTACACCTTAAAAAGAATAGGATGCAATTGAACAGCTACCTACCTAAACGGCATGGTCCAACAAGGCAATGCCCTCAATCATACCCAATCATAAGCCATTCAACGCCATGGCCCAGAAGTTGATAACTTGATATCAACATCTTGAAATTTAGAACAAGACCCATAGGATGGTTTTCCAGTAAATATGATTATGTTTACTCGGTTTAAAACAGATCGCCACACTAGCCCCCCATTAGATATATTTTAGAAGGCTATTTGGCATCTGCATCAAGAGGTGTCTAGCCATTACTATGTGTTTGAGTACCCATCTGGAAAAGCATGTTTGACGCCGCGCACGTTTGGTTAGCAGGATTTTCAAGAATCCTGAAAATCAAGCATTTAGGCCATGCTGCATTTGTAAAATACTGCATTATCAAAATCCCGTAAACTGAAATTTTATGTTTGGTTTCCTGGATTTGTAGAGTACATGATTTATTACGGGCCAGCGACAGCTGGATTTTGGCTTCCGGGAGAATTTTGATGAAAACCAAAATGTGAGATTCCATTTATATCTAGAAATCCCGGGATGAGCTCCATTTTCCGAATCCTGCAAACCAAACATAAATTTTCTGCAGATGGATGTCAAAAGACAATCCAATACAGCAATATCCAGGAAGCCAAATGTGCCCTAGTGTAGTGATACCAATAAGCAGCATACTGAGGAGGCACGTCTGACTATATTATTGCAGATATTGGCTATCCAACACATTATAGAGTTTACTAGCATACCTAGATGATGACAAGCACACAGGTCTATAGTTGATGCAATTATGTGGATTTTAATTTCAATTATGAAAATAACTCAGTATATGAGGTCAGGCGAGGAAGAATTCACTTCGGCAGTCATATTGGTCAAGGTGGCACAGCATCCCGAGGGATGTGCCTTGGCACGCCTCTCTCGCGTATTTTCACTTGTGCCTTCTTTATGGTTCTCGGTCCTATTTGTGGGTTAGGGTCTTTATATTATAATTAACAGATATTTTATCTTCATTGTAGGGCCCAATAACATGAAAGCCTCGACAACATTGAAGCCGTTTTTTTTCATTTGTCTTTTGGTTGATAACGTAAATCTGGGTTTCAAGTTGGGTTTAGTTTGGTGCTATATTGGAGACAAACCATAAACTACATGCATGCATCTAATAAGTTTATAAATATAAATGTATTTATCTAACAAGGAAAAACTAATTATAATCATTAAACTATGTATATGACAGGATACTTTGCCTGAGATCACAATATCAATGTGGCATACCCGAAAGCCCTAAGAAATGCATGGGAAAGGTCAGATTCACCCCAAAAAAAGTGATCCAAAAATGGATTAAAGTTTCCGGGTATGTCCAGCCTTCATGTGCTGCACATTGCCACCTTGAGAAGTACCATTGCATCAGATAACTATCAATAACAAGAATAGATGCCTATGCAAGCGACAATATTAGAGTTTTAATTCCACGACATTATGGATGTCTTGCAGAATTTTGGTCAACTCATACTCAAATCAGTATGTCATCATATACAACTATTACTGTGGTAGTTGGGCATAAACAATTTTTGGACTTAGGGCATAAACAATTTTTGGACTTAGTATATATAAAAGTAACAAACTTCAAACAATTATTTCATTAATCTTCAAGTCTTAGAATATGAAATATATATGCTACAATTTTATTTTAATTGTAGAACTACATATTTTACCATTATTTCATAGATCTACAGATTTTGTTTGTAGATCATGTGATTTAAAAAGGTGCCTAGCACTTGGAACTTTGTGATTTTGGGAGTATTTCTGTAGATCAACATAGAATATGGCAGAGATAGGAAGAAATAGTAGATGGGCTATAAATGGGGGAAACATGCCTAGAATCAATAAAAATCGCCTCCGGAAGCAAGAGATCGAGAAAAAAGATGCCAAAATACACAACATTTAGGAGCATCAGCCCGCAGAGCACTGTATCACAAGACGCGAGCTGTATTTGGGGCCCAATTCACGATATGAAGGCCCTAACTGGGATTTTTGGTGCAAAATCCCCCCCCCCATTTCTGCAAATTCTGCACCTAGCTGCAAAATTGATGGGAATGTTTATTCCGATGTTGGGTTGACCAAATAAACGAAATTCCGATCAGAATTTCACAATTTTGATTGAAATTTGGTTCCATGTTTGAAATTTGGTTCCATGTATGAAATTCCAATCAAAATTTCACAATTTTGATTGAAATTTGGCAGCTCAGTCAAACCCATCTAGAGGCCCACTACTTGACAAGTCACAGATCCATGTCGATGACACCAACCCCCCCCCCCAACCCAACCTAGCATTAGCCGATTTAAGAGTTAAACCACTCAAACTGCTTTCATATCTTCCAATGAGCAACTGGAGATACATTCAGCAAGGTGTTTTGTAGGACTCGTGTGTCAAAGGTCATCTCCAAGTTGAGAAGAAGCGATTTTGTATGCTTCAACTTGAGGATTGTTAAACTATACAGTTAGGGATGGCAAATGGGTGGGTAAGCAACCCATACCCATATCCGTACCTGTTAGACCCATTTAAATTTTTACACAGCCCATATCTGCCCCCCATTTAAATAAAATAGACTAATAAATAGACATACCCACCCAATGTTGTCATGGGGACCCATCTAAGCCCGTTTGACCAACTCTATGAATTAGGCACTCAATGAGAAATATATTCCAAAATGTAACAACTGTTAAAGTGACCATCCTGTGAGAAATAATGGTATATTGATTCGATAAATAAAAGACGTACAGCCTTGTCCTATATATAGGAGCAAGGGAGAAACCCTAAGACTTGAGACACAAGTAATCTAAACGGGTCGAGATACTAAAGGCCCATTAACCAATTAACCTAAAGGCCCACTAACTAATTAACCTATTAACTAAATAGGCTAATATATACTCTCTAACACTCCCCCTCAAGCTGGAGCATGGGTGAAACACATGTCCAAGCTTGGAGTTACATGACTCGATAAAACGATAAAAGAAATGATAAATGAAAGAAAGATATATATATCACTCCCTATACAAAATGTGTTACTCCCCCTTAAACAATACTCCCCCTAAATCATATGATGATGACGCCTCTTTTCAATTGTGCTCTGCAGGTTGGAGATCCTCGAGCTTTGAAGATGGTCTTTTGGAGTGCATCTAGAAGGAAGAACATCTAAGCGTGGAACCTGAATGTTACAGCAGAAATTCGCCACTTTGGAGCAGACGATCATCAATCTCATGATTAACGCGGCACAAACGCAGATCTCCAATGACGATGTAGCAGTAGTGGAATCTTCGAAGCGTCTGACAAACGTGCATAACGTGGCACAAACACGAACAGACGATGTGTTGATGATACAATGCAGGTACCATAACTCTGGTGCATGAACCTTGGGGGCTTGACAGGAAAGGAGATCATCCATCAAGGAAATTCCAAGTAGATCAGTGGAAGGCGATGTCGTTAGAACAGATGTAGGTCAGAGAAGATGTGATGAAGCAGCTCGGTGAAGATAAATTTGGATGAATCAACCTTGCAGATGTAGACTTGGTAGGCTAGAAATTGCTGAGCTTCTGAGAAGTCTGAAGAAGCACCCATCCGTCTTTCAAGAATGCAGCAAGAGTGATCAACTAAACCACCATTAACACCAAAGGAAGAGGAAACAAGAGGGTTGAAATATGTGAAGCAAACCACCATTAACACCAAAGATTGCAGCACGGTGTCAACGCAGCATTGAAGATCCTTTCAGGCTGCCAGGAAGTGGAAAACAGATGTGTTGAACAATGCGAAGCTCCATGAAGATAGTAGCTTGGAATATATATATATCATCACTCTCATCTCTCTTTCATACTCTCACTCATACTCTCCCTCATACTCTTCTCATGCTCTCTCTCTCTTCTCATACCCTTCCTCTCCTCTCTATCCCCCCGCCCGCACACCAAATACGACGAGAGCGAGTGTTTGGCGCGGAGAAATGGATATATGACCCCCCGCACGTGGAAAAAGGGATACACACATGATGGGTGGCTGGGAAAGGAATTGGTGGATTTTAGAGGATTTTTGATATGGAGATGTCTAATATGTGGAGAATGAAAACGATAACCGGAGAGAATATTCTAAATGGGTCAATGTAAGATCCGGGTAGAAAATTAAATAGATCTAATCCCGACCCGAAACGCACCCCCGCAAAAAATCCAATTTGGCTTAAAAATGGATCTGATTAGCTAAAGACAGATCTGATTAAGGATCTGAATATCAACATGCATATTGTATACGGGGGGCAGTAGAAAAATATTGGGGTTGTTTGGTAGCGGTGGAGAATGATGGGTGACTGCGCTTTAGCCAGGGATAAGCGAAGGCGTTGGGGCAGCAGCGACGAGATGGAGAGCAGCAGTGAAGCAGCAGCCGGGGGCATGAATGATGACGGCGGCAGTTGAAGGGTGTGATTGTCGGCTGGGTATATGGTTGCTGGAAATGGGGCAGCAACTTAGCAACGGACGGACACAAAAGATGGTGATGATTGTGTCGCTCGGCTGATGTAGCACTTGGCCGCAACAAAGGAGATGATATCGGTCTCCTGCACGGCTTTGAAGATATTGCATACCATGAGGCTGCATGCGGAGCCTCTCCATGTGAGGCAGCGAAGGTTGGTGCTGAGGACGTCAAGGCGATGTAGCGGCAGAGGCCATGGTTGCAATTGCGATGGCGTTGATTGTTGCTCCTGGGATTGGCGGCGGTTGCGGCCGACGATTGCTTGCTACTGGATACGTGTGGTGGTAGCTGCTGGCCGGCTAGGGTGATGCGGCGGTGACAGGAGTTGTTGTCGACTGCAGCTTGATGATAGTGGTTGATAGCGACGGGAGATGACGGATAGATAGGAGATAGTTGTGATGGATAGCATCGGCGTACAGAAATAAAATCGGATCTTTAAAAAAGAGAAGGAGAATTCATGGAGGCAGGGATATGCCTAGCGGGCGGCCGGCCTAAGCCATGGAGATGGCGGCAGCCGCCCACAGGCAGAGGCGCTCCCCCTTGGTCGCTCTCTGTGAGAGAGAGACAGCGGCGGCTATAGTTGCGTACGCGCCGGAGAGAAGAGGGAAGTAGTGGCGGCTAGGGTTCCCTAGGACGGAACACGCTTTGATACCATGTGAGAAATAATGTTATACTGATTCGATAAATAAAAGACTTACAACCCTATCCTATATATAGGAGCAAGGGAGAAACCCTGAGACTTGGGACACAAGTAATCTAAACGGGTCAAGATACTAAAGGCCCACTAACTAATTAACCTATTAACTAAATATGCTAATACATACTCTCTTAACACGTCCCAAAAAAATTTATTTCACACAATTTCCAACTGAACTCCTACGCATGATATAGATGTAAAACAATCAATTTCAACTTTAAACTTACTATGATCAGTAGGAATTATTTATAAAATACTTTTAACTCCACCAATCTCAAGAAAGGGCATTTTTCACTATATATAACAGGTTGTACAGCAATTACATTTGAAAATGACGCATTCAAGAAGATCTCCGAAAAATATTGTTACATCAATACATCACCAAAAGAAAGAAAAATAGAACTAATCGTAAATGGTGCGGGTACGGTGCGGGTCTGGCCATACCCATACTCATACCCATCTAATTTAGCGGGTCCAGTTCCAATTCTAGACCCGCATAATACAAAATTTGGACTCGCACCATACCTTACCCGCAATAATAGAGGGTATACGGTGTGGGTATGCGGGTAAGCGGTTCTATAAAACATCATATTTGTTTATGTAAGAGAAATGACTATGTTCCATATATTTTAATACAACAAGATATTGTTATTATATAGCATATTAACATGGAATATTTATATTCGTTTATATTAACATTAATTGAGTTAATTGTTTACATATTTGTAGTCATCATCTTAAAATTTAACTTATGTAGAAAGTAATGTAAATTAGTAGACATTTTGATTTTAAGTTTACATATGATGTTCATTATTGTAACTAGAATAGTTAATTCTTAATTATATGACTACTCTCAACCTTATTGTGGTTAGAGTAGGATATAATCTCAAGAATTATATTAGTTAGACTAGTAAAGTATGATATATATAGCATATTATTTAAGTACACGAGTCTAGCGGGTCTGGGTCTAAGCATACCCATTATTGGACCCGCTTATATGCGGGTCCAAGGGTATGCGGCTATAAAAAATTAAACTCGTGACGGGTTTTTTAAGGGTCCGGATTTGCGAGTCCGCGGGTCTACCCGTACCCATTTACAGCCCTATGATCCTACAAGGCTAGCACAACTATTGCCATCCATACCAATTCAGGAATTGTATCAAACACCCCGAATATAGCGATTGAGGAAATACGTCAGATGTGGAGGGTTGATGCTAGATCAAGCAGAGAACATCGCCACTTGAGAAGGTCAACGATGGGAGTCCTTTTCAACATGCATTCAATTAGGATCAGAGTCGCAGGCTAGCAGGGAGGCAGAGGCTCCCAATAAAGCTCCATGTCGTGATTTGCCAGAGCTACTCCTGCCCACGTTTCTCAACTCAAAGACCTACTACTACTTCACAATGCCACTCTTGTTCATGAGGAGAGGATGCAAGGGTGTAGGGGTGTTCATGTAGCGTTGCCTCAATGGTTGCCATGGGTTCGTTTGGTTGTTGGTCAGAACCGTGGCAGCGGCCGTCAAGCTCGCATGAGAGGTTTACCATAACACATCAAGTGAACAACAATAACGCTATCCAACGTCGCTAGGATAGCTCCTTCATTAAGGTGAGCAGTGCGGCATACAGCTCCTTCAAGATGTGTGGCGGCTCCTCCATGGCACCTTGGAGGTCGGGATTCAAGAGACATCGGTGGAATGGGAAGGTAGAGATGGAACCGTCGTCTAGTATGGAGGGGTGGAGTCGTAGAGGGGATGAAAGGAAAAACCACATACTCGAGTGGGGAAACTGTCGTTTGGAACCAATGGGGATAATGGGTCCCAATGGGAATTTGTGCAAAACAGAACACAAATGCAGCATCCCCATATAAGATCCACCGAACAAATTGGACCCATAAAACCCATTATTAATGGGGATTAGGTTTGGTGGGTATGATGTTTCTAGGGCAATTTTCCATCCCTAACTATACTTATTATTTAGGGTAAATTACAAAAAATACATGATGTTTCCTTGTTTTGATTCATGAGGTTTTAAAAATAACATAATAGTACATAGTTAACAAGTATGTTAACAAATGTATCATGAAACCATAAATATTAGCTTGACAATTATTTTATTTATTACATATCTATATGTTCAGGAAATAAAAATCCTAACGTGGATAATTAACATTATATGGTATGAAAATGACGTATCGTGTATAGTTAGGTTAATACATTAAATGGAATATTGTGATAGAGAGGCACACTTAGTTAAAAAAAATGAAATAGTGACAGTTTTGTGTATGTACATCATGCTTGTGAGTTGTGACAATTATATAGGTTGGTTTATTCATCTTTTGCTGGTGTAATGCATGCTAGAAGGCTTATATGATCAATAATACATAATGATAGTTGCTAAAAGTGTACGTTCCATGATAAATTTGTGAACAAAATTGATAAACGCTTATTATTTTGTAATTTAGAAACCTCATGATATATTTGTTACAACATGGAAACATCTTGTATGATTGTGAAATTTACCCTATTATTTATGTATAAACTTCTATGTAGTTTTCTGTTGTGCTGTATACATGCAGGGAGAGGTCACAACCAACAGCTGTACTTCTCAAATTCATTCAACAGATTTGAGAAGGATTTGCTGAGCAATTCCTCAGCTTGTTGGCAGCACACAATCCAGTGCTGCATCCCACTTCTTCTGAAGGTTTGCTATTCCAAATGCCATCAATGCTGGCTGTCAATGTCATTGTTCAATTCCTTTTGTTTCTCTTAAAATTTTATAATTATAAAAAAACTCAATTCAGAAAATCTTATTCACTATCTGATAATTAGCCCTAGCAGATGACAGATCAAGAAAGATGATAGACTACAGTAAAATTGTCAACGTC
This sequence comes from Alisma plantago-aquatica, assembly GCA_963693085.1. Lineage (NCBI taxonomy): Eukaryota > Viridiplantae > Streptophyta > Magnoliopsida > Alismatales > Alismataceae > Alisma > Alisma plantago-aquatica. The sequence goes on from OY856414.1 coordinate 463,282,984, forward strand.
ATACATGGGCCATACATTGATAATGATTAAACAACATAAAACGATATCATCAACAAATCACATTTAATAACAAGTATAATCCAATTGGTAGCAATTATCAGTATGTGCATGATTTCCCTGATCTTAAGTATGGAATAAGGAATAAAGTGTAGGAGAGTACAGGAACTTCCAGTACTTTTCAAAGCAAAATGACCATGATGAACAAAATGCTTCCAAGCTGCTATAGTGCTACCAATACCTGTGAGCAAAATGCTTGCAAGCTGCTACGGTCTATGAAGCATGGATGCGGATACAGGTTTGGGATATGGGTACGGCATGAATACTAAAAAAAATTAGTGCTTATTTATCAATATAATTAAAATCAAATATTCATAAATATAAAATTAAGACGATCTAATTTCATTCACAATAAACATAAAGAAGATTGATCAAAGAGTTTATTATAGCTAAACTGAGTTTATAGGTATATTGCAGCAATTCATTAGCACTCGAATTTACCAAGGATTTCAGACCTAGTTTGAAGTGATATTTAGGAGCTATAATCTATTGTATATTTAGAACTAAAAGTGGACATCAGATCAAGAACAAGGCACTAGAAGTATTTCAGAATCTTTATACAAGTGTATACAAACAGCAAGAGTATAAGATTAATTGATTGAATTCGAAAAACAGAATGGTAAGAAAGACAAGGTTGAGGAGACAAAAGGCTAAGGACACCTGATGCTTGCCTTTAAAGGAGATGAAATGGATACTGTCAAGATAGAAATCCAGAATAAATCAAAACAGATTTAGTCACCAGAACATGAGGCACGTTAACCAACAATACCAAATTGAAGCCTTTCAGAGAATGTGGAGGACATGAACGTGCATAAAACATGCGCCTCGGCAAGGAAAAGCATTTACAAGTACCACGTAAAGATGGATGGAGTGGTTTGCAATAAAGAAACAATAAAATCCATGATTAGAGAGGGAAATTCGTTTGAGAAGAGAAATCCCAGAAAACGGGGGCGGTAGAAGTAGAACCAATAAAGAGAAGGAATATGTCATTTAGGAAGGAGAACGGTGACTAACCTCAAACTGACTTCATGAGCAACTGCAAGGCCTTGCTGCTAGATGCTACTTAGCAGAGAGGTCTGAGAGAGGAGCTAGTGTCTTGGATGCTAATTGGAGCAGGCCATTTCCAGACTTTTTTACTTCCATTTTTATTAGCTGGATATGGGCTTAAGAGTATTCCATATGTATCCTGGATTATCCATGAAGTATTGATATTCAATATGTATTTGATACAGGTAGGGTGCCTAATTTAGAGTATCCATGATTCGTAGTGTAGTGCTACGAACACTTGTCAAAGTGCACGTGGAAGCACATATGCATCATGGTGCCCATATGCGTTTTGGTTTGACTTCTAGTTCACTGGATAATCTTATGGCCTTAGGGGTCCTTAGGCCTATTTATAGGAGTTACCTTCTTTAATGTCCTAGTGTTCAAATTGAGATTGTTATCCATGTCAGATGTCAAGTATCTTTATTATTGTTGTTCATACCCTATAAACCAATTTTCAATTAGGCATAGGCCATGAATTTAGTTTCTATCATTATCATTTAAGCCTCATTCCCAACCATGTCAGGGTCGGTTGCATGGATCCTTTCTTTTCCTTTCAGCTTTGATGTGGTTCAAATAATATCAGCCATACCTCTACCTCTTTTAAAGATATGGAACTCTATAACATTACCTAAACATAAGTACATTTGTCCGTCTGTGTTGTACATGTACATACAACCTGAGGCGACCTCCTCAATACTCCCCCCCCCAAAGTTTACTCCTTATATAGTTGTTTATCAAGCAATCTTTCCTTGTCTTCACACAATCCATCTAGACATTCACAATTCTATTACATTCATCTTGTCAACGCCTTCTTTCTCCACTACCCAACATTTAATCTGAGAGGGATTATTTGGTCACCAACTGTACCAGTTGCACTCCTTCATTTCATGCAAATCTAGTTTCTATATAAGCAAAAAATGTGTACTTGCTGGAACTTTGCACATCATACTTATCCTCAACTTAGGACCTACAAAAGAGAAATTATCATACAGCATCATGACCTCAAAACCAAGGATAAGCACAAATAGATGTATAGAAAACGACACATTGGCTGAAATAAGAAAAGAAAAAAAAAAGCATCCCTAAGAAGATTGGTTAAACTCTCTTGTCAACATACTAAAGGCAATAGACAAGTAAACCACCCAGAGGCGCAGGGGTAGTACCATAGTAGGATGGCTCGGTGGTGCTATCTTAAAGAAGATCTAGCAAGTTTTTCAAAGCATGTCAATAAAAATGAGAAACTTTTCATAAGGAAACAAATTGGAGCAAAGTGATCTTAGCATAGCATCCTCAAGCGATTAGCTATTGAAACCCAATGAATGCAATAGAAGACACACCTGCAGTTCTTGAATTCTTTTGCGCAGTCTATGCTCCTCAATTAGATCTCTTATTAATGACTCGTGTTCTTCTTGTGTCTGGAAGCGCATGAAAACCTTAAAGCGGTTGTAGATTTCTCTTTCATCTTCAGATAACTCTTTTTCTAAAGGATTTGGGTAAAGCAAATTTCTTTCCAGTATAAAATCTTTTCTTCTCTTCCTCTCATCCAACCTGTAAGTTGCTGCCAAATGAGTTTCAGATAGCAATGAACGACAATGGAGATACTAGCTCTAAACAATAAATCAGACAAATGAAAGTGCAGCAAAGGCAGAGTGAGCCATTACAGGTGAATCACGGTATTGAGGAATTACAATATCCAATTTTAAATAATTCTCAAGTTATATAATACAAAGTACTTATACACAACTAAGTGGCCACCGAAGAATTGCAAAGTTGATGAACAAGAACAATACGTCAACCTTCCTATGCAAGAAATATCGTCATTTACAGCAAATATGCATGTGTTCAACAGTTAAACTTAAAATCTCAAAACAGTGACAGACATCAACAAGTAGGCCAAGTTTACACATCAAAGAATAAGGCCTTAACAAAAGAAGTCTTTCACACGGAGGGAAAAAAAATATATGCACATATGGTGCATACTCAAATATTAGCAAGGCATGAAAAATGACGGAAGTACGAAAGGCTTCTGGATGTGATAGTCCTGTCTAAGCATGGAACAGCTGGATAGAAAGGGCTTCTACGATCGAGAGTTTTCTTTAATAGCATTATTAGAACATACAAAATGCCTGAAGAATGGAGAAAACATGCCATAATTATGAAGAACTTAATGACAATCTAATAATTGCATCAATTAATAATTGGAAAAAAAACAAACAGATTTCAATCACCAAGTCCTCTTAATGAGGCCTACAAATCCTATATATAGGAGTCTCTGACAAATCATAGTTAAGTGGTAGCCAATATGGATTGAAACCACATGGCCTGACAAAAATCTCAAAAGCAGAAAATGAAAGTGTGAAGTGTGGATATTCAACTCAGAACCAATAGGCAATGAGTGAAGAGACCATACACCCCAAGCCCAAACATCACCCCAAACTCAGCAGTGTCTGGACAATTTTCACAATCCCCTCACATGTAGCCATTTTATTGTGCTAGCACATGTTTTATTTGGTAGATTGTGGATTCCTCACACTTGTTTTCTGAGGTCGCGCTAATATCATGCAGGAGTGTGGGTATTCAATTTAAAACCAATTGACAATGAGTGAAGGGACCACACATTATAATCCAAGATCACCCCCACACTCAGCAGTGTGGAACTATTCTCACGAAAAGGAACAATACCTACTGTCAAAAAGGCGATATGATGGGGTTCCCCTGTGTAGATTTTTCTTATTGATAGAAGGACACCCCCCTCTCTGATATATAGGAAAAGGGGGAAGCATACAGAGTAACCCTAATGGGGCCAAGACACACTTGGTCTCATATTACAAAATAGAGTAAACAACTTAAATAGACTCTATAACACCCACCCCCCTCAAGCTGGAGCTTGGGAGAATCCCAAGTCAACTTGCAAACAGACAGACAGATTAGGACAAAATAACAAAAGATAAAACAAGCCCATACATGAATGTTTCTCCCCCATAATGTTACAATAAATCACTCAAATACTCCCCCTCAAGTAGATAATCTCAAAGTAGGTAGGCAGGCAGGTAGAAGGAGATTCTTGATCACTTTGAAGTGGCATCTGGAGTATAAGTAAACAGCAATAGGTAGGCATCATGGTCTTCATCTCAGGCGCTATCGTCATGAAGTAGACTAGAGAGTGCTAGAACACAAGAAGCAGTAGTCAACGTGCATACAAGGCACAAACAAGCCAGAGAATGCTGGCACACAGTAGCAGAAAGAAGACGACGTAGCCAGATAAAAGACCAATGTCTGAAGTAGAAAGCAACAAAAAGAGTCCAAGATGAACAGCATAACAGAAAAACATGAAGCTCCATCATACGCATGTGAGTCGGCAAAAAGTACCATCATCATGTCATCATATAAATTCCATCATAGTAGTAGACGTCAAAGTCCAAAGAGTGATGGGTCACAGTCGCAGCAGAAGTGGGCAAGGCACATACAAATAGTCGATATATGCAAACAGAGCACGACCAGCAGATAGTGCAAACAGACAAAGCATCAAGTAAAATGTGCTAATCATAGCACAAGTAGCAAGAATGACGTCGCCAGATAGAAAAGCAGCAATAGATAGCACAAGTGAAGTAGATGACTTGATAGCAGCAGTAATCAGTCAACAATTAGCAGAAATGAAGTAGATAACTTCATAGAAGCAATTGATGATGATGAATGAGTTTCTCCAGCTCTTCATAAGGTATATAGATCAATAGCAGCAGACAGATCCATATAGCAGCAAAAATAACACCCCAAAGCAGCAGAAATTAGAATGAAGATCCATAGAACAGTAGAACTAAAGTCTTCTTCTTCTCTCCACTATCTCATTTCTTCTCTCTTCTTTAACTCCGATACGATGTGGAAAAGACGATATGATGGGGAATTCCCCTTTGTGTAGATTTTCTTATTGATAGAAGGGCAGCCCCCCCTCCTATATATAGGATAAGGGGGAAGCAAACCTACATTAATGCAATAGCATATCTTTATCCTATTGAGAGGGAAAACTATGGTCGTATTACCAAATAAGGAGGTTAATTGTTAGTATGAAGAAATCAAAGAGATCTTAGTATGGTTCTTAATGATTAATAAAGGCGTTCTTTAATGGGTTTTGACCACTGTTGTACATACGCCTGCCTAGGTGGCCCATTGGGTTCTGGATCATAGGTGCCCAGCCCAACTAAGCCTTTGGCCGTTCTGGGTGTCCGTCTAGGCGTCTAGTGGGCTGAATATGGGCCCAATCCACTAAGTTTAAAATTTAATGGTCTAGTTTTTATCTTTGTAAAGTTGCTTCTTTATTTCTTCTTTCACCTCCCACTATTTTCTGTTTTTCCTCCATCAAGCAGCATTGTAGCTGCTAGGCAATGTTTTATTTACTTATGTTCTTTATTCACCCTGCCCCCCCCCCAAAAGAAACAATTCTCTTTCGTGTATTCTTTTAGATCCACCAAGCAGCAACTTTGCTGCTCCATTCTTCTTCCTCTTAATGTTCCTTCCATTCTCTATTATTGTTTCATTCTTTTTATGTTATTCTCCAATTTTCTGTTATTATTTTACTTCTTTCCTCTCTTTTTTATCCCCACATGTTCAAGCTGCTACATTTTGCTTCTTTTTCATCATCTCCCACACTAATGCTCCATTCTTATTATTTCTCTTCAGATTTCCTCCTTTTCATTATTTCTAATTATCCATATACTATTCATAGGTTAATGTTATTAGAGAGTCTAAATATTTAGTTTAAGTTATAAGAGTCTATTTGTAAGATGGCCACCCAATTGTGGCTTGACCCATTAGGGCTATGTCCACTTCCATGTATCTCCTATTTATAGTAGAGGGTCTACTCCTCTATCAATAAGAAACACATGCGATTTTTTCCATTATATCGTTTCTCCACATGGTATAGCACAGTAGGTCATGCGCCGCCTACGTGAGAGAGAGCAAAAAGGCGGAACGCCCCCTTGTGGGCAGTTGCTGCCCTTGGCAGTGCTTGGCTGCCCGCAGTGATTTCCTATGACTATTGTCAATCATGACCCCTGCCTCCATTGATTGCCGCAAGGAGACTTTGTGCCATCTCCAACCACCTACACATGCCTCTCTATGTCACAATACCCACACCTTCCTCTCCAAGCCAGCGCCACCCCACTTCATGCCCCTCCCAGCCCACCGCCACCACCCACCAACCGTCGTCTTCCTCTCCAAGTTAGTCGTTTGTCTTCCTCTCTGGGCCAGTTGCCCATCTCCAAGACAGTCGCCACCTTCCTCTCCAAGACAGCGCCGCCCTCCTCTTCAAGCCAGTTGCCGCCTTCCTCTAAAAGCCAGCCCACCCTCCCTCTCCAAATCAACCATCATCATCCTTCAAGTGTGTTTGCATATCAAGACTATTTTTTGGAAAATGTAAACCGTTGATCTTCACCGTCATACTATAACTAGGCTACATACAAATTTTGAGCCAATTTGGATGAGTGTAAGTCACTCATCCAAGGGCAACAAAATCTACGCACGAAACTAATTTGAAATGCATAATTTTTGCGGTCTTCATAACATGAGCTATACATATCCAAATGTGCTCAAATTTTGCGTATGAGTTGTTCACGAGATGTTTAAGAAGATCAATGGATTAGATTTTCAAAAAAAATATTGCATCATGAAAAACTACTTGAGTGTATTCCTCTTCGGATACACTCGAGTGTATTCTAGCCTGACTCATATATATATATATATAGAGAGAGAGAGAGAGAAAGAGAGAGGTTGGAATACACTCGAGTGTACCGGAGACAGTATACACCTCAATCGTTTTCCATCATGAAGCAGTTATTTTAAAAATCTAAATCGTTGATCTTCTTAAATATCTTAAGAACAAACTATATAATATCATTTGGACACTTGTAGGTCATGCATCTAAAGGAGGCAAAAATCATACATTTCAAATTTGTTTTGAGCGTCGATTTTGTTGCTCTTGGATGAGTGACTTACAGTCATCCAAACGGGCTTAAATTTTGCATGGGCCCTGGAGCCTATTACTATTGTAACAGTGAAGATCAATGGATTAGATTTTGCAAGAATTATGATCTAGATAGGCAAACATCATTGGGGTGTACGATGTGATATGTACACTCGAGAGAGAGAGAGAGTCCGGCTAGAATACACTCGAGTGTACTGATCACGCCATACACCCCAATGGTGTTTGCCTATCTAGATCATGTCTTTCCAAAATCTAATCCATTGATCTTCGTGGCTACAATAATAATAGGCCACATACCAAATTTTAAATCATTTGGATGAGTGTAAGTCACTCATCCAAGGGCAACAAAATCGACGCACAAAACTAATTTGGAATGCATGATTTTTGCCTCTTTCAGGTGCACGACCTATAAGTGTCCAAATGAGCTAAAATTTATTATATAGTATGTTCTTAAGATAATTAATAAGATCAATGGTTTAGATTTTTCAAAAAGTTACTGCATCTTCAAAAATGACTGAGGTGTACGGTGCCTCCGGTACACTCCAGTGTACACTAGCCTAACTCTCTCTCTCTCTCTCTCTCTCTCTCTCTCTCTCTCTCTCTCTCTCTCTATATATATATATATATATATATATATATATATATATATATATATATGTTTGTATATATAGAGAGCCAGGCTCTATATACACTCGAGTGTACATATCACAACGTACACTCAAGTGGTGTTTACATTTCAAATTTGTTTTGAGCGTCGATTTTGTTGTTCTTGGATGAGTGACTTACAGTCATCCAAACGGGCTCAAATTTTGCATGGGCCCTAGGGCCTATTACTATTGTAACAGTGAAGATCAATGGATTAGATTTTGCAAGAAATATGATCTAGATAGGCAAACACCATTGGGGTGTATGGTGTGATATGTACACTCGACTGTATTCTAGGCTGACTATATATATATATATATATATATATATATATATATATCTGTCTGTGTGTGTGTGTATATATATATATATGTCTGTATATAGAGAGAGTCAGGCTCTATATACACTCGAGTGTACATATCACATCGTACACTCAAGTGGTGTTTACATATCTAGACCAATTTTTTGGCAAATCCAAACCGTTTATATTCATTGTTGTAACAAATTGAGAATGCATGCCAAATTTGAGCTCACTTTGATTCTTGTAAGTCGCCCTTCCATGACCTACAACGTACAAAACTAATTTAAATTGTATCATTTTTGTATCCTTTAGATGCATGACCTATAAGCGTCCAAATGATCTCAAATTTTATATGCAGTATGTTCATAAGATATCTAAGAAGATCAATGGCTTAGATTTTCAAAATAAATGTTGCATGATGGAACACGACATGAATGTATTTGGTCTCCGATACACTCGAGTGTATTCTAGCCTCTCTCTCTCTCTCTCTATATATATATATATATATATATATATATATATATAGCTATCTATGCGGATCATTCACCTACTATCATTATTAGTTCATCATATGGAGAGCTTCTAGACCTTTTAAATATCATTTGTTGCTATACTGTTTCTGCATATTCTAGCCTCTCTCTCTCTCTCTCTCTCTCTCTCTCTCTCTCTCTCTATATATATATATATATATATATATATATATATATATATATAGCTATCTATGCGGATCATTCACCTACTATAATTATTAGTTCATCATATGGAGAGCTTCTAGACCTTTTAAATATCATTTGTTGCTATATTGTTTCTGCATATTTTTGCCTATGGTCTTCAATCAGGCAGTGTCACTCCTAATATTTGTGCTATTTTAGCACGTTCATATTGTTGCTTTATGCTATTGCCATCTTCGTTTGCGCTTTATTTGCACGTTGACTTGTGTGTGCTTTCTATGCACGTCGACTACTGTTGTTGATCCATCACTCTCTGGACTATGACCCATCAACCTCTGGTCTGTGATGTCTGCTACTATGATAGAAATTATACGAAGAAAGAAAATAATGAATGGTTCTTGTTCGTGACTTGCTTTTGCAGGTGCTACATACATGATTGAGTTTCATCTTTTCTACTATTACTTTGCATCTTGGAGTCTTGTATTTGTTGCTTCTTTATGCCAATTTATTCATCCCAACTATGTCACCTTTGTTACTACTACTAGTTTGTGCTACTATTTTGCACGTTGACTATTAGTACCTCCTGTGTGCCAGCACTCAGCCACTGAGTTGAAGACCAGAACACCTACTTGTTGTTTACTACTACTCCAGATGCCATTTCATTTTTTATGGAGGAGCTCTTGCTACATACCGGCATTGGATTATCTACTTATTAGGGAGTGTTGGAATGTTTTGAGTGCTTGATTGTAATATTGAGGAGGAGAAATATTCTTGTACGGTATTGGTTTATCTTTTCATTCTGCTTCTTTTTTTTTAGTTTGTTTGTCTGTTTGCAAGCTGACTTGAGATTCTCCCAAGCTCCAACTTGAGGGCGAGTATTAGATAGTCTAAGTATTTAGTTAATTAAGTTATTGTAATGTGGGCCCAGTTCTGTCTTGGCCCATTAAGGTTATGTCTGCTTCCCTATATCTCCCTGTATTTAAGGAGAGGATCTTTTCGTTGATCAATAAGAAACACAGGGGATTTTCCCCCATTACATTTTTCTACAAATATATAACTATAGAGAGAGAGTCATGCTAGAATACACTCGAGTGTACATATTACCCCGTACATTCAAGTCTAGTTTACACATCAAGGCTATTTTTGGGGAAAATCTAAAGCATTAGCTTTGTTAATGATTTATGTAAGAAATTCGAGCTCAGTTGGACACATGTAAGCAATTCATCCATGGACTACAAAATTGACGCCCATATATTACTTGAAATACATTATTTTTGTACCACTTAGGTGCATGACATATAAGTATCTGAATGAGCTCAAATTTTGTATGTATTCATATGATACTAAATATGATCAATGGTTTGCATTTTCAAAAAAATAGTTGTAGGATGCAAAGTTGTATATATATATATATATATATATATATATATATATATATATATATATATATCAGTCAGGCTAGTATACACTCGAGTGTACCGGAGGCACTGTACACCTCAGTCATTTTTAAAGATGCAATAACTTTTTGAAAAATCTTAACCGTTGATCTTCTCAAATATCTTAAGAACATACTATATACTAGATTTCAGCTCATTTGGACACTTTTAGGTCATGCATCTAAAAGAGCCAAAAATGATGCATTTCAAATTAGTTTTGTGCGTCGATTTTGTTGTCTTTGTATGAGTGACTTACACTCATCCAAATGAGCTCAAATTTTGTATGTAGCCTATTATTATTGTAACCATGGAGATCAATGGATTAGATTTTGAAAAAACATGGTCGAGATAGGCAAACACCATTGACGTGTACAACGTGATCTATACACTCGAGTGTATTCTAGCCTCTCTCTCTTTCTCTCTCTCTCTCTATATATATATATATATTTTTTTTTTATTTTTATTTTTTTTTTAAAAGCAGCCTAGGCGGCCGCTCAGAATGGGCTTTAGGGGGCAGTCAGGTGGATCTTCATTAAGCGGCAGCCTCATGCCCGCTCAACCCGCTTAAGTGGCCACCTGAACACTGCTTCTTAAGGCCGCTTAAATGAAAATCATGAGCTAGGCCCACTTCCTATACCCAAATTGAAAATCTATATAATTGTTAGTATGTGATATTGTGTAACATTATTTGACATGTTAATATAATAATATTGTACTAAACAACTAAATATGAATCTAAATATTGTACAACAGTTAACCAGTGTGCAATACAACATTGATTTTGCTTTTTAAAACATAACTTATGTTTATAAATCAAGATAAGTATGTGTTTCTAATTATTATTGATTTATATATATTTCAAAATTATTCCTACTTCATACAAGCTCCGTGTGTATGTAGTGTTGCCCCCATGTTACATCTTTATATATGAACTGTTGCACCTACATTACATATTTATCATTTATGCATGCCTATGAACTCAACTACTAATATTTACTAATATATTATACTTGTATATAAGCTACCTATACATTCATATGTTTGTTTGTCTTGTAGTGTTATGTGTTCAACGAATTACTGTTTATCTAGATGTACTTTGTAGTATACAATATTTACAACTGTATCATGTACACATCATGTACTTCCTACTATTGTATAATGCATATTCCATATTGGCCTTGTTTTCAAAAATTCATGTATTGAACGTGTATTATTCAGTTGTTGTATGTGACCTTCGTTTAATATTGTCATGGTGTTTACTGTGTATTGTTCACTTTTATTCGCGTATTAAATGTGCTTTACGTATTTAACGTGTTTTAAACATTATTTACCCGTTTTATTCACTATTGTAGGTCGGGGTTTCAGCAAAAGCCTGGGCTTATCCCAATAAAACCTGATACCCTTGAAAATCTAGTACTACCATAACCTAGTGATGATCCCACAACAAAGCCACGTATAGAGGAGCGCTAGGAATGGAGCTTCACTCCTGCCACCAAAGGAGCGTGGAGGGCCCAACGCCAACCACAACGGCTGTTGAAGGCGTGAAGCAGCTCCCAACTGGGTGGCCGGCGGAGAAAGAAGATTCAGCCCCTACCATAGCAACAACCAACCATGGATTTGGCAAAAGATTTGCAACCAACTACCACATCCGACGAAGGAGCTACAACAGCCAACCACGACAGTGACTGGAGATTCTCAGCAACCATCAGTGGTGAATAAGGTACAGTCCAGTCCACTCACAGTCTTTCTTCTTCCCTTCCTCTTGTCATCTTCCTCTCCTTCCAGTGGGATGCCCCTTTCTTCCTCTTCCCTTTCCCTTATTTCTCCCTTGATCCTCTCCCCCATTCTCTTGGACATGGTCCCCGTGAGCAACAGTAGGCACCTTTTCTCCTCCCCTTAGGTCGGCTAGCACAGAGGAGCAATGCAATTCCGACCATCAAGTCGTGGGAAATTGTTGCCGGTCTATTTCCCAATTTTCTTCTTGTTCTTTTCTCCCTCTACTTTATTCCTCTTTTTTCTTTTAGTTCACAGACCTTGGACTTCACAGAACGATTCCTACCCCTTTTACTCTTTTACTTCTTACCTTTTCTCCTCCCCAAAGGTCAGCTAGCACAGAGGAGCACACCAGCTCCAATCAACAAGTCGTACGAAAGTTGTTGCCACCCATTCCTTTGCCAGTTCTCTTCTTCTTCCCTCTATTCCCCTTATTTCCCTTTTTCTTCTCAATTTAGAGACCTTGAGCTTTACATAAACGATTTCCTGCCCTCTTTTACTTCTCCCCTTTACTGCCAAGGAATGAGATTTCGTCGAAATTGGCAAAATTTTGCCAAAAAATTTGTTTCGATGGGATCTGGTACCAGAACATGCAACTGTGTCAATTCGATCGAATCCGCTACCAAGATTGCATTTATCAAAATTTCAATAAAATTTTTGATGATTTCGATGGATTTCACCAAATTTTGATGGAATTCAAGGTTTTTTGTGCACACTGCACAATTAAAAAAAATCGAAGGAAATTTTGATGAAAATTTTGATAATTGTAATCACTATTATTGTTGTTTTTTGAAGAGTAGAGGTGGATCGGGGTTATTCACCATTTAGTATTCATACATAGTATATACTTATAGTATATCATAATTGCATTGCATTCCCTAATGTTTGCTATTCAAATTAATAAATACTTATGCAATGCAGGCTTTATTAGTTTCTTCAATGTGGATGGCATGTATCCTAGTGGTGGTTTATTAGAAAACGAGGGTGCTAGGAAGCCAACCACACCAACAAATAATGATTTAGCCTAGAAACATTGCAGTAGTGTTCTTGGGACCAATGAAATGATTGACCATTGAGTCAATATCAACAACAATTAACAAAGTATCGACCCAAGTAAAATGTGTGGGGATGCCCTACATATCCAATATTTGACATTATAACACAAATGAGTACATGCATGTATATAACTCATACTTGCAAAATTAGTAAATTACATAAATTAATTCCTACATTTTCTCATCGAAACTTGTGATTGAAATCCTCAAGAAATAGGACCGTTCCCATACCTCCCACATGAACGACCCCCCACCTACCCCCACATAAAATTTTATTGCATAAAACGATGCATTCATTAATTAATTTGTTCATTTTGGCGTCGAAACGGACACGGTTGCATTTATCAAAATTTCAAAAAAAAAAATTGGTTTCCATGTTGTCAAAATGGCATCAAAATCGGATACCTCGTTCCTAAGTCAAACGGGCACTGCTAATCTTCCCCTTTCTTCACTAATTTTACATAAGCCGGATTTTACACAAGTCTGGATTTATATAACTTAAACCAATAATGCACTATAATCTATTATATATGTTTAGCAATTTAAATTGTTTAGTGTGTTATAGATTTAGTATTGAAGCAGTTATATAGTTTGCTTTGTTGTCATGACAAATCAACATTGTTTGATTGTAAATTATATTGGTTAGGATTGATTATTATATTAATGTCACACATATATACACTCAAATGTATGCATATATGTTCTAATATATAGTTGTTTTTCCCGACTTTTACTCGAATAGTTGACCATACTTTGACCGACTTTACCGTTTTACCATTTTTTATCCGAATTTTCCACATAAGATTTTGGAATTCCAATTTTTCAGCCCAGCTTACATACCCCAAATACCGAATTTGTGGCTATGGTATATTCTATACTATGTAGCATGTACCTTTAAAGTGTAATGTATTATGTATATGTCATGTGCTGCCTGCTACTATATATACATGTACTACGTAGTATGTACCACAAGTGTATATATATCATGTATTGACTATTTCTGTTTATAACTAATTTAATATACTACAGGTTACTACATTGAGTATGTTTAATTGAGTTAATTCAGTTAGTTTATACTCATCACATGGTTTATATATGTATCGAAGTTCCTAAAAATATATTATTGATATATATGTGTAATTTTCAATAAATTATACATCAATTTAGGCTCCCGCTTTTACAAAAAGCTCCTGCTTGAGCGCCCGCCTGGCGCTCAAGCGGCCACAAGGCGCTAAAATGTTGATAATTATCATGGTACTATAGAACCCACCTCGAGGCATTTAAGGCTAACACCTTGAGGTGAGGCTATCCCATTTGCGCCTTGAGGCCGACGCCTCAACATCCTAGATTGAGACTTACGCCTCAGAACATTTGAGGATTGCCACAGGGTACTGAGGTTTTGAGGCATAAACCTCAGTTCCAAACGATAACGTCTTATGTTAACCACCAAGTTTTCCTTTTTCTTTTGAGACAATCACATAAGCTTTCTTCAATCAGATTTCTATTCTGGTTTGTTGCATTTAATTATCATTCTATCAACAACTAATATAAATTACTATGACTTGTTCATCCTCAAAACAGAAAGTTGCTCTTAATTTTATTTTCATTGCTAAATTAATTTTTGTGCACAGATTTTATTTACTATGTTAGCAACTTTCAAATCTCATTTTTATCAATCTTCATTTCTACTTATTCCAAGTTATGTATTGCCAAATTTTCATTGTGGACTAAAAAAGCATAATCTAATAGTACAAAAGAAAACTATATTTCATTATTTACTAAAGTTATATTTTATTATTTTGTGGTCTCTATTATAAGCATTGCTCTTAATACCTATTTCTCCTTGTTAACTTAGGTAACATAGTCTACTTTTTTTTGGTCCTCAGTAACATAGTCTACTTAGTTATAATTTTGCTTTTATATACATATATATATTTATATATAGACATTATACATACACACATTCATTGATATACACATGTAATACAAAATTACAAATACACATGAGTAAAAATAAACAAATATGTATATATTATCTATTTATGCACGCCTCGTGAGGCTTACGACCATAGTAACAAATTTGGGATTCGGCAACTTTTCAGCTGCCCGAAAAATTCGGAATTCAGAAAAAAATCGTGAAAAAAAAGAAATATTTCGGTCGAATTTCGGTCAACTATTCGGAAATAATCGAGAATAAATTGGGTATATATATGTATGCATATGAATACTTATATATAAATATATATACACATATATATAAATATGTATATATTTACACACACATAAATATACATATATAGATATGCATATAATAGATATATATATATATATATATATATATATATATCGGAATTGTGTAAATTTTATTCCGAAGGACCTAACAAAGTTAGGACAAAATTACATAATAGCCAACGCTACTACACTTTCCAAGTAAAGAGACGGACTGCTATACATTGAGCCTGCTTTCCATGTATAAGGGACTATCACCTATACATTGACTCTACTTTTGTAGACTTTACAGATCTTTTTAGCTATTGCTTCAGCGGCCTTGCTTCTATTGTTATGTCTCCTATCATTCCTTTCTCTCCACATAT
Organism: Alisma plantago-aquatica; assembly: GCA_963693085.1. NCBI lineage: Eukaryota > Viridiplantae > Streptophyta > Magnoliopsida > Alismatales > Alismataceae > Alisma > Alisma plantago-aquatica. Next base: position 463,298,540 of record OY856414.1, read on the forward strand.
GGTAGATAATGGCTGAATATAGAAGAAGAAGTTTCTTTTTCCTGGTACCAGTATCCTTCCCGAACATAGTGATCATCTGCTTTGGGGTCTTCAATTGGACATGGGAGAGACCAGCATTCGTACAGGTTGATTTCCAAAGAACCTGAACGTAGGGGCACGTTCTGAAGAGGTGTTCATGTGATTCATTCCCTTCGTAGAAGAGACATCTGTTGGTTGTTTCCGGATACCACTTCATGAGTTTGTCCATCGTTGGTAAAGAGTCGTTTGCCACCCTGTAGAGGCCAAGGGACCACTTAGGAATTTCAAACTCAGTCCAGATGAATCTGGTGTAGCTACCTTCACTTCTATTACGGATCATGCTCCAGACATCCATGCTTGGGTCAGTTTGCTCCCAGACTCCGTTTCTCAAGAAGAAGAATTGCTTTACTTGTTTCCATAGCTTCATCATTCTGTTAATCACTCTGGAATATCCCTCTCTGGTGTTTGGGTCGTAGTCAAGTCCTTTCGGGTATCTTCCTTTCATCCATCTTGCCCAGGGAGAGATGCCATGGTCGTAGCTGATGATTCTCTTCACCGTAGCCCAGTTGGCAATTTCCTGAGGAGTTTTAAGTCCCACTCCTCCTTCCTCTTTTGGTAGAGCGAGTCTAGTGTATTTCATGGGGTGTGTGCCTCCCGCCCATACAAAGTTAGATATTGTCATCTCCATACGATCCAGGACAGCAGTAGGGATTTCGCCTTGTTGGACCCAATAGATAAGTAGGCCTTCGATTGCTGATCTGGTGAGGATGATTTTGCCCGCCATTGATGTCTTGGTTAAAGGCCATCTAGCGATCATATCCTCAAGCTTATCGGTACAGTCAGTGAAGTCTTTTACTTGGAGATTGCCCCCAGCTAGGGGGAAGCCTAGGTATCGCGTGGTTAAGGCACTGGATTCGATCCCCAGAGTGTCTTCAATGGAATCTTTGATATGCCAGCAGTTTGCCGAAATGAAGAGTTGTGTCTTTTGCTGGTTGATGTGCAATCCAGTGTGCTCGCCGAACTTTTGAAGAAGCTTCTTGAGGTTGTTCAGGTAGTGTCTTTGCCTCTAGAAAAACTAGAACATCGTCGGCGAAAATTAAATGACTCCAAACTCGAGTCCCATGGACAGTGTATGTTCTGATCTCTCTATTTTCTTCAGCTTGGTTCATGAGTTGGGTGAAGTACTCCATGAGTATGGTGAACAAAAGGGGTGATAGGGGGTCTCCCTGGCGCAGACCGTTTGTCCCTTGGAAAATTCCGTTTGGGGTGCCATTAACTAAAACCGAGAAGCTGGTTGTGCAGACGCATTGTTTGATTAGTGTTATCCAACTGGCTCTGAAGCCTAGCTGCTCTATAATCCACCGCAGCTTGTCCCAACGGACACTGTCGAATGCCTTTGATACATCAAGCTGCATGCTTATTTTCTTGTGCTCTCTCTGTACCCCAAAATCCGCCATGAATTCCCCAGCAAGAAGGCCGCAGTCAGCTATGCTCCTGCCTGAGATGAATGCTCCTTGTTGCTTAGAGATTAGTAGAGGCAGCACCAGCTTCAGACGATCGGCTAAGATTTTTGCCAGTATTTTATATTGAACATTGCAGCAGGCAATCGGCCTGAAGTCTACAAGAGACATGGTCGTCTTCTTCTTTGGAACCAAGACCAGGAAGGAGTGATTGACTTGATGTAGCATAGTACCCCCTTCCATGAACCATTTAACACTTTTGATCAGGTAGTCCTTTATAATATCCCAGGCATTCCGGTAGAAGTGAGCGTTGAATCCGTCTGGACCAGGGGATTTCCCGGTACCAATACTCCACAGAGCCCCTTTGACTTCGTCTTCAGAGATAGGCCTGCACAGAAAGTTGTTATGTGAATTAGTAAGTTTAGCTCTCCATTTGATCCCATCTTCCTCCACCGGTTGCGCAACCTTGGGCTTATTGTATAGGCTTTTGTAGAAGTCAGTAGCTTGCACCTCTAGCTCCCGCTGGCTGTTTACTATTAAACCATCCTTAGTTACAAGTTCAGTGATAGCGTTTTGGGCCTCCCTTTTCCTCACAGCATTGTGGTATAGGCTGGTGTTGTGGTCCCCATCTGCAATCCACCTTTGCCTACTTCTCTGCCAAGCAAAGCTCTCCTCAGCTGCCTTTAGATCCTCTAGCATACTTTTGAGACTTAGCTCTTCTTCTATAAGTTCATGATGGAGTGGATCGGTTTGGAGCAGGCTATGGATTCTCCTCAGATCTTTCTTGGTATCATCCAGTAGTTTGGGAATGTTAACATGCTCTTTGGACCATACCTTGAGCCTTTGTTTTAAATGCATGAGCTTTTTTGCAAAGATGAATAGGGGGTTTCCTTCTATCTCTAGTTTCCAGGCTTCGTTCAAAACCTCTTTATATATATATATATATGTATAAAGAGTAAACAACTTAAAAGAGAAAAATCGTGAAAAATGTGATTAGTCATGAAGAATCATGAAAAAATGTATAAATCGCTAAAAAGCAGGAAAAATCATGAGAAGTTGCGAAAAAATCGGCAACCGATGTTTTAATCGTGGTGAACATTCGGGAGCCTTTAAAATCGTGAAAAATCACCGATTTTTCGTAAAATTCAGAGACTTTTGTTATTATTCTTATGACATGCTAAACTGAGACAAATTTGAAAGAAAAAAATTCATGGGATTCCGCCCAAGCCCCTCGAGGAACACCTAGCTTTGCACATAAATTGTTGGTTGCAGTCAAATCAATATTATAGGAGAAAATTAAGAAACGCCTTCTATGCCAAGGATCATCTTTGAGTAATTATTTAATTTATCTTCTCATCGATGGACTACAAACATGTTTAGGATTTCCTTCATGTATGGTTGTGTATGCCAAGGATCAACTATGAGTAGTTATTTATTTTATATACTTGTGGATGGGTTACAAAACAAACATGTTTAGGATGAAAATCCTTTATGTGTGTTATCTAGCAATGGAAGCATGTTAATAGAAATGAAAACGAGACGACGATGCAGTATATTGGAAGCGATAAGTTTTAACAATGGTAGAAACTAGAAACATAAATAGTGCATTGTTATGTTAGGTGATACAAGTTTAGGGTGAGGAGTTGTACATATGGAATGGATTCTTTGTAAATATTATAAGTTCCATCACTTGGTTTATATTATCCAATGGAACAGAAAAGTAAATGACAATCCCTCATAGGATTGCAATGGGTGGATGGAATGGAGGGCAATCTTTTAGGAACCCATAAGATATGTGGATTTAGTGAAAGAATGAATGTATATAACAAAGAAGTAACAATACTTTCCCTTAAACAAAACATTTGAAAACCAAAAAAAAAAACTTACAATCCATGAATGTATTAAAAATTGTCGACATTGGACAAAATGTTGATGCTTTTGTCGATGTCGACATTTGGTGACGTTGATTACACGAAAACAATCTTATTCCATAACATCCTAGACATTTCGAGTCATGCCTTCGACATCGGCCCATTCGTTGACGGAGTTAGCCCATGGGTCATTCTAAAATTCCCCAACTTCCTCAACATTTTTTGAAATTGGCGACATTCTTCTGGTGTTTAGCAGATTTTGTTGTGTGTGGGGGGAACGTGCTAAAGCTTGAGGTAAGGTGATTTTGATGTTATTTTTATTATTCTAGGCTAACATTAGTAGATCTACCCACTCTCTACTAGATCCACCATAGATTGACAACATTTTTACGTAATTTGCTTATTTTCATTAACTTTATATATCGAAGAGCTCTGTAGTCTGGAGACGACTGTATGTAAGTGGGTGTTTTCTACATACGTAAACCTGTATGAACCTCTATATGTAAACATATTTTTTTTTAGCTAGATTCATGAAATTTATCAAGTTTCATCACAAAATCATTATTTTCTAGCTTAATTTTGTCAAAGTTGCGATAAAATTTAGTTGTAAAAATCCTTGAAGATTCCTACATGCTTCCACAAACTTCCACTTCCACACCTTTTGAAGTCGACTCAAAGTCACCATCTTGTTCCATGGACTCCACATTACTATCTGCTAATCACATTGCAAAATCATATGGACTTACACTCAAAGCCACATCATCTCTGTCACCATATGCTTGGATGGACTACTGTCTCGCCACCCATCACCTCCTCATTCAGTCCATTGTAAGAACAATCACTATCCATGGGAAACTCTTGCACCACCACCATGGTTAGGAATGGGACTCAAGCTTCATATCCGCCCATCAAATATTGTAGAAACACTTTGCCAAACTTTGAGGCGATCCCTCCAACCAATGATGCCTCCAAACCCACCGATGGAAAATAAGCTCTATATCGTGAATTTTGTGCGTATCCAATTTAAAAGTTAAGTTTTATAGAATAAATTCATATAAAACCATGGTTTGTGGGATAGTTTTCAAGGCGGTCAGGCAATGGTCTGTCCTAACTGGGCACCTAGACCGCCTAGGCAGGCGCTTGGGCATAAGCCTATATTTTCATTTTCTGCATTATATATATATATATATATATATATATATATATATATTACATAATATATTAAATAAACATGTCTCCTGTATATAAGGTATTTATGTGTGTAATTTATTATTTACACCCTAAATAGTAATGTAAGAGTGAGCCAGTAGCTGAAAAACAGATAAAAACACTTACATGTGTCAAATAGATGTTAAGATGGCATTATCCAATATAAAAAATCCAGGAAAAAACGTCTAGGCATCCCATGTGCCCCTAGGCAGCTGCCTTGGAGGTCCTAAGTGCCCACATTTCATTTTAGGTAGACAAGGGAGTAGGTGGACCTCCCTTTAGCACCTAGGCGGCGCCTCAACAACTATATTTTGTGGTACCATATGTTAGAGATAAGGTGCTCATAAGAATGAAAAATGGAGATTCTAAGCTCGTGTGGGAAAATCATAGAAGACTCTACAGCGACACCATTTTGCCAAATCAAAAAATGCAAAAAATATATATATAATGAAGATTTTCGCAAACCGGAGTCCAAAATATGAAATCCATCATGAAGTTACCTATAATACACATTTTTATCTAAGATATTCAGAAGAAAAAAATCCACTGAAATAACAACTTACATGCTTTTTGATGCGAGATGTAGTGTTTAGGTTCTAGCTCTGTTTTGACTATTGAAGATTGATTACACAATCTAAGCAATTATGAATTTGAGTGGAAATCAAAAGAGACAGAAATTTTTCAATTCAAAACATTTAGTAATTATTTGATTCAATATAATCTAATACAGTTATAGACTAATAATTGTCATATAAAATAATAAAAAGGACAGTGTTACAACCCCAATTTTTGGGTTCATATGGTTTGAGATGCAATTTCTCCTGATAATATGTATGACTATGATTTATGTGTAATGAGTGGATTTCTTTGATAATATTCCCTTTAAATAATGATTTCGTGGACCCTATTAAGTTAGTGAATCCAGATGATAAAAAGAGAAAGAAAATTGAAGGAAATCAAATAATGCATTATTAAGAAGGGAATTTGATATAATGATGAAAATATGAGAAATATGTGGAAAGACGTATGATTGAATCATCATGGATGAGATTTCGAATCCACAAGGTTTCTAATGGTAAAAGGAATCCAAATAAAGTAAAATAAAAGAATAGGATAGAGAAGATATGCATAAAATATGCCCTAATAAGCATACTTGTTAAGGCGGCAAGGCGACACGGCGTTGGGGCCGGACGCCTTGCGCCTAGGCGCGACTAGGCGACCTTTAAAAATAATAATTTATGTATATATTTTATGTATATATACATGTGCCATGGTTTTTCCCCACTCATATACACACATTGTGTAGTTATATATGTAGTTATCTACATATTTATAGTCGGTCTCTCCATATATATATATATTTTATTTTATGAAAAAAAAAACAATTACATTTCTAATATATTATCATTTGACAATAATGTCAAGGACACGAAAAGAATTATTGTAAAGAATGTAAGAGTGATCAACATATAAATATATATTTATTGTCATACATAGCTACAAATATTAAGCAATGTAATCACTATCCTTCATAGCATAGCTACTTAGTACAATCTGAATTGAAGGTGCAAACTAAGAAAAATCAAATGTGTACTAAGAGTATTAGATCCAGTCAAACAAAAAAGAGTATTAGATCCAGTCAAACCCAAAAAAGAGTATTACATCCAATTAAAAAGTGATATTTGGCACATAAAATAGGCAACACTATTAATTTTGAGCATTGGTGTAGCCATATCAAACATTAAAATAAGTAAATATACAAGTAGACCCACAAAACAAGGTCACTGTAGCATTATAATAAAGCGTCCACGCCTAGGCGCAGCCCTGGGGCGCCTTGACAAGTATGCTAATAAGTGATATATGAAGAAAACTCTCTCATAATCTCGAATTTGGGTTCCAAACTTTGCACACATGAAGTTTAAGTCATTATGGACTTTCCTTTAAAATTTGGGAACGGTTGGATGAAAGAGGAGAGAGTTATGCAATTGATAAGTTTCCCTAAAGTGAAGGGATAACTAATATTATAATGTGATTTGTCACATTTGAAATTGAACTAGGAAACCTTAGGGCCGGCCCAGGCAAGTGTCACGCCAACAACGGTCGTTGGATGGTGATCGGACGATCCTGAGATCGTCTTCTACCTCGAATTGGAAGAGGAAAGCGGAGAACTGTGGTTAATAGCCTTCCCGAGCAAAAATCTTGTGAGCCAAGGCAAAACTGTTTTAGGAAACATGTCCAACGGAATCAGGAGACCAGTTTAAGTTGGTCTACCCCAAGATTCGCGAGATTTCATAGCCTACAGGTGTTTTGTCCAAACCAGGAACCTATGGCTTCTCAGCCGCCTAAGTTAGACCTATATATATGGGTCCTTGGACCCCTTCGAGGCTGTGATTGGCTTCTTTGGGTTCGGTCGAGTGCCACAAGTCATCTCACGCTAGCAATTTTGCTGATAACCCGTCTTTTCATCCCTGTCGTCGAGGCGATCGCGGTAAGTAGAGCTTCTCCGCCCAACCAACACCGACCATCACTCACACCCAATTGAGGATGCAGTTGGGTTCAGTGGGGAAGGTCAAAGGTGAGGGACCTTGTGCGGGCGAGAGAGGAGGCATGCAGGAGAAAGTCAACTCCCGAGTTGACCAGCCATGGTGATGTGTCGAGGAGGAAGGAGGATCGGGGGTTGAAGATGAGCAAGGAAGAAAAGACTTCCTTACCCCCGGCGGTTGTGAAGGAGAACAGGGGCAAAAGTGTACAAGCGCGTGGCTCGAAGACCCTGCTCGCGAGGGGCGTGCCGTGACGTGGCGAGGATCTATTCGTGGAAGCCAGTCCACGTGGAAAAGGAAAAAGGGAGCCACAAGGCTGACGTGGCAGCCAACGATTGGTTGAAAGGTAATTAAACTGCGGAATTCATAGCTTACGATTGGTAACTTGGATTAAGACATGTTATATATGAAAATTGATCAGAAAAATCCATGGAATTCAATAAAAATAGTTGTAGAGCCTAAATTTGATCATAGTTCGAAAAGTGCCTAAAGTTGCCATCCTTAATGCTTTTATAACTAAGATTAACCCTAATTTGATGTTCTATGAAATTGAGAAGAGTAATATAGATGATCTATGAGAATATTAATCTGTTGTTAATAAAAAGACGTTTTGATGTCTAAATAGATAATCCATATGCTTAATAGGCTAATTTAAGGTTTTATATGTTTAATGTGCATTAATGGGCTTAGAAACCCTAATCTAGGTGTTAATGGTTTCTAATGAGATATGTTTCGAGATCCTTTGTATAAAATGATATTAAGTTAATCCTAAGTCATTTTGATGAAAAGAAGGCTTTAATACGAACAAGTGAATAATTAGGGTTTTGAACCTAGAACTTCTGTTTTAGGGTTTTGTGGACATAAAAAAGGAAAGCTGTAGATAGATCAAAAGGAACCCTAATGAAACCCTAATTCGGATTTGAAACCCTAGAAAGTAATTCCAAGTCAATAAAGTAAGTTCTTGATGAGTATGTAGTAAATAGGTTGTACATGCTTTTCAGGATTTTGTTCTTTTGTGTGATTGACTTGATTGTTTGCTTGGATTGTCTGATTGGATTGGACTGTGCTTATTTCTTGTGAAATCTCCTAATCAGGTATGTGGTTATTTATGAGTACACGCTTTAGTTTCCCGACGTTTTCCCAATGTTTTATCGATGGCATGGATATAAATTGTTTGGATGCTTTTATTTCTGCAATCTTTAAAGTGAATATGATAATCACAATTTAAGTATAAATATAACTTGCTCGAACCTACATATCATCTCTGGATGTAAGATAAGAGACCAAGCCCCGGAGGGAAGGTCAGAGGTGGTCAAGCCCCGGAGGGAAGACCACTGGGCACTCAGAGAGGTGACCCCAGGTACCAAGCTCAAGATGGAGAAGGTAGCCTTAAAGTCCCAGAGGATGAGTAAAAGCGATTGGGAAGTCATATTGAAAAACGTAATCTTGCATTATTAACAACTATTTGATGTGATTAAGTTGTTAGAATATATGTGCGATGTTTTGGTTGTCTCCACATACCGGTATATTCATTTATACTGACCGACGTTTTGTTTGTCGACGTTTTAGGAATATCTGAAATTGGACAAATAGTAAAGTGGAACTGGTGAAGATTAAAGTTAATTCATGAAGGAGGATTTAGTTAGATAGGACTCTACTATGGGTAGAAGTTCCAGATGCCTACTTTTGAAAGGTATGTGATAAGTAAAATTTATATTCCGGTTCTAAGTTTAGTCTTACGTAGAATTTATTAATTATTTTTTATTATTTGCAAAACCATTGATCCTGTTTTTGGGATAACGTCTCTGACTTCTCGGTCTTCCTTAATTGAGAGTTACCGGGAAGCGGGGTCGTTACAGACAGCCTCATACACCACATTTATGGTAGTTGCAACAAAACACATCACATTTTTAGTAAGAGAAAATTAAAATTCTGATTTGAAATTGTATTGAAATTGATATGCGCACATTCTAGGTAGTATTTATTATTACTGCCGGCGATATATGGTTGGCTACAAAAATTATTACCCATAATAAATTTCCAATTATTTGAAAAGTTATTGTGTCAATGTCATACTTGTCAAGGCAGCTAGGCGGTGGGTCCCACCCAATGGGCGCCTAGCCCGCCTAGGTGCCTAGGCTTTTCTGGGCGCTTTTACTTTTTTTATTTTTTTAGTTACATATTTGTATATTTATACATATGCTACTACATGCTATTTGTAACTATATGTTCCTTAAATTGTGTTATATGCCTGATTTGCATTGATAACTGTTTGGAGGATCAAAAGAGGGAGAACTAAGAGAAGAAGAAGAAAAAAGTAGTAGTAGGAAGATAATTAGGAATTGTAGGTGAAAGGAAACAGGAAAAAGGAAATATCAAATTGCAAATGGCATGCAAGAAGTTCAAAAAAGGAAAAACAAAACAGTAGGAGAGGAGATATGAAGGAGGAAGAAGATAGAAAAATAAAATTACAAACAGCAGCACAGGAGGAGTGGAAGGAGATCAGAAAATTTTAGTGGGTATATGCAAACAGTAGTAACTGTTGCAGATGTAAGAGCAAAAAAAGTCAGAATATATGCATATAGAACTTCTACATGAGACCCAAGTTTATCCTAATCTATCCTACAAGTTTGGTCAAATCTTACCTAATTTCTCTGATCAAATGTATTTCCCCCAAATCAGAGACCTAATATTCACAAATTTGGCCTGATTTGGCAAAATTAGACCTGATTTTGCACAACATGACCTAATCAGACCTTACTTTTCCTAATCTATCCTATACTAACGTAAATGAGACTAAATTAGGCTAAAATCAGACCAAGTTTCCCCGAATCAGAAGTATTTCCCCCAAATCAGACCTAGTTTCCCCAAAATCAGACCTATTTTGCCAATATTTGACCTGATTTTGCCTATATCAGACCTATTTTAACTATAAAATGACTCATGCTAATCAAATTTGACAAAATCCATAACCAATTCATGCTAATTTAGCCTTTAAATGGCTTAATTTTGCTTGAAATGGCTTAATTTTGCTTGAAATGTCTTAAACGCACACTTAATACACTTAATAGGCTGGGCGCCTAGTTTGAGGCGCCTTGTCTAGTGCCTAGGGCGCCTAGGCGGCGCCTTGATAACTAAGGTCAATGTAGCCTGTGGATATAAATAATCTATCTCAATCTACTGCATGTTGTCCTAGGCTATCAAACTAACATGTATGGTTTCACAAAATCCAATGACAAATCAACCTAAGTAAAAAAAAACTCAAAATTCTGGATAGTTCCCCCTTAAAGCTTACCCTACCTTGTCTAAATCTCAAGTGATTTTGCCTTCGATGTGTTGCAGAGGGTATTTGAAATACCGTATTTTCTAACGCATTCGAGCTTTACATAAATTCAAATATAGATAGCAAAGATAGCAGTAACATGCTCTAAAAGCTCTACATACCATCCTGTTGAAATTTCAGTCTATTGATCAACAAAATGACCAAATCAATGTAATGCTACGAAATTAATGGAAATTAGAGTGTTAGAGAGTCCATATTAGTCTATTAGTTAATAGGCTAATTAGTTTAGTGGGCCTTTATATTCCAGCCCGTCTAGTTTACTTGGGTCCTAAGTAATAGGGTGTCTCTCCTCTCCTATATAAAGGAGAGGTCGTTAGTCTTTGTAAATATAACAATTACATTAGTTCAATTCTTATATTCAACATGGTATCAGAGCGGGTTCCGTCCTGAGAGAACCCTAAAGCCGCCGCTTCCCTCTCTCTCCCTCCAAGCCGCCGCCGCTCCTCTCTCCGAAGAGAGAAACCGCGGGCTCTCTCTGCCTGCGGGCGGCCGTTGCCATGGCCTAGGTCGGCTGCCCGCTAAGAAAATCTGGCATACATGGCTCTTTCTTCCCTTTCTCTCTAGCAGCCATATACGGCGATAATCTCCATCCGCCATCCGAAACCAGCAGCAACCGGCGCCGATGCTAGCAGCAACACCAGTCGCCGCCTCCATCAGCAGCACCAGCGGGCGCCGCCGCCGCAGCCTACAGGAGCAACCCAGCCCCTAGCAGCCGCCATCTCCAGCAAACGTCCATCATCCGCGCCGCCATCGCGAAGGAACAGCCAGCCGCCGGCCTCCATGAGTGTCCATCATCCATCGTCGACCATCCGTGAAGCAACTTGTATCCTCGTCGTCGATATCAAGAGTTGATCAGCGGCGATGTGAAACGGATACACCTATCTCATGACGTCTTCATATCAGCCTTCATCGCCGCTTTGGAGAGGCTCCACCTTGGCTCTGCATGCATCCTCTTGGCATGCAATATCTCCCTAATGGGCCAACAAACCCCCTTTTCGGGTCGGGACTAGATCCATTTATTTTTCTACCCGGATCTCATGTTGACCCATTTAGTATACTCTCTCCGGTTATCGGTTTCCATTCTCCACTTTTTTTTTACCCATCACCATTTCACATATTCCTCTCTTATCCACCTTTTTTCTTTCCCACCCACCCATATCTTGTGTGTATCCCTTTCCACAGTACGGGGGGTCATGTATCCTTTTCTCCACACCAAACACTCACTCTAGTTGTATTTGGTGTGCGGGGGGATAGAGAGGAGAGGAAGAGATGAGAAGAGAGAGCGAGCATGAGAGCATATGAGAGAATGTATGAGAGAGAGAGTATGAGATGAGATGATGATATATGTATTCATGTTATATATTCCAAGCTATCTTCATGGAGCTTCACATTGTTCAGCACACCGATTCTCTATTTCAGCCAGCATTGAAGATCCAACGTCGACACCGTATCCGCGTTCGTACCGCGTTATGTACGTCAGGTGTTGATGGTGTATTCCTTCAGTTGCATTCACATGAGACCGATGGGTGCTTCTTCAGAAGCTCAGTTTATCTTCTCTGAGATGCATCTGCTGTATCGACATCACCTGTTGCTGATCTACTTGGGACCTTCCTTGATGGATGATCTCCTTTCTAGCAACAGATCGTCGTCCGTCAAACCCCCAAGTTTCATGGTTCCTGCATCGTATCAAGCAGCAGATCGTCCGTCCGCGTTCGTGCCACGTTAAGTACGTATTCCAGTGGCGTATTATTATTGTAGTATCAGGTTCATTCTTCAGATGCACTTCAAGGAAGACCTTCTTCAAAGCTCGAGTATCTTCAGCCTGCAGAGTCATCATCACCATACGTTTCAGGGGGAGTATTATTTCAATGGGAGTAACATATTTTGTATGGGAGTGATATTTATCTTTTATCTTTCAGTTATCATTTCTTTTATCATTTTATCGAGTTTTGTAACCTCCAAGCTTTGGACATGTGTTTCACCCATGCTCCAGCTTGACGGGGAGTGTTAGAGAATCCATATTAGTCTATTAGTTAATAGGCTAATTAGTTTAGTGGGCCTTTATATTCCAGCCCGTCTTGTTTACTTGGGTCCTAAGTAATAGGGCGTCTCTCCTCTCCTATATAAAGGAGAGGTCGTCAGTGTTTGTAAATATAACAATTACATTAGTTCAATTCTTATATTCAACATAGAGAAATGGGTAGCAGTCATTTTGTATGCCCTCAACCTCAGTATCGATTATTTACAATATTTTTACAATGTCGTCAAATTTTCAATCTGAGAAAAGAGGGATCGTATTTGAAATTACAATATAAGAAAACTGAAGACAAGATGCATAAGGATCATAAGAATAACACCAGTTCTTGGTGCACCAGTTAGAACTTAGGTGTACTGTGAATGAGTCACGCCGAAGGGGGAGAGGTGTCAAAAAATTACATGAGAACTGTGACAGTAAATAGAGTTGAATAAAAAAGCACCTATCATGTTGACCCAAAAATGTGTTTGGATGGTTAGATGATGATGAGATGACAACAATGGTGATAATGAAGCTCTTATAAGGTCTTACAAAACATGCACCACTTAATAAACCCAGCCTGTATATGTTACTACTAGGTTGAACGAATTAAAGATGTGAAGCTTTCTAATTTATTATAGGACCCTTTGGAAAAGAAGTAATGTTGGAATGGATTATGTATGTATCCATAACCTCTGGAGTATCATTTGCATGATTGCAAGGGACATAACCATACCCTTTTGGAAGGTTGTGGACACATAACTCATCACACTTATTGAGATGAGAGTGACACTCATCATTCTAAAGTAGACATACAAATGAAATAATTCAGCCATTACCTTGATGCATAAATATGCAGCACCCTTATCTTCAGCTCTCGTTCAGTTTCAGTGTCAGTTTCCTTGAATTCCATCTCGGCTAATAACTGCTCAGCATCATTGTCATATTCTGGATCAAACTCCTGCCTTTTGGGATTGTAACCGGATAACTCCATCAATGAAGGTCCATCTTCGCCTGAATACTTGTGTTTCTTTTCACCAATGCTTCGGTTTCCCTGTGAATCTGCCATGAAAAGGATCTAGCCACAATCAAAAGAAGAGTATTGAAACAGTCAAAAAGGACGTTCATCGTAGAAACTCAAAATGTTCATAAAGCAACTATGTTTTTTCCTCAAATAAGCATAGCATGAGTGCTGCTTATTGTCCACATTGGAACAGAGACATTTAGGATGGGCTTTCTTTCGGTGTTGATAAAAAATAAACATTATTAAACACTACAGTCAAGATAAAAAGCCACATCGGCAAAAATAATATTCTGGCAGGAAGTTAGCTAATCCTAGCTCCTAAGGCAAACTTATCACCTACTAAACGAGTGATTAATTAGTTTAGACATTTGGTTGGCAAAGCCGCATGCCAATTTGAAAGTGAATGAATTTACTTCTGGGAAGGTAGCTGGTATGATACCCTTTTTCATTAGAGAAAAAAGGTCACAAAATTAATTGAGAATAAAAGTTCGAGATTCTGCTCGTAAAAACCTTTTGTAGTGCCTCTCCTTCCAGATCTGTCAGAGGATTGTAGTTCAAGTGTGTTTTATCGGCTTTTCCTGTCTAACCAACTGCTAGTTTTTGGAATTGTTCGTAATAACATATTAGCTACAACTGAAGGTCCTATCAAAAAAATCCATCTGGGGAAGCCGTCAAAGTGTTGTCTCTACATGAAAACCAAATCCATAACCTCTCATCGTCGGTCTTAAAGAGCACACAAAGATTGCCACACAACTTCCAAAAATTCTTAAGAATGTTAGATTGTGAAGTGAGTGGATTTACTTCTGGCAGGGTAGATGCTATGGTACCACTTTTCTTTCAGAGAAAAAGATCACAAATTCATTGAGAAGAGAATAATGTACAAGGTATTATACAAGCCATTCAGAATTCTAACCATTAAAGCCTTCTACAGTGCCCCTTTCCAGATCTGCCAGAGGACTGTAGTTCAAGTGTGTCTTATCGGTTTTTCCTGTTTAACCAAATACTAGTTCTTGAATAGTTCGTAATAACATATTGGTTACAACTGAAGAACTTATACAAAAATCCGTTTAGGGAAGTTGTAACATATTGTGTATAAATGAAAACCAGATTCATAATCTCTCATCATCAGTCTTAAAGAGCACGTAGATTGCCACAGAACTTCAAAAACTGTTGAGTGTTCCTCATAGAAACTGATACTCTCCATGGTTGTCAATCTACCAATGAAAAGTCTCATCATCATCATCTAAGTCCCAATTCCAACCATGTTATGATTAGCTGCAAGTATATTTCTTTTCCACTCGGCTTTGTGTTAGGTTATATTCTCATCATATAACGAATCTACATCTCTCCTTTTTAGTTTGCCAAAGTTGATTCAGGTCTACCTCTTCACCTTTCAAATCTGTTTGCCTCAGTGACATCACTCCTAATTGGTGCACCCGTTGGCTGGCGTTGCACATGTCCAAACCATCTAAAGAAGACCCTCTCGGGGTTTGTAAACACTCCCACTTTACTTCTTATATACTCGTATATAATGCAACAATTGCTCATCTTGCCACACATTCATCTAGCACTTGTCTTCCTATCACATTCATTTTTAGAACATTGTGTTTCTTTGCAGCCCTATATTCACTACCATACCACACATTTGGGCATACGGCTGTCAATAAAACTCACCTTCCAATCCAAGTATAACTATAATGTTGCTTAATATTCCAATTGCACTTCATTTTTTCACGTCTTGTCCATGAGAAACATACTCTTATAGTTCAACCTCCATAATTCCTACGAATAATGAACCTCAAGTAATGAAGCTTGTTTAATTTTGGAACATCCACTTCATTCCACTTGACTAGATCTTCTAAATTGCTAGTTTTCCTAAACCTGCAATGCATTTACTCTATTGTGCTTCTAGCAAAACTAAACCTTTATGTTCCCAGGCATTTCTTCATAGTCTTAGTTTGTGATTCACTTTGTTTCATCTATCTAGACATCACCAGCCAATGAAGTACAGCAGGGAATGTCATTATGAACATGTTTTACGATCTCATCCATAATTGAAAGAAATCAGAAGAGCTACTTAAAAGGGAAGACTCGAAATTGATTCTTGATGGACCCTCACAGGTGCAGGAAATCTTGTGTCCCCCATCCTAGAGAGTAGAGTCCTTATGCCAGTCAAAAATCTCACATCTATGTCTCTAATTATAATTTTATATTGGATTGGAGCCGTCTTTCCCTCTAAATCCACCAAAGACTTCTCTTGGTACTCAATAATAAGTCTTTCCTATACTGACCACCACATGAACATTTTTTTCTTTGTACTCATAAGCCTCATAATGAAAAAGTTGTCTCCGCATTCGATGTCACAAGTCACAAGCATGTAACCAAATTATCTTTTATATGTGTGGTATACATCCTGGTCTATATTCCTTTATCCTCTATCAAAGCTTGATAATGTGAGTCACGAGCTTGATACCTCTCCAATTGGTGTAGTTTTGAAATCCCCAGTTGTTTTTGTGAACGGGGACTATAATATTGTTTGTCTACTCACCGGCATTTTCCTTGTTCTCACGGCCTTTTCAGACAAATAATTAATCATTTTTCCACTATATATCCATACATCATTAGGAATATCAACCAGCTCACAACCCTAAGCATTCTTAACCTCTGATCGTGTTACCAATCATGCAAGCAATATCTCTTTCTTTCACGGCAGCCATCATTGCTTAAGGCATCTCAATTAAAAGGTTGCATGTGCCTTCAGGAATCTATGCAATTAAGAGAATTGAGTTTTTGTGGAAAATGCAGAATGTGACACCTCATTACAGTAAGTGATTTCACAATGCCTTAACACTTTCATAGCCTTGAATACCAAAATCCTTTGGACTGAACCCCATCTCAGAACCTAATATTCCCATTATCTGGGCAAGGTGTGAGAACCTTTTGCCTGTGCTGCATTGCAAAAATGACCTTGAACAAGTTATAATATAATGCACCGAGGAGGGGAAGCCTGCCTCCACTCTAGAAGCATTGCATACAAATGGCACTTTTTCCCAAGAAGTCACAAACAGGGGAGGAAACATGTCGACAGTCGATTAGTTTCTCCTCATCGATTATTCTCTGAGAAAGATGTCAATCTCCCATCACCAAGACGACAAAGTATAGAAAGATTGAAGAGATGAAAATATTGCAATACCCTACCAACTCCACTGTTATCATGGTCTTATGCCAAAGATCATTGTAAGTAAAACCATGGTTATCAGAACCGAACCGAACCAGCTGGTTGAATCGGTTGAACCGGGAACCGGTCACTCTACTGGTACAGTTCCCTCCCAAAGCCGGAAATGAAGTCAAACCGGCATCAAATCGGTGAACCGACCGGTTGAACCTATGAACCGGCGAACCGGTCCGGTTTTAGCCCAACCGGCCGGTTCTCTCATTTAACAAATAGTCAATTTCGCCGAAACCTCATTCCTTGCTCCTGAGTGCATTAAGGTTGCAGCTACAGTTGGTGGGTCCCAATTTTGGAGAGAAATTCAATTGGTGCTTAAAATTTTCAAACTATTGGTCAATGTTCTATGACTGGTTGATGGGGAGAAAACACCCGATATGAGTTATATCCAATCAGCTATGATCTACGCGCTTGATGAAGTAGATAAAAAGTTAGTTGATGATGAGCAGCTTGGCAAGCAGCCATTTCAGATGGTCTGAGATAAATAGGACAACAAACACAACTGGCCCTTACATGTTTGCAGGTAGTAGAACACCACCACTCTTTTGTGTCGTTAATTTGATGAAATTAGATATTACACTAACACTCAAATTATACATGTTATTATTTGAACCCATTTTTGTATTGGAAAGACCCTGAGATCGATTGTACAAGATCGACTAAGGATGGTCTCATGGAGTGCATTAAGACATTCTACCATGAGCCAGATATCCAAAATGGCATCGTCATGGAGTTACCAACGTATAGAGATGGGTCAAGTTCTTTTAGATGACCAATTGTTGGTAGACACCAGCATAGATTCAAGTACGGGCTAGAGAATGGTCTTTTTCATAACCCATTAGTCATTACGTTTAAGGTTATGGTTGTGGTACACCTTACTTGCAAAAACTGGCCATCTGAGTGTCAAATCTAACGTGTTCATCGGCAGAGCCAGGATCTGAGAGAAATTAGAGCACATTCGAGGTGGTAATATAAGGAGCCCTTATAAAAGGCAACGATTTTTTCATATGTTATTGCTATTATAAAATAACTATATATTAATTATTTATTTATATTATTAATTTATAACTTGCCAAGATTCATACAAAAAGGAGAATTAGGTTGGATGTGAAGAGGCTTGAAGCATTGTTGTTCATTCAATTTAACGTGAAACTGGAGGAGCAGAAGGACAAAGATGAAAAAGTTTATGATCTATAGTCTCAGACTCTTAGGATCATGGTGCGGGACTTCGACTTTGTCAGATGTGGAAGTGGAAGTTTGTGGATACTTTGAGGAAGTTTAGACGCAAACTTTGATAAACTTTGACGTCGTTTTTGAAGAAAGTGATGTGACTTTGAAGGAAACTTTGATTGAAAACTTCTTAATTATGTTATTACTCTTATCTTATATATGTTAATTTAACACAAAAACACGATTTATGACTCTCAAGCCCTAGTTAGATTGATAATATAATGTGTTGTTTGCAAGGATCAAATGTGCAATACAAATATACAAATAAAGTTCATTGTATGTATTCTATACAATATAGAGTCAAATAGTAGCTACAACACCCTCTCTAGGAAACAGTGGCAACAACAAACATAAAAGACGATACTAGAATTTGTTAAGCGGATTAGAGGTGACACGTATGCCTTATATGGCCATTAGGGCACTAGTAAGGATTAATGTTCTGGGTCGTCTCAACTTCGCCCCAACTTCACCAACTTCGAGGAAACTTCCACAACTTCGAAGAAATTGAGACGAAAAGACAAAAAAAGTCAATTTTTTTGACCCAATACAAATTCGCCCCAAAGTTTGGACAGGGCCGAAGTATTTGGTATTCGACTTCACCTATGGGCGAATTTCAAAACTTCGATGCGACTTTGCCAAACTTCAACGAAGTTGTGTTCCATGCTCAGGATAAAGACAAGGCTAAAGATTGGATGGTACAGCTAGATCGGGATGAAAAAGAAATCTATTGAGGTGCTAGAGTTACATGGGGAGCAGTTGCAAAAGCTAGTAGGGCGGAAGAAGTGGCAAAGACTAAGAAAGGCACAATGTTTACTACTTCAAAGGTTGATGCAAAGAAAAAAAGCAATCGAGAAAGATGATGTTGAATCTGATGGTGATGACGACAACATGGGCAGTGGCAATGATCTTACGGACGTTTAGGCATCTTTACAGGATGATTTTAATTTCACTCATTCTAGGAGCGAGGACTATGGTTTTTTAATGTTTTTGTGTTGTTAGCTTGTAAACATTATTTCCGTAATTAGGACCTATTTTGATCTACGGAAGTCATTTGATGTAGTGAAGTATTATTAAAAACACTTGATTGTTGAGTAATATTTCTTTTTGTTGATAGTACGGCAATCACTATTTTTTTTTCAAAAAAAATTTAAAACAGTGTGAGCCGCTTTTCCAAAAAACACCCGCTTTAGTCCGCTTTGAAACCCCCTTCCCACTTCACAGGGGCAATATGCATGCTTCGCGCTTTCTAAAACCTAGCAAACACCTTTTTTAGATTCTACTAGTGAGAGTACACATGTGAGAGCTGGTCCCACATGGCCAACACAGTAGAGTTTGACTAATCTTTGGTTTGGCGTTGTTAGCAATTCATGTCATCACGCCTGAGTCATCTTTAGTCCATTGGGCATGGGGTTGTTTGGCATTCTCAGCATCCCTAAGAGGTGTCGATGCATCAAAAGTGAGATGAGAATAACTACCTTGAGATTTTACATAAAGTTCAAAAGAGGTCGACCATAGATGGTAGTTGGTGCCATCTAGTTTTACAGTTGTAATACATAGCAACCTAGGAGGATCAATAGAATCCATGGGTGAAGCCGTGAAGGTGTGGTGAAGCACACAGCAGCATCAAACGAAGTAGTGTGATAAAGCACACTGAATAGCAGTAGAAGACAGAAGGAAAGTGTGTGACCACGCAAGAAAGCACAAAGAGAAGATGGAAGTAAGAATCACACATGGCCACATATGAACCCACATAGGGACAACACAGACATGAAAGAGGAACTTATGCCACGGTGACAATTAAATTTAACCATGTGGCATAGGCAAAAGACATAGAACACCGCCTTATGCGGCAACGGGCGATTTGTGGAAGGATGTAGAATAGAGGGATGGATGTGGAGAGAGAGATGGAGGAAGGTAGAGGGAGGGCAGGGGGAAGTGGCGGTGGCAGGTAGATGGGGGATGGCAGCAAGGGAAGAGAAGGTGGATGGGGGATGGCAGCTGAAAGGAGGGTCAAGTGGCAGCGGAAAAAGGAGGGAGGGAGGGGAGGGGCTTGCGGTGACTAGATGGAGGGAGGGGAGTGGCCACGGGCAAAAGGGAGGAGGGGAGGGGCAGCGGCAGAGGGAGGGAAGGGAATCCGGCAGAAGGAGGGGAGGGATGGCGGCGGCAAGAAGGGGAAAAGGAAAGGAAAGGGAAAGGGTGGCAGCTATGGGGGGGGAGAGTAGGGTCAGGGTGGAAAGGGAAAGGCTGGGGAGGCTATTGTGGATCATAAACGTCTAATACCATGTAAATAGGGAAATATTTATTTGACGTGTTCAAAACAATTACAAGGTACTCTCTTTTATTGGATAAGAGAGTAGGTGAAATACAGAAAAAGTAGATATGGGATAAAAGGAAAAGTAAAGACAAAGATAAGGCATATATAGCATAAAGCATATATATCAATAATTAGGTTTACCTGAACTTTGCTAAAACGAGCTTTGAGGTGATCTGACCTCATTTACTCCACAGTTCTCAAGTTAAACAGTATGGCCAGCCAGTTCGGTCAAATTTTATAGCTTAGGCCAGTATCCACCTGCTATTTGTCTATGTCAGATTTACAGTTTAATTGAAGTCAAGTCCATTTTAGCTTCACATGCTCCTGGCTGGTGCGAAAAAGATCTTCCTTAAAGTCATTTTTTAACATAATAGCATGGTATATTTTCCGTTTCATCAAAGTTTAAGCATGGATTAGGTTTTATTATGCAATTGATGGAAGCTTTAGTTCACTTTCATTTCCTTCCTAGTCAATGAGTACATAACTGTAGCACCACTTAAGCTGTCATCGTATTCCAGTGCAACTTCACAACTATTTCATAAGCATCCACAAAGTCATTAAATGAGTAAAGGAGTACGAAACATTGCCTTCAAGTTTAATCCTATCAGGGGCATCCTTGATGCTTGCCAAACTGGAGGACTTCTTGCTCGCACCCACAGCTTGAGCTCCACTGATCTTCGATTCCATGGAGTCTCCATCTGGTGATCAGAAATTATGTTAGATGATGCACAGAGAAATCAAGAGAGTGGTCATGATCATGAACCCTAAAACATATATAGAGATCATAAGAAGGCATAGTAATTTGTTATGTAATGATCCAAATCAAGTAAATAAGCAATTCACAGCATTTGATAGACAATGGCCCATACCAGAATCAAAATATTGTTTATTGACATTTTGTTTAACTAGGAGGTTTATTGACATTTTGTTTAACTAAACGGTGGGTAGGTGTGCTGTGCAAGATCTAGAGAATAAAGATAACCATGCCCTGTTGATTTTTTCATTGTGCAACAACAAAATCGATTATGAAGGCTATTTCAATTTTTGTTCTAAAGATGTTGCAGAGCTAATTTGTGAAATCAAGAAGATGGAGATGAAGATGGTCATGTGATCAGCCAACATGGCATTCCTTTCCGGATGCAAGTAACGGGGTAGAAGAAGGTTGTGTTGATCTTGTCTGAGATGTCGTTGTCAATATATTTAGGAGGCTGGACAGTGTAATGGATGAGAGTCCAGATACAAGAATGGAAATGACATCAGAAGCAAACATACATCACCCAGAGTTCAATTGGAGCCAAATACTAAACAAAGCATAAAACACAGGAAGGAGTTGTCAATATCTCTGAACCAAATTTAAAAGGGGAAAAAATAATATTTGAAGAAGGTTGCTAAAGATTATTAGATAATGACTAAGTTAAAGTCATCATCTTGGCAACAGGTATTTATCGTTATAGTCGAAGATAATGAAAGAAAATAATATTAGGTGGTTGCTTGCAGTTCAATGAAAAATTGAAGCAAAGATTTAAAAAAAAAACGTATATCCTTCTAGTAGCTGGTAAATTTCATTGGTGAATGGTGATTGAAGGCAAACAGAAAAAATTATAGATTAAGGATAGCAGAGATGATACTATGAGCATTCAGTAATATGTCACCATCAAAAAAAGATTATCTTCAACATCTGCACGTTTATGTATAGCATTGATTGAAGACTGGATTCTGATCTACAATTATAAAAATAGGCATGGAGTGGCAAAAAAAAACTTTACATTTAGTTCTAATGTCGACTAGATCTTATAATGTTTATATATCTTGTTAAAATCTAGAACTATGAAATGAACGTAGTAGTAAAAGACCCTTTACATTTAGCTCTACACGATGACTAGAACTTATAGTATTTGCATACCTCATCAAAATCTAAAATTATGAATATAGATTGTGTACAGAGTAGTAAAAGACCCTTTATATTTAGCTCTAAACATTGACTAGATCTTTTAGTGTTTACTTTACATACCTTATAAAAATCTAAAATTTTGAAAATCAGCACAGAGTAACCATCTAAAATTTGTTTCTATTTTCGAACTGAGGTTTTACTAAGTCATAATAATTTGAACAAAAAGAAAATTGTTATTGAAAATATCCTTTTGGACTCTTCCAATGTTCTCTCAGTTCAACCAATCATGTTATATCATTGTATCAGTTAATAGCACTTTTTCCTTCTCTCTTTATGATTTTGTCATAAGATTTTTGGACTCAATTACAAGATGTAGGATCAGACTTGAATATCTTCACATTGGGTGGAGTCTTCTTCTGGCAACTTGTCTAAATCTTAGGATAATTGCAACTATACTATATTAAAATAAAATTTTCATCAGATTGAAATACCAGCAATTAAGCTTGATGGTGATATCCCAATAGAAGTATCTCTGCTTCCATCCTCGGTTCTATCATCAAAAAAACAAAATTATAGATAAATTTATTTGGCGTTAAAAATACAAACTGATAGACCACTACGCTTACTTGACCCGTGAAGGTGAAAATGGAGAATCCTCCTTGCACTGTGTTTCTCCAGTCACGGAGAATCCTATCAATTCATAACATTGCAAACATTGGACTACCACGGGCTAAAGAAGATAAACAAAAAAACTAAAATGTAAAGAAACCTAAGCATCAGAACTAAAATATGCTAACAGCATGATTAGTATTGCAAGCTGTGTAATCAAGATTTTAGAAAGTGTCACATATGAACTTCTCAATTTCGTAATAACTCAGCTGGAAAAGCAGCCCATGTTATAACCAACCTTGTGCCTGATTTTTGGACAAGAACAGTTTATTTTATACAAACACAAATCTTTTATTATTTAAGTAACTACAGGACTTGCCTTAAATTTATTGTCTGCAAGTTTTACTATACTTGAGGTATTCGGGGTTTTAACTGGATAAAATCTACAAATAGACAACCTTAGGACATGAAAAAAAAAATCTCAACTCAGTCATCAAAGATTTCAACCTAAGGTTTTGGTTCCAATCGTATCAGACATTAAAGCTTATGTATTGTGAATATACCATTGATTTTGTAAAACGCCAGACGCATCTCTCTTTCGTCAATTCTGCCTAACTTTGACAATTTGCCAGATTTCAATGATACTTCAACAGATCACATTAAAACTGCAACAATCATTCAGCAAAACATGTTTTCTTCATAGAATAAATGCAAATTCGACTCAAAATGATTGATTTAGTTCATTGAGATTTATGGGTTGTTTAGACATAATATACCAAAATCATGAATTGTGTACTACAAATATATCTTATAAACCATGCACTTATATTAGTTAGAAAAGTTAATTCACCTTAAACGCTTACTATTAGCATAGCCTCCTATACTCTACTGTAACCAATTTCTCGGTAAGTCATACAAAGTATGAGAAATATATGAAAACTATAGCATCTATATCTGCATCTGTCTGGACATCGCACATAGAAAATGTTATGAATCAATTCCTTGATTTTCTATTGAAACAATCACAAAATGACTTGTCAAGATGTTCAAAATTTCCTTGATCATCACTAGGTTTAGTAACTGTGCCCACCACAAAACGAAAGGGAAGGTAGCTTGACACACTTGACGCAGACATAGTTGAAGTGGCACGATACACTTGAACACTTGACCAAGTGGCTTCTATATAGGCCTTTAGATTGGTTTTAAGGCCAATAGACAAAGAACTTAGGCCTTTTTTAATAATGCTTGTGGCTCAAACGCACTGAACACAAAGTACTAAACCTAAACAGCTATAAGACCCAACCATGAGCCCACATGAAATGCTTAATACTAACCAGTTTTAGCAGATACACGTCTTATATGCAAATGAAAGAAAGAAGTAATGTGGTTCACATGCTCTGTTGTAATCAATGGTACTATTATCAAAAGGGGTAACATATGAAATGGGAAAGAGCATGTGAAATGCCTTACGGTCAACAATACAACACCACACAAATTCTCCTTTTTTGAAGATTCATGTCAATACTGATGGGGAACAAAAACTCAAAGTTTCCAAAATGCCAGTAGTTATACAAAATAGATTGAAACTCTAATGATGCAACAGCTGTGATTTGTGACTAACTGCCTAGCTAATGAAAAAATCAAATTACAAAAGCAAAATAAATTATACAAAAACTTGAGATGTAAAAGTTACAAATAAAACTCTGGATAACGATTGTGTCCTGGATAATGAAAATTGAGTCTGCCAACTAACTAAAAACCAATTAGTTAAAATGACAAGGAATTATAACCCTAATCAGGCTCTCACAGTAGTTATATCCTAGATTGACTCCCCCCATCTCGGAAGGAAGAGCCTTCAGCTAGTCCGGCAGGTGACCGTCCATGTTACAGGAATGGATCGAGGATGCAATACATGGGAACCCAATGCTAGAATGGTCGGTCTATATGTCGTCAGGGTTACAACCTGAGACCAATATTTAGAAGTGAGGCATAACAAGGCGTTTTTGTCTCAATGAGGTGATGCCTGAGCCTCAAGGCACTCAAGCCGTAAGCCTCAAAATATGTATGAGGCGTTTATAAGCAAATTAGATAATACATATATAGATACATTTATAGGTGTGTACATCTATGTATATGTATCATAGTTATCGAGGCTACAAAATCCCACCTAGGCGGTGCCTAGGCGGTCTAGGCTCCAAAAGAGGTGCCAAGTGTGGGGTGGGTGCCTAGGACCCAAGCAGGTTGGGTGGGTATCTAGGCTATTGAGGCCTAGTTTAGGTCTTTATGGTACCAAATTAGGATAATTCATAATTCCATACTATTTAAGTCAAATTAGGTCAAACAAGCTCATTTAGGGGGGAAAATGGTTATTATGTGCTTGATTTGGGTCAAATTAGGTCAATGTAGGTCTAATTTGGTCATACTAGGTAAAGTTCGCTCTACCTTAGATCATGTTAAGTGAGACCTAGGTAAATTTTGGATTCATGAAGTTGAGAGAAAACCAATATAGACTCGCCTAAACCAATATAGACTCACCTAGTGAAATATACATAAAAACATAACTATTCTATATGTAAACCATTAAAAATATGTTACAAAATAGAAAAGCAAAGAAACACATGGGCCGCCTAGCCTAGCCACCTAAGCAACAAGACTCTCCGATATTGGAGGCCACTGCCTAGCCGCCTAGACAACTATCATATCTATTGTACATATATGTATGCATAATATAATTTAGAAGACGTAAACTAAATAGAAAGTTTTCACCCAAGTTAAGAAAGAGAAATAGGGATTAAGAGCAATTTTCATAACATATGCCGCCAAAATAAGAAAATAATTCTATAGCAAATGATGAGATATCAACTCGTATTATTCAAGTACAACTTTGTAGCTTGATAAGGAAAAATAGGGCATGTGTAATTTAGGCTAAGTAGAAATCAAGATATATCAAAATGAGATTTGGAAATCACTAACATATTAAATAAAAAATGTGGGACAAAAATATATTTTGTGATGAAGTTTGATAAAAATCGAAATCATAACTAACTTTAGTTTGAATTAGAACAAATAATGTTTAAGTAAATTCACTAATAAAAGAATAATATTACAACAACTATAATAGAAAACTTTTGAAGAAAGTGTATGCGATTGTCTCAAACAAAAAAAGTGGTGGTTAACGTAATTATCCAAACATGAGGCTTGCACCTCAGGCCCTCAGCTAAGCCTCAAAACTTCATTACCCGAGGCGAGCCTCAAACATTTTGAGGCATAAGCCTCAATGCAGAACATCAAGGTGTAAGCCTCGAAGCGCATATGGGATAGCCTAGCCTCAAGGTGTAAACCTCCAAAGCCTCAAGGCATGTTTTTTTTAATTACATTCTTTAGGCTATGTTCATCATCATCGTCGTCGTCATCTAAGCCTCAGTCCCAACTATGTTGGGATCGGCTACATGGATCCTTCGTTTCCATTTGGCTCTATCATGGGCCATATTCTGGTTGAGATGTAGAAATTCAAAATCTCTCTTTATAAGCTCATTCCATGTTAATTTAGGTCTTCCTCTTCTTCTATTTATTGTGCTTGACTCGATAGCATTGCTTCGTATAGGTGCATTTGTCGATCTGCGTTGCACATGTCCGTACCATATGAGTTGGCCCTCGCGCGACTTGTCCTCAATGCTCGTCACCCCCACTTTATTCCTGATATAATCATTTCTCAAGCGATCTTTTCTTGTCTTCCCACACATCCATCTCAGCATTCGCATTTCAGCCACATTCATCTTGTTGAGACCTTGTTTCTTCACCGCCCAACATTCACTCCCATAGAGCATGGTTGGCCGTATAGCTGTTTTATAAAACTTACTTTTTAACCTGAGAGGGATCTTACGATCACATAAAACTTCAGTTGCACTCCTCCATTTCAACCATCCTGCAGTGATCCTGTGACAAACATCATTTTGGACATCCCCATCTATTTGAATAATAGAACCCAAGTAACGAAATTTATCATATTTTGGTATATCTACTCCGTCCAACTTGGCTCCATCATTCACACTGCGGGATTGGCTGAAATTGCAATGCATATACTCAATTTTGCTCCTGCTAATCATCAATCCATTTGATTCCAATGCCTCTCTCCACCGTTCAACTTTATCATTCTTTAGGCTATGTTGTGATGTCTAAATTGTCATGCTTAGGCTCATTGGACAAAAGTAGTGACGTGCAATTCACCTTATTGCGGTTTGCATCAACAAGGAAGGTCATAGCCTGATTGAAGTTATGCACGATGCTCGGGTTTGGTTCTGTGTTGTACTGGTGTGCGCCCAGGTGGCGCCTAGGCATGCCTACGCGGTTCAAGCCCTGCCCCAATCTGGGCGCCCGGAAGTAATACACGTAAATAAGCTTTTAATTTTACTGATTTCTATCAACTGATTAGTATTTACTATCTATGGATTTGTATATACTTATCTACTGATTTGTATTTATGCACCTGATGTACATAATGCGGCATGAACGCGAAAGGCTTGGTGTCAATGTTGCAACTGTAAGATCCTTCAATGTTGTCTAAAACGTAAAGTGATGCTAAGAGGGAATGACGCGCCACAAAGACATCAGTAAAGCAGATGTGTTGAAGAATACGAAGCTCCATGAAGATAGCCTAGAATATTATCATCTCATATTATATCTTTATCTCTCTCCTCATATCCTCTCTCTCAAGTTCTCTTCATACCCTCCTCTCTATCTCTCTCTCCTCTATTCTCCCCCACACACCAAATACGAAGAGAGTGAGTAGATGGTGTTGAAAAGGGAAATACACCCCCCCACGTGGAAAGACGCACACATGATGGATGGGAGGTTGGAAAAGCGAAAAGGTAAAATGAGAGGTGTAGAATGTTGAGAAGAACAAAGAAAGACTATTGGAATGGAAACTCAATAGAAAGAGGAGATACAGTACGGGAATGTTACTCGGTAGGAAAAGAAGTAGCACTACCGGAATGGCTCTCGGCAGAAAAACTGATAACCGGAACATATGCAAACAACCTAATTAAGATCCGGATAGAGAAATTAATTGGATCTTTTCTAGACCCGAAAAGGACGTTTGTCAGATCCTTAGGCTAACAAATGTGGAGGTGCGGGGGCGGAACCCCCGGTAAAAAAATTTGGCTAAGTCAAAAAATAACATGATTCGATTATCATCAAAGTATTGGAGGAGAGATAGACCTTTGGATGATGTCATAACTGGAATTGGAGGTAGTCTGACTGCTTTTTGACACGCCGTGTAGATTGTCGGGGGTGAAAGGCAGAGTCCTCTGAGGACACACTGTGTAGCCCCTTCGCTCGAAAGTGACTGACTCCTTGCAACACGTGTGTAAATGCGACATGTCGTGTGATGTCGGAGGCGTAAACCATATATGTGTCAACAAGTCGTGTTGAAGATGCAACAGGTTGTGTATGTTGTGATTTCCATCGTAATATTTTTGGATTACAACACGCCGTGTTGGTTGGACAACATGTCGTGTCAGTTGCGTTCTGGACAGTTCTTTGGGTCGTCAAGAAGAATTCTGGAGCGCAGCACGCCGTGTTGGTTGGACAACACGTCGTATCAGCGGCGAATGATGCACAATCTAGACGGGAATTTGCGTCGTCAGGAGACAAAGTACCTCGGGAATTAGTACCATGGGTCGACGAGAATTAGCGTCGGCTTTTGTACTCCTTTGATCATGAAAAGTGGTGACTCCTTGCTTGACCACGACCAGATCTGGACAGGAATTAGCGTCGTTCAAGGTCCCGAGAAGTGGTGTAGCGGTGGAGTGATGGGGCTACTTCAATAGATAGGGTGGCGGCTAGACGCAGAGATGGCACGGCAAAAGGGCGGTGAAGACAGTTGTTGGAGCCGAAGGTGGATCTGCTTTGAAGTTGTTGCTTCAATGGTGATGGTTGTGTATGGAGTTGTGTGACGACCGAATCTTCTTTGAGGAGAACTCGGGGAAAGTGACGACTGACACATAGATCTGGACGGGAATTAGCACCATCTAGAGAGTAAGATGGATTGAAAAGGATAGATGGTCGAGAATGATGGCTCCGACACATAGATAAAGATCTATGTGAAAGGGAAAGATGATGCGACCATGGTGGTCGAAAGGTGCCTAGCGGACGGTCGGTCTAAGCCATGGAGACGGCGGCAGCCGCCCGCTCTCCCCCTATTGCTCTCTCTAGGAGAGAGGGGCGGCGGCTAGGGCTGGAGGGAGTGCCGAGAGGAGAGGGTAGGAAGGGGCAGCTAGGGTTCTCTCTCTATTGCTCTGATACCATGTGAAAAAGTGCATTCTTTGTATTGTGTTGTTGTATCGATATGTACACCCCTGTCCTATATATATAGGAGAGGAGGCAATTACAAGAAAGCACAAGGAAGCGGACTAAACTCAAATGGGCCATGGGCAAAAGGCCCATGTACACAATAGACGAATTAACCTATTAACTAATTAGACTAATATTCTAAGATGTCTAAAACAAATACAAGGCAATCTCTATTATAGGATAAGAGAGTAAGAGGGAAACAGAATCAGGCAATATGGGAAAAAAGAAAAGCTAAAATAGGACAAGTCTAAAGCACACAAATAAATATAAAGTATAAAGCATATATATCAATATTCAAATTTAAATATATATAATTGTAGATTCACTTTCAAAAAATATAATTGAATATTCAAGAACTCATATATATAATTTTATAGTATTCATTATGATTTATGCTTTTACTGTTAAAAAATCCAATATCACATATATTCTTAGCGGGTACCCATACACAACATAGCACTTTTTCAGAACCATGGTCTCAAAATGTTATTTGCATGTGTGACTCGTGACTAATTGTATAATATTTGAAAACACTCCGGTGTTTTTTTTTTATTTGCTTATGGAGTTGGAGGAGGTCATGGCTAGTTGGACTTGTGATTGCTAATGGCATGACATAAAATATCTCAAAGGTCACGCAAATTCTCCCCACCATCATTAGAAATCGTATGATCATCAAATATTATTGAAATCTTGCGGCTTATCATTTTAACAGATACAACTCCCATATCCTCTCTTATATAAAAAAAAATCTTGTATAATGGGCAAAGTGAAAGAAATAGGAAAGAGCAGTAAAATCGGCTAGGAAGAGAATATCTATACCATAGAGCAACCCCAAAATCTCAAGAAGGATTCATAGAAGGAAGCACATGCATGGAAAAATGTTTCGTCGTGTTCCACCAAAACGGCGTCCATTTTTTGTAGCCATTTTGATCAATTCAAACCATGTTCAATTGAAATATAAAAATGGGATTGTAACACGTTGAAATTTCTCAAAAGACCCGACCAATTATGAGGTACTTGTGTTTTGTAACCCAATAGCCATTATACAAAAGTTTTTGGCAAACTTTTGAACATTTGGTAATACACCCTATGTAAAATTTTGAACATTTGGTAATGCATCATACTTAAAAGCTAGAATCTTCCAGAAAATCCCTCTCTACCCTCTTTCTTTTTACTGGGTATCATATGCGAATTCAGAGGATTGACATCAGACGGCATGAATTAGCTAATTTATGAGCTACTCCCAATACTCAGGGTAACCCCCGTTTTTCAGTGATCAATATGGGCCCATATTTATAGAACCAATGTTTTATGATTACAATAATGATATCAATACATATTAAAAGTTAAAACAAACAGATTGGTCTCACTTAGCTTTGTACATGCAAATGTGTCTCGTTTTCACATCATAAATAGCTAGACATCGAGAAATAGAATCAAATAAAAACTACTTAGCTACAGTTTCCTAAAAAAAGTGGAACGCTACGTAAAGGACTTGATTCAATAAATCTAAAAAGAAGCAATAATATGAATGAAAATAGAATTTACTTTTAAGCCACGTGTTAAATCTAACCTTTCTTGGCATCACCCTGACCTTTAGCCATAGCAAGAAGCTCTTTTCTATTTTTTCCAACAACATGAGACATGTCCTGTGTGTGTACATAAGCTTCCAACTTATTTACAATCAAGAAGCAATATATAAATGCTCTACAGTCTAATAAAATGGATCATTACCGGAAGAGGAAAACAAGGCGAATTTAAGTATATGCTGTTATAGTGTTCAACGCATTGGTCCCCAGACTTGGTGCCAACATGCTCTGCTACTTCAGCCCAATTTCCAAGACCATACATTTCAATAGCCTGTAATTTTCAGCAACTATCATTGAATAAAATATAACGCTGATTGTGCATATATAGAACAGAACAAGGATCACAATTCTTAAGAACATTAAAACTATGACTAAGCAAAGAATCCACACCTCTAAAAGCAGTATTTCTTCATCAGCAAACCAATCTGGACAAATTAGTGGAAATGACAGGTTGTCCTGAAGCAAAAAATGTGATTATAGCTGAGCTGACCAGAATTCATACATCCATGCAGCTAAGAACCTAGGCTAAGGAAGAACACAAGAATCACCACCTATGGAACTACAATGATGGTCAAACAAAGGCGACTTGTCTAGCCATCTTAACACTAGTTTTTAAGCATTCAACTAATAAACAAGCATACATGAGGGGGCCGTCTTTGGCTAGTATAGATTCATGATATAAAATTTGATTAACATAATAGGAATATGTAAATTCATGATATAAAGTTTAGATTCTGTAACATAATAGCAATATATGTCTGAGTACAGAGAATCCTTGTCCAGTAAAGATCATGATATAGACCTAGTTTTGTAACATAAAAAAGTACATCTAAGAAATAGAAATAACACCATTGGATAAATACATAAAGTTGTGAGTAAGCATGTCCATAAGATGAGCATTAGGTGTTAGTTTTTCTCAAAATTCGGGATCTCATATCTGCTTCATCCTTCAGTGATAATTCATATATCTAAAATCATGACTGATAAAAAATTTAAAAAAATCCAACAATCAATAAGTTACAAGAGGTTGAAGTGCATAACAGAACAGCTCATTTGATGGAGGAATGGGCCTTATATAATTTTAATATACCAACTGCAATTCAAAAGGAAAAGAACCAACCATAACCCTGTAAGGATGGTTACTTTTGTGGGGATTGATTTCAGCCCCCACAGAAAAGCATTCCACGCACAAGTCAAAATCTGGACATTTTGTGCATTTGATACGGATCTTTCCTGTGATATCTTTATTGCAATAGTTGCAGTGGTACAATGGTTTTTTCCCTTCAGAAGTGCCTTGCCCTGTACGGAAGATGATATTCAACATTATTTATCATGCTAAGGATATGTTTTTCTTCAGAAATTAGCGACAACAATTTGACAGAATAAGATTCAATGTGTATTACATTATATGAACATAGTTATATATATAGCATGGGAAGCGAGATACAACAATTTACTGTGATAGGAAGCCAAAAGGACATTTCAACCAGGGAACCCAACCTGATTCAGACTGAAAAAAATAATGAATACAGAGACATTTTTAATTGATGGCTGTTTTCAAATCATCGCAGCGATTTCTTTAATAATATATCTAAGCTGGCAAAATCAGACCCGCCCAAACCCGAACTATTTAAGCGGGTTAGAGTCTAAATTTTTTTACCCCACCTGAAATTATAACCCAAAACCGAAGAACCCAAAATTATTTTAGGGTCAGGTCTGGGTTTTAACTAGAGACCCAAATTGAGCGGGGGGCAAAAATTCAGAATTATACATTCAAAAAAAATAAAATACTGAAGTTTAACCCACCCAATGACCTACGAAATTAGCTTACACATCGCTCGTTATAATTATTTGTGACAATTCTGCGTAGTTTTGTATTGGTTTGTATAAGTTTTGACTTATTCTTTTCATTATATATATATATATATATATATATATATATATATATATATATATATATATATACACTACTATAAAAAGAGCGAGTTCTTGCTGTGCTTTCCTTGATTCTCTCTCTTCTCACAATTTTTCTCAACTTTTTTATATTTATTCTATTTTAGTTTTTCTCTTTAATGATAAAATCAGTTACCGCAAACCTCTCAATTTCTCTATCACATTCCTTCCTTTAAACGTGCGTTTCGGAGTAAATAAATAACACGTTTCTAAATTTTCTACAAAATAGTTACGAGAATTACCATTATCCTTTTGACAAATTTTATTTTTAAATATTTAATATAAAATAAACACGTTCAATGGGGCACGTGCACGTTCACGTGTGTGTTAACTAGTATATATATATATATAAATGTTTAGGATCCAGCAAAAAAGTGTTAGCTGAAATGACCTGAAATAAAACCCGGTCAACCCGAACCCGATTGCCACCCTTAAATATATCCATATAAATTGTGTTAATAATTTCAAAACTTATGATAAGTTCTATTGTTTAGATCCAATTCCCAGTTATGCAAAGGAATATTAGGCATTTCCTGGGTGTGGCTGGGCATAGAACTGAACCAAGCCAAACAACATCGAACGAAGCCAAGCCAAATCAAATCAAATCAAGCCGACAAGTTCAGTTCAGTTTTAGGATGTTGAATGATTTGGTTTAGTTTGACAAATTCCCAACCCAATGAAAGATTTAGTATAGTTCAAGGGTATGGTCTATGGTGTAACATGATTTGGTTTAGTTTGACAAATTCGTGACCCAATGAATGATTTAGTTTGGTTCAAGGGTATGATGTAATCATTGCACTAGTCAAGATAATTTATACAATTAGTAGTTGTATAGCATTGTGTTATACATCTAAAAAATGTACAAATAGTCATGACTAATTATGTCTTTTGTTACTTGGGTTCTATTATTCATTACTTAGGTTCATTTTCAAATGGATGGCGATGTCAAGATGATGTATACAAGCAGGATGGATAAAACGGAGGAGCGCAACCAGAATGATCTGTGACACTCTGAGATTGATAACTTTTATAAGGAAGTTGTATCAACAGCCATGTTATACGGGAGTAAAGGGAGTGAATGTTGAGCAGGGAAGAAACAAGACATTTGTTAAATAAATGTTGAATAATGTGTATGTGAAGATTGATGTGTTGAAAGACAAGAAAAGATCACTTAAGAAAAAACTATATAAAGATTGTAGTGGAGGTGGCCAGTGTTCAGGAAATCCACATGAAGGTTGCCTCAGATAGTATGGCATGTCCAACACAAACCGATATATGCACCAAGTCAAAGCAATGTGCTTGAATTGCGCAGAGTTAAAAGGGGAAGAGGCTGGCATAAACTGAGTTGGGGAGGGCTTTTAAATAGGGATTTGGAATTTTTACATCTAAATGAGAATATGGCTCATAACATAGTTGAAGGGAAAAGAGAGATCCGTGTATTCGACCTCAACAAGGTGGGGAGTGAGGCTTATCTCATGATATTGATGATGATAATGATGATGACATTACATGTGTTGACATTCCCCATTATTAGCATAAATGCATAGTATTTCCTGTTCATATTCTCCATTATGGCTTGTATTTTTTTGTGAAGTTATACTTATTTGAAGTGAGTAGGGTTGTTTTTTTTGGCTGCTGATGACAGATGGTTGGATTGACCATGAAATGTGAACAATCTGAAACCAAACAAACCAAACCCAACAACGGAATAACAATTCAGACTGATTCAGATTCGGATTGGTTGATGGTATGGTTTTGTGTGATGAGATTCTAGGCACTATTTACTATTTAGTCTATGGTTTAAGTAGTAAACCGAACCAAACACATATGCCCAACTCCATTCCCAGTTTAGCACTGAATCTGGGTATTTCGAGCTGAGGTCAAACTAGTTCAGTACAAACTAAGCACTTGTGTGACCCAATAACAAAGTTGACAGTTTTTTTAAACCCCCAAACAGTTGATAAAAAGTAACTTGTTTCGTTGACCTATACAATAAAAAACTTAAAAACAATATGAAGAGGAAACTTTTATTAGGGTGTACTAACAAAGTTTTCTTTGTCAAAAGGCACAAAACAAAATCAATCTTCCAAGAAACTATGAGATACGGCAGAGAATGAAAGGCTAATAATGGAATCCTTGAACATTGAACAGATAACACTTTCCTGACCGTGCTAATCAGAATTCTATATATGTGAAGTAATGCGGTAGCTAATTTCAATATGTCGAACTGTCACCTTTCTTGCAACTTCCAGTGTCCGTTAACTGCTCATAGCTTAAACTAAAAGCTCGGAAAAGACCTGCAGAACCATTCTCCAGATTTTCTCCACTGGTAGAAGATCTTTTCCTCTTTGATCTGCAAATATTGTTCATAAGTACATTTAAAAAAGCAAAGTACTATTGCATATAATAACCACGGACTTTTAATGTCGACACAGACCCATAACAAGTAAAATGTTTCGGATTGAGAATTGAATTTAAGCCTCTGCTTCAACTTGCGACAGAAACTTGGGCATTACAGCTTTTTCTCTCCTTAGGAAAAATGAAGTTCTAAATTAAGAGACAAATTACCAGAACAACAGAAGTACCCAGAAAAGTTCCATTTTCAGTGCTTCGTAGGAAGCGGTCCCTACTAGACCGTAATTAACGAGAGAAAACGTGGGAGAACTGACAAAAACCAAAATTCGCAAAAAATAAAAGACTCCAGACTGGAAAACTCCCCGCGGACGCCTTTGCTGCACTCAATCAGTGCAGCCTTAATAGGGAACGCACCTTTGGGAGGGATCGTCATCAGCGGAGTTCGCATTTACCCTGGAGCGTCCCATTTGGCCGGCAGAGTTGGCTGCAACAGACTCACCGGAACCCTAGCAAGTCCTTAAAGCGAGGTGTTCGATCAGGTCGAAAAGGAGAGGATGACACACCCAGGCAACTGTCAGGGAGTTCAGTCCATGCCCCTTAACAAACCTGGGAGAATCTTTAAGCAGACAACGGTGTCGTCCTCTGTCCAACCGTTGCTGGGTCTGACTTGATCACAGTTCGCCGCCGGGACAGTAACCATGCTTTCCGCAAACCGAAGCGGATCAAATTTAGTCGGATAAAATGGATAAATTGTTCACATTATTTCCTGTATTAATTTTCCATTTATTTCTTCAAAGAAAATCGCCATTTATTATTATATTATATATACGGTAAGAATATATATGGTAAGAATCTCCAAATTATTAAGTTTAGCTTGGGGGTTGGAAGAGGTTACAAGGTGTCAACTGGCATAAAAATGGTATTTAATTATGTATTTAAATTTAGATTAGATGACAATAATGTACGGGGTTTTTTTTCTGTACCAGCTAAAGTAAGCTAAGTAGCGTCCAACACTACACTACTTTAGCAAAAAAAAAGACATGGGTGATTTGTCACCAATCTACTATGATAAGTTTAATGTGACTTCTTTTGTGAGGGGTTCCTCAAATAAAAAATATGACTATGTGTCGCTGGTTCAAGTTTGTGTTCCTTGTATAAAAAAAAGACATTGGCCGACTTGCAATAACGTATCTAGTCATGAGACTATTCTGCTGTGGTGGTTTATTGCAGCATTGGCTAAGAGTTCTTGTACATATAGTTAATTTTGTCAATGCTCCAGTAAAAAACAATATGCCAGCTAAAGCAAGTTATTTAGATTGCACCAAACACCAAACTCGCTCACCACTTTTATTAAAAAAAGACATATCAAACAACACCAACTTTTTGTTATAGTTTTTGTGAAAAAATTACTAAGGCAAGCTACTCGAACATCATAGGTCAACGCTTTTGTAATTAAAAAAATTGAAAACAATATTCTGGAATAATAGCTAACAAAAAAAACACAAGCTAGCTATTTTATGTCAACACTTTTGTATAAATATTTAAAAATCATCTCAACAAATTGCACATACAACAGTTGAATACTCTGGGATACAATAATTTGTCACTGCATCTATGGTCACTAGAATTTTCTACCAGGATAGATCTAACATTTCACATGCTTTTCCTATATCTATGATTAAATCTGTCATTGCTATAGTAAAAAAAGTCACATACCATTCAAAATAAAATGTTCAATTACTACCCAACAAACCTCTATTACAACTAATATAAAATAATAGAACTAAAAAAAATCATGTGAGGTAATATGCTTGAATAGAAGCGGTTATCTTTTTTGTATTACTAAAAAATAGTAGAAACAAGATATTCGAATAGTAGTTGATAAAAAAAATCACCTGAAACAAGTTAGTTGAATAGTAATTGTGCACTCATTTGTATTTATATGGCTTAAGAAACTAAAGGAAATTTCTCAAACAATGTTTTGCATTTTTCATTTTTAAATTATCTATGAGATCAAGTTGCTCGAATAGTAGTTAAAAAAACAACGTAAGCAAACATCACAAGTAGCTAATATGCACATGTTCTTGTTTATACAGTTATAATTCAATCAAATTGTTCATGCATAAATTACACTATGGTAAAACTGCTATCCTAGAGATCCTATTAATCTGGTCCTATATAAAAAAATTGTTACATGATCACTCAATCAACTTTTTCTTAGGTCTAGCTGATCTTTTTTAGTTGCTACTAGTCTCTAGTAGTTCTAGTTACCTAAGATTGACAACTCAAGCCTTTTGAGACATTGCTATTTGACTCGAATCTGTTCTAAAAAAATCGAGATATTTCGAATTGTTTGTTGACACGAACAAAGTAAGGGAAAACGACCCTTTACTACTTTGACATGTACACTTGCGCTTAGCACATACACTTGAGTTTTGTCAAGTTGTTGACGTCATTGTTGGGAAATTTGAGCGCTAGCACAATGCGTGCTAAAACCGGACACTCTAGGCCATTTTTCAATTATGTTAATTTTTTAATCTATCAAATTAATTACAAAACTTTTCGTTACTTATAAGTAGTATTTTGTGTTCTCAATTGAGTTTTTATTTCCCTGGTTCTAGCTTATGGTCCAAACTCAAACACAATTTATGAAGATCCTACCCGCCATCCTCAAATCTTGCAAAGCTTTTGGAAAAGGCTCAAAAATATATTGCATCATCTCAAAGGTCATACTGGCAGACGATGAAGAGTAGGTAATCAGTCCAAGAGAACATGTGGTAGAAGAAGAAGATATGTCTAACACGGGAAAGATAATGAGGATGTGGAAATTTTAGATGATAAGCAAACCATTTGGAAGAAAAGAAAGACATCATATATTACACCTCACTTAGGTCCTATCAGGCAAAAGGCAGTTAATGTGAAAAACTACAAAATTGATACAAGATTTGTTGCTTTAATCGAGTCACAGGCATTACACAGGCACAACACAGAGGACCCAATGTTGCATGTTAACAACTTTGTTGAGAGCTATGATATCTTGAACATAGACAAAATTCTACACTATGATCTATTTGAAATTATTTCCTTATTTGTAATGGACAACGGAAGACTTGATTTCTTGGTCTAATTCAGAACCAATTGATTCATGGGAATAGATTATTGACACTTTTTGAGAGATATTGTTATAACTTGGAAACAAAACTATTCAAATAGTGCCCAACACCATTACGTGTACTATTTCTTATAAGAAAAAGGTGAAAAACACTTACTTGAAGTATGTTGTGGCAATAGAAGTGTACACAGCTTCTATAATTTTTCTCAAAATAATCAAAAGCAAGTTGCTTGAATAATTGCCAATATTTTTAAAAAGAAATAGCAACAATGTATCAGAAAAGGAGTTATACACCAGTTCTTATTTATACAATTAAATTAGAACTCAGTCAAAACAACTTGCTTTAAAAGTAACGAGATCATTGCTTTTGTGAAAATAAACTAATAAAAAAATGGAAGCATGCTTTTAAATTTTATCCTGAATTATATATAATCAGTGAAAGTGTGCTATTTGAAAGCACCACATTTGTCTAACAATCAGTCCCAAAAAAGTTGTTTGATAGAACTGTTGAATTTGTTCAAATTTGTGATTCTCAGTTCAATAGGACTATGATGGAAGTAATAGATAGACAAGAAACACAAACATAAAAGAATCAAATATAATTTATATTAGAAAAGATTTGAAGCAACACATGCATGTGAAGTTAAAAAAACCAAAACAAACACATAGACGATTAGGTGAAGCAAATACATTCACAGTGGGATTGAAAAAAGACAAGCTTGTCGTCTTCCTTTAGTTGTAGGCTAGTGGATTAATAATGCATATTTGTTGAAATGGGAAAAAACAACTTAGAATTACATGCAACTGTAAGACCCCTGACCTATATTTATGCTTGATTGAGTTTATTTTGTATAATGAGATGTTTAAAACTTGATTTAACCTCTTGAGGTACTCTAATAACATGTGACATGCTTATATTTTCAATTTGGTTCAGTTTTATTTATGTTTGAGCTATCTTTGCTATATTGGTGCTTGTTTGCACCAGAGTGCAATTTACCCATGAATGAGGGTTATCTTGCAAATTGCCACATGTTGAGAATGTTCCTTGTGCTTTAGCATCATGAGAGAGAATATTCTATGGGGTGCCTTGTTTGAACCATGGTTGATGATGTGACGTCATATGGTGATATCAGGGTTTCTAGGGTTTGCCTTGTTGAAGTGGTAACCATGCTAGGGTTTGAGTGTTGCGACCACTACACCACTCATGGATGCGTGTAGTGACCAAAACACATACCTAAGATGATGTTTTTTTGACCTAAGTGACCTAGAGGTGGTTTGTTCGAGATGGGTTGTTCTCTAGTGAAGTGTGTCGACCATGTGTATATGGCGACCTAGTGTGTTGGTCGCAACAAGTATATAGGAATGTGTTTCGACCGAAACAAGGTGATAGCCAACCTGGATGGTTGCTACACTTTTCTAGATAAACATTAACCTCTTATATATGCATGTGAGTGGGGATAAGGTTGTTTTATTTAGAGGGCATGCATCCCTTAACAACCTTTTATGTTGACACCTCATAACCACTTTACTTCTCTCCTACCTTGTGTATATAATCCCTCCTATTCACTTTCAAGCATCTTTTTTGGCCCAACCTTTTTCCTTCTCTCTTGTGACCGACCTTGGAGCTTTGGGATCAAAGGAGGACTAATCTTGAATCTTGGGTGGTCAGTCAACCTTGCATGTGGAAGATCTTGTGCCTGAGCAACTCTTTAGTGGTAATTCTTGGTGATTTCTTCCCTTGGTAAGTGATCTTAACTCTTGATCACG
Source organism: Alisma plantago-aquatica (assembly GCA_963693085.1). Classification (NCBI taxonomy): domain Eukaryota; kingdom Viridiplantae; phylum Streptophyta; class Magnoliopsida; order Alismatales; family Alismataceae; genus Alisma; species Alisma plantago-aquatica. The sequence continues at coordinate 463,338,419 of OY856414.1, forward strand.
TTCCCCCTTTTCTGAAATCTCTATCTTCTTCTTCCTCTTGGCCATGAGACCATGGATATACCATGGTGTTTTTCTTGGAAATATCTTCTTCACAAGGGCCGGAGACCATGTTTGACATGGTGGTACCCGAGTGAGAAGAAGTTGTTTTCTTCTTCTCCTTTGGTTCGGTCTAGGGATGTTACCCTTCTTCTTTAGCCCTTTTGTAACCATAGTGTTCTTCTCTTATGAGGTGGTCCTTTAGCCGTGGAGTTGCACTTGGTTGGAAGATCTTCTATCTCTTGGAGTTTGATATCTTGAAAACTTTGATCATCAAATAAAGGTGGGTTATATAACTTTTCACTCATCTATTATTTGCATCTTAAACCTGGTCATATGTTTCTGATCTAAGTCTTAAAAACGTGTTCTTAATGATAGAATAAGTGATAATGATTTTAGGGTTTAATTTCATAGTATTTTCAAGAAGATTACTCTTTCTTATAAAACCCTAAATCCTTGTACCCGATTTTGTGGTGATTGAGAAATTAATATGTTTATTTGGCTTTTTGTCTATGGAACAATGTCACTTTGTGTATGGTTCATTCATCTTGAATAATAGGAGAATTTGGGTCTGTTTACATGTTCAAGAAACTTGATTTTCTCTCTCTAAACGTAGTTCTTTGGTAACCTTCTTGACCCATGTTCTAGGGTTTGATGAACACCTTTGTATGAAGAGATATTCTTAGTTGACGCTTGGTATTCTTGGTTTGATTATCTATTTTGGTCATGTTTGAACCTGTTCTGGTGTTGGATACATGGCTAACCTATGGATGCTACACCCCTTGGTCTTCCTCCTTGGTCGATACCATAGAGGGAGGTTGTTGCGATGGCAAGAACCCTAACTTTTAGCGGTTGGTCGCAACACAACGTCGTAGGTCGCAATGCAGTGTTGCTGCTTGAATACTTCTCTATTGTTTGATGTTGCAGTAATAATGGTGAAGTGTAATGGTTGTAACACTTAATTAGGGTCATGAAAAGCTCATAACATTGGCCATCAGATGATATGGTCATTACCATTGAATTGGTTTCGATCGCAACACACATTGCATGTTGGGTCGACACACCTTGGTGTAGTAGTGAACGCAACACCTTGTTTGAGTGACACCTATCGCCACGGTCACAATACCTTGTTAGTGATTAAGGTTGACATGCATATACATGCACATGGTCACTACACTTGTGCAAGGTAGTATAGTGGTCGTAACACATGATTGGGTTGTGTCATGATCGTAATAGGATGTCGTTGACTATTGTTTCGGTCATGACACATGTATGTGTTACAGTCATAACACCATGTCTTGATAGACGGTCAATACACATACATGATACATGGTGTTGTTACATGTGTAAGTATGTATGATGGTCATTACACAAGAATAAGTGATGAGTTATAATTAATATATAGTACTGAATACATAATGATGCTTACGTGCATGGTGCAGGACTTCGACTTCGTTTCGACTTCACCAGGTGTGGAAGTGGAAGTTTGTGGAAACTTCGAGGAAGTTTCGAGGAAGTTTAGACACAAACTTCGACAAACTTCAATGGGTTTTTTTTAGCAAAATGATGCATAACTTCGACTGGAAACTTTAAAATTATGCTCTAACTCTAATTCCCATGTATTAATTCAACACAAAACATAATTCATGACTCTCTAGCACTAGGTAGGTTGATAATACAAAGTAGTAAATGATGCCCAATTCATGACTTCCATATATTACATATAAAATATAAATTACAATTGTAAGTTTGTAACAATTCACTAAAATGAAGTGCATACCCAATAAATGTCTTCACTCTTCACTCCACTTTTCAGTAAAAAGTTGAATGCCTTCCAAAATCGTAGCCTGAATGTTGAGCAGCTTGAGTCTGCCTAAGTAGTGACATTTGGTTATCAATTATCATAGCATATTGCATCCAAGGTGTGTGTTGAGAGTGGTTGAGCTCATAATCATGCACACATACAACAAAATCTTCATGGGATATTTCTGACAAATATCCAAATCTTGTATACAATGCAAGCTGTGTTGGATATCTGGAGGCAAGAGATCCTGGTGTGAAGTTGTGAAATTCTGGTATACGAGGCGGCCTTTCTACATCAGAATCAGAAGGGGGTACATATATGTTAGGTTGTGGTGGGGGCTCGGATTGTTCCATTTGTGGATAGTATTGACTTTGAACGCCTGATGTAGTATCAGTTATAGCTGCATAAGGATCAGGGGCATATCTAGGGCCTAAGTAACTATATGATTCATTATCACTTCTATGGGAAACCCTAATTCCATAAGTTCCTTCTGAATCACCACCATAATATTCAGGAATAGGTTCTTGTTGATAAAATCCTCCAGAAGTAGGCCCAGTAAACCCCAATAAATCATCCACAAAGGTGCTTGTTGTTGTTCCTGATTGACCTCCCAATGACAAACTTTCAATTGATTCTATGATATTATCAATGTTGTAGTGAGGTGCTTGATAAATAGGTTGAGGCACATGTTCTTGGCCCTGTGGATACCAAGTCTCATAGCATGTTAGTAATGGATTTAGTTGTTGTGTTGGAGCTTTACCCTTTCCCTTTCTTTGGTAGGTTTGACTTCGATCTGTTGGTCTTTGAGTACCACTACCACTCTAATATTGTTGTTGATGTTGAGGTTGAGGGTGAGGAGATGGTGTTCTATGTGGCGGTGTATCTCCTCTTATATAGCTATCAGGAGTGTTGCCCCTATCATCACCACCTGAGGGCTCTGGAGTGGTGGAACCTGATGAGGCATCTGGTTCATCCTCTGGTAGACCCTGCCAAAAATCATTTTTATCAATACATGTGGTGTCTTCTTCCACTCCAAGAGTGGTCTGATCTGCTTGAGCTCCCTCACTTTGTTGATATTAATCTACATCAACCCCCATTGCCCCTGCAATTGTGGCATTAGGCCCCCACCTGGACGCCCTTCATCAAGTAGAGGTTCATTACTATTGTTCAACCATGCTTGTAACAGATCTTCATCGTCACCCCTGTCAGTGTAAACATATGCCCAATCAAGAGGATCAATCTCGACATTGCTTGTTGGGTTCCTCAATGATTCTTGTGTGTGTCTCTGCTTCAACTTCATATTACAGTGTACAAACACAAAGTCATGAAGGTGTGATGTAGACAACCTATTCCTTCTTTTTGTGTGAATCGAGTTGTAGGTTGACCAATTTCTTTCACATCCACCTGTTGCTGCTATTTGGGACAAAACTTTTACTGCTACAGATCTCAATTCCTCACATTCACAGCCATAATTTATCCACCAATCAACTGTAAAAAATAAAGAATGTTTAATGATCAACCATATTATGGTATCAAAATTAACCAATCATGTAATTATTTACCAGGAGAAAGTTTTTCCCTTGAATAGATAGCCGACGGTAGCCCAAACAGACCAGATGCTTCTCTGAATGGTTTTAACTAGTAATTGGTTGTAGTTGGACAATGAAAGAATTAGATCAACATTTTATAATAATTTATAATAAATAATTATGTACTATGACTATCCATACTTGTGCAACAGCTCGAATAGCGTCATATTTGTTATCAAAGAGCTTATCTATCACTTCTTGGAGACCCATTACCAAGTCTCCTCTTCTCCCAATGTCATTTTTGTATTGAAACATTGGGTTTAAAAGATACGCTGCACATATAAGGACACAAAAGTTAGAAAATATTAGATGACTAACAAACACTAAGACCTAAATGCAATGGCACATCCTTACCTGCTTTATGCAATGGGTGTAGAAGCATACCATCCCATCGTTCATCCACAACTTTTAGGAATTGTTCCTTGGCATTAGTTGCAGCTTCTTCAACTTTATCTCTCATAAGGCGCATTGCCTTATAGATGTAGGGCATGGTGGAATTCTTATCACCATCCATCATGCGCAAGACATGTACTATGGGATCCATTATCTTTACAGCCTTGGTCACTCTATTCCAGAAGTAGTCATCATTCAAAATTTTCACCACTTCTTTGGCTCTGTCAGATTTACTATCAGGGTGTTTGGCCCACTCTTCAGAAACAAAAATCCTTTTTAAACCTTGTCGTCCTTGCTTTAAGCTTTGCAAAGAGATATAGTTGCTTGCAAATCTTGTAATGTCTAGTCTTACTATGTCTCCTCCACAATATTCTTTGCTTCTCATCATTGCAAGTAGGTAAGAGTGATTATATATAAATTTTGTAATTCTTGTTGCCCTAGGCATTACATATGTAAAAAGATCTAATTTTCCAAAATCTTTCAAAATTAGATCAATGCAGTGTGCAGCACATGGCATCCAAAATAAGTTGTAATTTGAAGACTCTTCCACTGTTTTTCCAGCTTTTTTGAAATTTGGCCCATTGTCAGTGCAAATTTGTAACACATTCTCTTTTCCAACATATTTTATCGCACCTTTAATCAATTTTGCAAGGTACATGTGTTCTTTGATGTGGCGAGATGCATCAACTAATTTTATGAAAAATGTATCACCATCACAATATGCCATGAAGTTGATAATCTGTGTCTTTGTACTACTTGTCCAGCCATCACACATGAGTGTCAACCCAAAAATTGACCACTTTTTTGTTTCATCTCCTCAATCCACTGCTCTAGTTGAATTTTCTCCTGTGGAAGATATTTGTTCATTAAGTCATGTGTAGTTGGTGATTTGACTCCTCATCCATGTTCAGCGATAACATCTATCATATGTTGCATGTAAGGGCCTTGTGCCACATTGGGAGCAATACCACTAGCAAATATAAATTTTCCTATCACCTGTCCCACAACATCTTTTGCATTCTTCCACATACCTGTCAAACTTTTCTGCTTATGACTTTGTTTACGAAACCCTAGTTCAGAAGAATTATATCTCATGTTTTTGGTCCTCAAACCCTGCATTTCTATGCTTTCTAAATTGACAACATTTGTTGGACGGCTTCCACTGCCACTACCAACATTGAAATCAGATGGGCCAAAACCACGTCAGGTTTCATAAAATTGTCTTTCTTCTTCTTGTCTAATTGCCTCCTCCATTCTCGATCTTTTCAGTGCATGTCTCATTGCATCATCATCATCATCATCATCTTCTAATTCAACTACATTTTGTGGTATCGATGCCCGAACATCAGCTCTTTGAACCTTGCATCTCTAATCTTGTCTTCCTTGTGTTTTAGATCTTTTTGATTGAGTTGCTTGGAAACAATATTTCTTATTTGATCTGGGCAATATCTACACTTTGCAACATTTTTATCCCCTCCTACCAAGTGCTTTTTGAACCTATAAATCCCACCACTCATTATAGTTTTCTTGCAGAAATTGCACTTGGTTTTTTGCCTAGTTCCATCAACCATTTCACAATACATCGATGCAGGGTCAACTTTCCCCTCTGACTCACCACCTTCACCTTCACCTCCTCCACCATCACCTCCTCCACCATTACGACCTGAACCAACCATTAAAACAAGTAGCACCCACAAAATACCCATATCTTCAGTCACAAAAAACCTGCACACAATAAATTAAAAGAAACAAATATTAGATTAGTAGTGGGATTAACTCATTATTAGATATTAGGCAAATAAGTGGGAGTGCGGGACTAAGTTAACTAACTGAGTACTACTATCTTGGTAGAAAATCATACATTTTTAGAACTAAATTTTTTAATTAAGTAATAAATAATTACTAATAATTCCTGAAATTATTAAATATATTGTAAATTGATAGTATGGTGAGTTATTAAGTGGGATTAACTAGCTAAGTAGCTAACGAACTAAGTTAACTAACTAACTAGTGAACAATCTAGGTTGAAATTTGAAAATTATAATTTATTTATATCTGAAAATTGATAAATAATATTAATATTTATTGAAATTATTATATATGTTGCAAATATTGTAGTTAAAGTCAGCAAATTACTCATTAAGTAACTATAATGCAATATTATGAATTTTCTAACTCTAAATCTAATTAATGCAAAATTAAAGTATATAATATTTATGTAAAACGAAATTCATAAAACATTATTTTTCATATTTGTTTTATGATATTTTGTTGTAATAATACAAGATCTAAGTAAATATTAGCTAGATCTATGCTATATCTAAGTAGATCTAAGCTAGATCTAAGCTAGATGTAGTTAGATTTAGGCTAGATCTTAGTAGATTAAGGTAAGATCTAGGCTATATTCACCTAAATATTACTAATTAATAGTTTTTGCATGTAAAAATACTAATTTTGGATCATTAGATCTACATATTATGCATATATGTATAGGGAAAGTAGTAGAGAATGGAGTATTTAAGAGTTAGTAGTAGTTTTTTTTTAATTTAGAATTGAATAAATAAAGAAAAAGGAGGAGATTTGGGACTTACCTTCTCAACAGCAGCAATGGAGCTCTTCAACAGCCACAACAGCTCGTCCAAAGTCTGCAAACAACATATGAGAGGGACCTCATACAAGGCATCAAGTTATAATAGCCAACTTAAGGCTTTTTTGCTTCATGGGCCTGACCGTCCTAACTTCGACCCAACTTCGGACACTTCGACGAAGTTTCGCTAACATCGACGAAGTTTATACCATTTTGTGCAGGAAAAAATCAACTTCACCGAAGTTCATCATTTGTCGCCTCAAAGTTGTGACGAGGCTGAAGTATTAGTGGTTCGACTTCGCCAACCTGCGAAGTTTGAAACTTCGCCGAAGTTTCGGCCAACTTCGCTGAATTTATGTTCCATGCTTATGTGACTATCATAATAATGCTAAACCATAGTGTACTCCAAGAAAGTGGGAATTGAAGTATCTAGGGTTTGATGGTTGGGTAATAATATGAAACCCTGATCGGTTATGTATGTGAACCCATACTATAAATTCTAGGGTATGTTATACTTATTAAGCTTAATGTGTTGATATTTTCTTTCTCCTACTGGAAAGATTCTAACCTTGCCGGTTACTTGAATGTCATAGCTTGTGAATGCTATGATGATGATTATATAATACATGGTGATGGCTATGAACCTTGATGAGGTACAATGAAATCATAGTGATATGAATGTGTATACTTAGTCATAATCTATAGTGTTTAACCCTAATACACTTCGAATATGTGGGAGTTGATAAAACTAGGGTTTGGCGAATGAATAATGTAATGAAATTCTAGTCAATCTAACTTGGAACCCTAACCCCAGTTAAGGGATATGTAATTATGTGGAGTATTTGCTCTCTCTTCACCTTGATTGGTTATCATGTTTTGATGTTCTCTTTCTTATTTAAATAATTCTAACCATGAAGGTGAATTGAATGACATAGCTAATGATTGCTATGGTGTATATGTGTTCTGACACAGGTGATGTTTATGTGCATATTGAGGCATGATGAGATGATGATAAGGTAAAATAATTTTGTAATTGGTCTTAGACCTAGTGAAGGCTTAATTCCTAATGAGAGGTGATATCCTCTAGTGACATGATGAAGGATTATTATCCCCAGTGATGTGATAGTGATGACTAGCCTAATATGGCAGTGAGGGCATATGATGATGTTAATGGCCTTGTAAATGGCAGTGATACAAGTGTCATGTGATGAAGCAACAAGTTCTTCTTTATACATTTTATATCTTCTGAAGTTGTATCTTACCTTGAATTTTATAGAGTTGTTTAGGGTTTATATGTTGTAACTTGATTGATGCATTAAAAGATACCCAATTGGAATATCTAGTCAAGTGAAACCCTAATCATACAGTTGCCATGTACCATAGATCTATCTAGAATGTCAGTATCTTGCTGGATGGTGAAACGAGTAACTCCTATGGGAAACTCGAAGCACATGTTTTTGAATATGCAGGATGCAAGTTGAGGTATCTCCTTATATCCTTAAAATGTTATTATAATGGTATGGTGTCTTCATTAGAACGACCATGAGTGAGCCTGTTCTCTAGCGTTGTGCCATGTACGAAGGCACGCTAGTTGGTTTACAGAACCATAGCTTTGACTATGAGTTGTTATCTATATGACTATTGCTTTGACTCTAAGTTGTTATTTTGCAGTCTGACTGATAAGTCATTGCATTTCAGACTCAAACTGACTGAGTAGTATAGGAGATGATCATGGAGTTTGGCTCTTCCATACATCTTGTATGGTACCAATTTTGACTTCTTAGTGGTCGGTTGGATTTGAGTGGTACAACTCCAATCCTCATGGCTTAATAAAAGATTTATCATAGACGAGTAGCATATTTTCTTAGGGTCAATACAATTCACATTAGTTGACCCCTTGCCTTAGCTTTGTACTTATTTCTTGAATTATAATGCGGTAAGAGAAGTCAACTATTATACATTTTCTTCATATCCCTTCTAAAAAACATAAGATGTTCTATTGCTCAGTTGTAGATATCAGAACTGCTTAAATAATGTTAAATGCCTTGCTTATATCATTTAGATGAATCCGCTTATCTGTTAATAGTATAATCTCCTATTTTAGCTATATGTGTTTATAATACATGTTGGCAGAGAGTTATATCTCTTGCTAGGATGTTTGGTCTCACCTCGTGGGTTTCCACATCTTTTAGGTGGACGAGTATGCTGAGAGGGAAATCGTGCGATTGAGACTGATAATAAGAGGAGCTATAGTTGTAGATCATGGATATGTAGTGAGTGTCTAGTAATAGAGTCCTATGAGTCGTCCCTGTACTTTCAGGTCCTTGGGGTTGTTTTATTGACGTTGTATATCGGTTTGAGTTTTTGTCTATATGACTTGATTATGCAGAGATGGTTTGTATATGAGAACAAGTTCTCACATGTAACAGGTTGTGGCTGGTTATCTAGTGAACAATGATATGTAATATCTTTTGGCATGAATGAAATGCAAGTGGATCTAGTTTATGGCTTCGTATATGATATGTTCAGCTTGATATGTTGTTACGAGATCGGTTTTAATTTACCCTATTTTGTGGTAATGTGATGGTTAAAGATAATTCCATGCTTTGTTTTGAGTAAACTCGCTTTGTGTGACAATGGGTGTCACATGTGGTGGAATCAAAGCTCTAGGTTCACTGAGTCTACAGGGACACTAGGACTAGGACTAGGACTAGGGTGATGTCTAAGTTGAGAACTCGACATAAAACATGGTGCATACTACCTAATCTCATTACTTGAGTGCCCTTGCCAGGTATTCAATTATTGAAGAAAAGGTAAGTATGGAACCCTTTGGTTGTTATATTTTTTATTACTCTGATCAAGCAGTCATTATGAAGAAATCTAAAGAGCATAACAAATCAGGAATCATGGTGCTACTAAGATGAGAAATCATAACCTACCAAAACCTAAATGTTTGGTAATTAAAAGAGAAAGATGCAACACCATGAAACCTAAACATGAAAACAAGTAAGCCATGAGAGGTTCTTGAATTTGTGATTTCAAGAAGTTTATAAAGCAGAAGGTAGATAAATATGTGCTAATGAAGTAAGTCAAGGTGTAAAGTTCACATATGATGGAGAGGATTCCCGAGATAAGTATGAATTGAGGAGATAAGTAAGAACAAATAATTAATAGATAAAGTGGAACCTGAGTTAATCTCAGACCAACCTATGTGTGTGAGGAGTGTTAAGATAAAACTGGCATGATGTGTGAAAGAAACTAAGGGAGATGATCCCTGCTCAATAAAGGAAATGTGAAAAATAATGATCTACCTCTTGAAAATAAGTTGAAGAACGTGATAAAATAAGGGGATATAAATGAAAATGATTAACAACTAATAAGGAAGGAGTGATGAGATGTTTTAACCCTAATAATTCATGTGCTAATGACAAGGAAACCAAGATGAAAAGGGTAAAATTAGACATAAGAAATTGTAAACATGTATGATAATGAAAGAGAGTTGGTAACCCTTCCCTTTGTTAAGAATCCCTGGGCAGTGTTGTGGTCCTAGGGAAGTGTGTTCCCTTTGTGTTCTTTCTTTCTTAAGATGCAACATTCAAGTGAGTCTTATACCACCTGATGTGCATGGCTTTGATGTGACTTTGGGATGGATACTTTGAAAAGTATCATGTGATCTTGGATTTTAGTTCCAAGGTGGTGACATTTGTGAATGACGACATTTCGTGGATCTTCCAAGATAATGAGAATATTCTCTTGACGTGTTTGGTATCAACAATAACAACTGAGAAGCTGATGGGATAGGGATGTGATGTGTTTTCAGCACATGTGATGAATACCAAGGCAAGGAGTCTTAATATGCATGAAGTTCTAGTTATAAGAACATGGTTTCGAATAAGTTCCCAAGTGTTTTGCTTCATAGAAAAGATAGACTTTTTGTAGATCAATCTGGTTACTGGTAGCCAAGCTATAGTACAGATACCGTATAGGATGATACCAACTAAGTCGCAAAGTTGAAGAGACAGTTGCAAGATCTGCTTGGAAAAAGTTTTATTAGACTAAGCACGCTTCCTTGTGGTGCTCCCATTCTATTTGTGAAGAGAATAAGGGATTCATGAGGTTGTATATTGGTTACAAATAGAGGAATAAGGTGCTCAAGCCCTATCTAGATAGTATTATGGAGGAGAAGTGGATGAGACAAGGATGTGAGTTCCTTATAGCACATGTAGTGGATACCGAGGTGATGAATCTTAGTATTCATGGTATATTTGTGATATATGAGTGTTAAGGTGTATGTTGTATATGAGTTTTATATAGTGTTCCTCCCCTTGAGAGGGAGAGAGAGAGAGGGAGAGAGAGAGTTGATGTTAATCCTCCCAGTATTGTTAGAAAGGAGGAGAATGATTCTTTGATGTTGTATATTGGGTGCTGACAGTTGGGTAAGACCATTGTCAAGGATAAAATTTTGGTTGATCAGTCAACATATGCTATATTAATTCTTTGAGATATAACATATGCTCTTTGTCTCTCAGGTTTATTGTGCGTCAAGATCCGTAAGACTGAGATTGAGAATTCACTAAAGCATCCTTAGAATTTATGATATATCTGGTAAGTTTGTTGTATGAATTCTAGTAAGATGAAGACAATGTCATTTCTTTACCCCTAACAAGGTCAACCAAGAATTTCTACTTATTAACAATTGCATGCAATATATGATTCCTCAACCAGACAGGTGGCCAATCCACCATTGAGATGATTGCAAAATCTTCTACAAATATATGCTTTATAGTTCTTGACAATTAGGGTATGCCCACATGATTGATTGAGTTTCTAACCACAATAACCATCAAAGAAACATTGAGAGATAAGAGAGACATGGCATTCCATGATTGGTAAAAGTCAGCAAGTATGGCTTCAGAGTAATGTGTTAACACAATAGATAGAATAGTTCAGGGTGGCAACTAGAGTTCAAAGTTGAAAGATACTATTAGAATTGTATAGGTGGAGCAACAAGTTTCCATAATTCATATTGAGGAAGTGTCACCCTGGTACAGGACAAGTGATACAATAGTGGAGGTGGAGTTGTAGAAGAATGTTTCTTATGTAGAGGTTTATATATTAACCCAAGTTGAGACATGCAGGACTTGAGACAGAGGAACATGACTTCTATGATAGTGATATGAAATCACTATGATATGGAAATACCCATGTGAATGTTTGTGGATGAGGTTCATAAGAGACACCCATCTTTATTTGCCTTGGATTTTGGGGGCAAAATCCATGTTAGAGGTTTATGGCTGTAAGAGCCCTGACCTAGCTTTATGCTTGATTGTATTTACTTTATATAATGAGATGTTTAAAACTTGATTTAACCTCTTGAGGTACTCTAATAACACGTGACATGCTTATATTTTCAATTTGATCCAGTTTGATTTATGTTTGAGCTATCTTTGCTATATTGGTGCTTATTTGGACCATAGTGCAATTCACCCATGAATGAGCGTTATCTTGCAAATTATCACATGTTGAGAGTGTTCCTCGTGCTTTAGCATCATGAAAGAGAATATGCTATGGGGAACCTTGTTTGAACCACAGTTGATGATGTGACATCATATGGTGATATCAGGGTTTCTAGGGTTTGCCTTGTTGAAGTGGTAACCATGCTAGGGTTTGAGTGTTGCGACCACTACACCACTCATGGATGAGTGTGGTGACCGCAACACATACCCAAGATGTTGTTGTTTTGACCTGGGTGACCTAGAGGTGGTTTGGTCGAGATGGGTTGTCCTCTAGTGAAGTGTGTCGACCATGTGTATATGGTGACCTAGTGTGTTGGTCGCAACAAGTATATAGGAATGTGTTTCAAACAAAACAAGGTGGTATCCGACCTGGATGGTCGCTATAATTTTTTGGATAAATGTTAATATTCTAGATATGCATGTGAGTGGGGATAAGGTTGTTTTCCTTAGAGGGCATGTGTCCCTTGACAATATCTTATGTTGACACCTCATAGCCCCTTTACTTCTCTCCTACCTTGTATATATAATCCCTCCTCTTCACTTGCAAACATCTTTTTTGGCCCTACCTTTTTCTGTCTCTCTTGTGATCGAACTTGGAGCTTTGCAAGCAAAGGAGGTCTGATCTTGAAGCTTGGGTGGCCGATCAACCTTGCATGTGGAAGATCTTGTGCCTGAGCAACTCTTTGGTGGTAATTCATGGTGATTTCTTCCCTTGGTAAATGATCTTAACTCTTGATCACATTTCCCCTTTTTTGAAATCTCTATCTTCTTCTTCCTCTTGGCCATAAGATGGTTTTCTTAGAAATCTCTTCTTCACAAGGGTCAGAGACCATGTTTGACATGGTGGTAATCGAGTGAGAAGAAGCTATTTCCTTTCTTCTCCTTTGGTTTAGCCTAGGGTTGTTACCCTTCTTCTTGAGACCTGTTGTAACCATGTTGTTCTTCTCTTTTGAGGGTATCTTGTATCTGTATAGTTGCACTTGTTTGGAATCTCTTCTCTCTATTGGAGCTTGAGATCTTGGAAGCTTTGATCATCAAACAAAGGTGGGTCATATAACTTTTCCCTCATATGTTATTTGCATCTTAAACTTGATCATATGCTACTGATCTAAGTCTTACAAACATGTTCTTTATGGTAGAAGAAGTAATAATGTTTTTAGGATTTAATTTCATAGTATTTTCTAGAAGATTACTCTTTCTTATAAAACCCTAAATCCCTATACCCAATTTTGTGGTGGTTACAAAATTAATATGTTAATTTGGCCTTTTATCTATGGAATAGTGTCACTTTGTGTATAGTTCGTTCAACGTGAATAATAGGAGAAATGGGTCTATTTACACATGCAAGAAACTTTCTTTTCTCTTTCTAAAATTTGGTAACCTTCTATGACCCATGTTCTAGGGTTTGATGAACACCTTTGTATGAAGAGATATTCTTAGTTGACACTTGGTATTCTTGGTTTGATAATATGTTTGGATCATGTTTGTACCTATTATGGAGTTGGGTACATGTCTGACCTATGTACGCTACACCCCTTGGTCTTCCTCCTTGGTGGATACCATAGTGGGTGGTTGTTGCAATTGCATCAACCCTAACTTTAAGGGGTTGGTCGCAACACAATGTCGCTGGTCACAAGGTAGTGTTGCTGCTTGATTACTTCTCTATTGTTTGACGTTGCAGTTATGATGGTGAAGTGTGATGGTTGTAACACTTAATTAGGGTCATGAATAGGTTGTAACATGGGCCATCATATGATATGGTTGTTACCAATGAATTGGTTTTAATCGCAACACACATTGCTTGAAGTGTTGAGACACCTTGGTGTTGTAGTGGATGCAACACCTTGTTTGAGTGTCACCTAGCGTCACGGTTGCAACACCTTGTTAGTAATTAAGGTTGACACGCATATACATGCACATGGTGGCTACACTTTTGAAAGGATATATAGTGGTCATAACACATGACTGGGTTGTGTCATGATCGTAATAGGATGTAGTTGACTGTTGTCTCGGTCGTGACACATATATGTGTTACGATCATAACACCATGTCTTGATAGATGGTCAATACACATACATGATACATGGTGTTGCTACATGTGTAAGTAGGGATAATGGTCACTACACAAGAATAAGTGACGAATTATAATCAATATATAGTACTAAATACATAATGATGCTTACATGACTATCATAATAATGCTAAACTATAGTGTATTGTAAGAAAGTGGGAATTGAAGTATTTAGGGTTTGATGGTTGAATAATAATATGAAACCCTGACCGGTTATGTATGTGAACCCATATTCTAAATTCTAGGGTATTCTATACTTATTGAACTTACAAAAATGGTTAGCATGTGTTTATATTTTCTCTCTCCTATTGGAAAGATTCTAACCTTACAGGTTACCTGAATGTCATAGCTTGTGAATGCTATGATGATGATTACATCATACATGATGATGACTATGAGCCTTGATGAGGTACATGAAATCATAGTGATATGAATGTGTATACTCAGTCATAGTCTATAGTGTTTAACCCTAATACACTCCAAATATGTGGGAGTTGATAAAACTAGGATTTGGTGAATGAATAATTTAATGAAACCCTAATCAATCTTACTAGGAACCCTAACCCTAATTAAGGGATATGTGGTTATGTGGAGTATTTTCTCTCTCTTCACCTTGAATGGTTATCATGTTATGATGCTCTCTTTCCTATTTATATAATTCTAACCATGTAGGTGAATTGAATAGCATAGCTAATGATTGCTATGGTGTATATGTGTTATGATACAAGTGATGTTTATGTGCCTATTGAGGCATGATGAGATGATGATACAGTACAAGAATGGTGTAATTGGTCTTATGACCTAGTGAAGGCTTAATGCCTAATGAGAGGTGATATTCTCCAGTGACGTGATGAGGGATTATTATTCCCAATGATGTGAGAGTGATGTCTAGCCTAATACGACAGTGATGGCATATGATGATGTTAATGGCCTTGTAAATGGCAGTGATATAAGTGTCATGTGATTAAGTGACAAGTTCTTACTTTGTACGTTTTATATCTTCTGAAGTTGTATCTTACCTTTAATTTTGTAGAGTTGTTTAAGGTTTATACGTTGTAACTTGATTGATGCATTAAAAGATACACAATTGGAATATCTAATCAAGTGAAACCCTAATCATGTAGTTTCCCTGTACCATAGATCCATCTACAATGTCAGTATCTTTCTGGATGGTGAAACGAGTAACTCATACGGGAAATTCGGAGCACATTTTTTTGAATATGTGGGGTGCAAGTTGAGGTATATTCTTGTATCCTTAAATTGTTATTATAATGGTATGATGTCTCCATTAGAATGACCATGAGTGAGTCTTTTCTCTAGCGTTGTGCCATGAACCAAGGTAGGCTAGTTGTTTTACAAAACCATAGCTTTGACTATGAGTTGTTGTCTAGAGGACTATAGCTTTGACTATAAGTTGTTGTTTTGTAGTCTGACTAGTATGTCACTGTATTGTAGACTCAAATTGACCAAGTAGTACATGAGATGATCATGGAGTCTGACTCTTCCTTACATCTTGTATGGTATCAATTTCGACTTCATAGTGGTCAGTTGGATTTGAGTGGTACAACTCCAATCCTCAAGGTTTAATAAAAGATTTATCACAGTCGAGTAGCATATTTGCTTAGGGTCAATACGATTCACATTGGTTGACCCCTTTCCTTAGATTTATACTAATTTCTTGAATTATAATGCGGGAAGAGAAGCCAAATGTTATATATTTTCTTCATATCCCTACAAAAAACCATAAGATGTTTAATTGCTCAGTTGTAGATATCAGAACTGCTGAAATAATGTTAAATGCCCTACTTATATCAGTTAGCTAAATCTACTTATCTATTAATAGTATAATATCCTATTTTAGCTATATGTGCTTATAATAGATGTTGGCGGAGAGTTATATCTCTCACTAGGATGTTTGGTCTCACCCTGTGGGTTTCCACAGCTTTTAGGTGGAAGAGTACGATGAGATAGAAATCGTGTGGATGAGACTGATAACAAGAAGAGTTGTAGCTATGGATCATGGATATGCAGTTAGTGTCTAATAATAGAATCCGATGAGTCATCCATGTACTCTCAGGTCCTTGGGGGTGTTTTATTGATGGTGTATATCAGCTTGAGTTTTTGGCTATATGCCTTGATCATACAGAGATGGTTTGTATACAAGAACAAGTTCTCACATGTAACAAGTTGTGGCTAGTTAGCCAGTGAACAATGATATGTAATATCTTTTGGCATGAATGAAATGCAAGTGGCTCAAGTTTATGGCTTCATATATGATATGTTCAGCTTGATATGTTGTTACAAGATCAATTTTAATTTACCCTATTTTGTGGTAATGTGATGGATAAAGATGATTCCACACTGTGTTTTGAGTAATCTCACTCTGTGTGACTATGGGTGTCATAGCAACTATATGGACACACAATTCTTAGCAATTTGGTATGTTACAAGGGCGGCAGTGGCACTCAATATGTAAGGAGGCGGGATCACCCCCTTACATAAAATTTGAAGAATAAAATATCCATTTTGAAAACACTCAAAGGTATGCTTGAATAGGTGTAAAATTTTCAAATTTCAATAAATGGTATTCAATACAACCAAAGTGTAGCAGCGGAATTCAACAAATGACTATCTTCAATTTTCATAGAAGATTACAAAAGTACATCATAATCTCCCATAAGAGTTTACATGTATGATACAACATAAGGATCTATGTAGAGGGAAGTCTAAACTACTTCAAATCTATATCCAAGCAACATCTACAAGAGCTAGGTCCATTTTGGAAGCTATGTTCTCCTTGATCATGTTCAACACCTCGATCTAAACTTGGGTGGTTGGGAAAGCACCTAACAAAAGGGAAAGGAAAACAAAGTATGTGTCAAAAAATATGAATAGGATATCAAGGAAAAGAAAATATGTAAATAAAGGCTACTTTTCATCATAAGATGAAGAGAACAAGAGTATGAGACATAATCAGATAGATGCTTGCCATAATAAGAAAATAATACAAAGTCTTGCATGCATGATTAATTATGACTACTTTAACTAAGTAGGGTTGAGGCACCTACCAGACCTCAACCTATAGGTCAGGGGAGAATTAATACATTCCCAATCACATATACATATTTTTATGGGGGAGAGTAAGACATTCCCCAAGGCGAATTAATACATGCCCTATCTATGGGTGGTTGTACATGAGTACCGCTATTATAGCTAAATAGTCCATAAAATCAACATGCTAGAAAAGGAATCGTGGAAAGTAAAAGCATCATATCAATTAGAACATGGTTGTGGGTACAAGACCCAAGAAAAAGAATACCATTACCAATTTTTAGGCAATTTAACAAAAGAATCATGAATACAGGGAATAGGGTTCAGTAAAGCCTCCTTAGGGAAATATAGGGTTTGGTTTGCAAATATCCCAACTTAGGGTGTAAGAATGCACATACATAAATAGGGATTGCACATACCTCTTCATTATATTCCTAGTAACCACTTTCCAATACTCTAGTTGAGTTCAGGTCCACTTCTTCTATTTTATACATAACCATGTATTAGGGTTGTGCATATGTATTAAAGTAAAGAAACCCTAACTTTTGGATTTAAAAAAAAAATTCGTATTTATACCTTGAAAACATCACCACTAATCTAGTTAGGTTCTTCTGATTAATAAAACATATAGTTTTGCATATTTTGGAGTTATGAAGGTTAAAGTGTATTTTTTGTGGTTTTTAGGTTTTTAATTCATTTTATAAAAACTCTTTTCAACAAATATCAAAACCACACCTTAAAACTACTTTTATTAAAAAGAGCACATTTTTTTGAGTTAATAACATATTTTCTTTTTATTTTTGGACAAGGGAATAAATAGTTATGAATTTCTCAAAACTGACCAATAGGAAATTGCCACATCATCAAACCGATCAAGACAAGCAAAGAGAGAGAGGGAGAGGGAGAAAACACCATTTGACCCAAGATCATGGTTGGAGATTCATAGGTAACCAAACTAGATCTTCTAGAGAAGGTAAAATAATAAGAAACCAAAACCCTAGAAGAACATGGTAAATAGAGATGGAGATCGTTGATTTTAAACATAGAAACATGAGTTTTAAGCATGTAGTAAGAAATATATAGGAAGGGGGTTATAAAACTCACCTCTAGGTAAGGTGTACAGGTTCAAGAAGCAAGGTTCTAACCTAGAGAGGCTGGTTTCTCCAACAAATCTCTTATCTCGAGCAAGAAGTACCTTCTCCACTTTAGAGGTGAAAAACCCTAGCAAAAGAACATGGAGATGAGGTGTTTAAGGGCTCTAGGTGGGGTTTCACCATGGAAGGTCATGATTCTGACCTGGAAGAAGGTGGGAGGAAGAGGAACAATATGAAAACATGGAAGGAAAGGAGGAAACTTACTAGTTTTGGTCAAAATCACCAAGAAGGAGCTTTAGAAACCCTAAATAGAGCAAATTCGGAACCCTAGGAGCCTTCTTCACCAAGGTATGCATCCTCTTTTACCTTGGGACAACACCTTCATGGCCAAACAGAGTAGGAATGATTCTCTAAGATGTAGTAAAGAGATGAAGAGCAAGAGTTTTTGAATTGGAAGGTGGGAAGAGGTAGACATGGCTTTATAAAGAAGGGGGCAAGCATGAGGTGTCTATGGGACTTTCCATGTGTCCTTAGCCTAGGGCTTCATGGCCATGCAATAGGACAGCTCATAAAAACTTCTTGTATATCAAATGTCAGTTATAAAATCCCATGGAGACTTCTAGGCCATCCCCAACGTCCTTCAATCAAAGAAATAACCACATTAGTTGATAGCTTTTAAAGATAAGCTCATTTATAAAGAGGGTAATGCCTAAAATGTCCTTGGAGAGGAACACCTTCAAACCAAGGTGCAACTTGGTGACCCATGGTTTAAAATCTTGATAATGGTAAGTAAATATCTAAGGATTACAGTACATATGATAATTTACAAAGAAAACCTCCCAATTGGGTAAATTGTAGAAAAGTCTAGAATGTACCTAAAATTGCATAACTTGCACAAACAACATCCAAATTGAACCAAATTTGAAACTTAGACTCACTTTATGATTTCAAAACACATCATAAAGTTAGATTAAGGTTTAGAACACCTAACTAAGGTCTTTAAATAGACTTTCACTGAGGTATTTATGCATAAACCCTTCCATTGGTATAATTATTGAACAAATATTCACCAAACCACTATAAATTTCACAATTTAAACATCGTGGACAAAAAGTATAGAAAGGAAAGGAAAAGTTTAGAAAAGGGCCAAAATGAAAATATGTCCAAGTTTTGGTATGTTACACAATCCTCTTACTGGACCTTCATTCCATGTTACCTAATCCAACCTTCACTCCTCTAATTGTGGGTGAGAAATTTGCTACTTTCCTCCTAGGACGTGAACAATGTATCCTTCATCCCTACCACTTATGTCTTTATTTCTTCTTTTCTTTTACGGATTGGCTAATACCACCAAAATTGATTGTTAATTTTTTAAAACCATATATGCTCCGTCTTATCTCCATGAATTTTCTTGAGGAAGGGTTGTACTCATTTTAGTAAAATTCATATCTCCCAAAACCAGTCTTCTCTCCACTTTCCTATAGTGGGGAAAGGTGGTAGATTCATGTGTAGTATCATATCACATCATATTGTTAATATGCATGTGTGATGGCCCGCCATGCACATATTAGATGCTTCAAATAGTCAATGTGATGATACATCCAACTCTAATTAACTTTGATGTTGTTCTCTCCAAGACTTACATCTGGTATCTTGCTTCATTTGTCATTTCACCTAACTCAAAACCAACAAAGTGTTTTCCTTTTATTTCAATCAATCAACTAACAGTTCATCACTATAACAACTTCACTTTTCAGTGTCCCCAAATTAGGAAAGGAACTTACGATCGAGAGTCATTACCTAAATTTCCAAGGATCCAGATTCAACAAATAACGAATAATAGCAAATAATTTCCATTATTTCATATATATTATTTATAATATGTAAAATGATATTCCTCTAAGGAGTTGCATCAATTTCCATTATGAGACTAATACATATGAGAAGAAGCATCTACCTATTCCTCCTTTACTTAGGTTTAATGCCTTCAATTGATTTCATATGATTTACCGTGTCTTGACATCTTCATCTATTGCAATTACCTAAAATGCTGAAAATCCAAAACACGGTTAGCATATTTCTATATTGGCTACATCTTGCAACCCAAATCTGTGCAACTAAGAAAATTAGATATAATGAATTAGATACTTACATATAAGAATTGGCATTTCATATTCCAACCTATACTTGGTCTATCATCTCAAGTGTAAGAACTATCCAACCTTAGGCTCATGTGTATTATCCCTTAATTAGTATAACCCAAGGTTTCAAACATTCTAGTTCATTATTGTTGGTATGTATGCCCTAAGAGCTAATCATGGGATGATTGGTGGGATACATTAAGATTGATTTGATAAACATCAAAGGCAAGCTTCCAATTCTTTCTGGTTCAGTCATATGAGATAGTGATAGAACAGATTGAATGTCTAGAGAATGACAGTACTCAATGACGTATGCCTTCAGGTTGAGGACCTGAACGATGAGATCATACATATGCTAAGAGTTTGTACATTCTTGTTATGTCCCTAGTCAGATGTCATTGTGGAAGGTAGATAGACATCAATGACACACAAGACTGGATTGTGGTGTTGGTTGATGACATAATCTCATTAGTCATGATATAGAGATATCAAACCAAACACATATGTACTTGTTAGAGAACAAGTGTACCGGACAGACCCACCATGAGTTTGACACATGGAACCATGACATGGTAGTCACAGTCAGTACTCACAGTGATGGTGGTGAGTGTGATTCTTTGACCTGAAATCACTACACTCAACACATGTCATTGGGCACACTTTGACATCATCAAACGCAGTCCTGAAACATGGGTTGTTATAAAGGTGATGATTGGGTGGCTTTGACACATGGGGCTTTTGAGGGGTGAGTGATAGATATGGGATTTGTCTCTCCTGAGGGAGTTTGATATCCATGGCTACTTGATGAGTAGGATTGAGAAAGGCGTGCACGCATGTGTGAATCAGTATGTGATATTGATGTCATACATATCTCTTCCAATCTACTCTAAGATCAAGAAAGTGAATGAACGTTGACAGGATGACTGTTCCATGCCTCGAGTTCATTCGGGATATCAGTGACAAAGGAATTATACATTCACTGTAACACCATTCACAGATTGTAGGATTGAAAGTTGTTCTCTAACTTTCTATTTCACTTGGGTAGCACTGATGTGTGACTAGGCACCGCTCTTTGCTTGTGAAGTCATAAGTGTTATGGACTTTCACTGCCAACGTGAAATGGACCTATAGGTGATCGGCCTAAATTGCGCGTCCTAAAATTGGAGGCGGATTTGAAGTAGTCAGACTTTTAAATTTATAACCCGAAACCTTCTAGGCCCCCGTAACTTTGTTTACGGGGTCGAAGTAGATATACGGGGTCGAACACAGGGACAAGGCAGAATCGACACGTTACACTCCGGCAAGGGTAAGGAGATGATAAAATTCCCCAAGGGAACAACAGGATAAGATCGATAAAACAAAAGAAATATATCTCCAACTGGAGCTACGAGGAAAAATAAAGGTTTTAAACATTTATCAGTTTTTAGGGGTTTTCGTGCAACGGAAACAGAGAGATAACACTATTGCTATAGTAAGGAACGAAGGAGAAAGCTTCAGTAAAACAAACGGCAGCAGAAACATCCTGTACCCCTCCTCTCGAAGCGGGTACCTCTAACCAAGCATCAACACCCCTCTCGAGGTTGCTGTACTTAAGTTAGAATGGAAAGGTTACTAAAGCAACTCCGATCCTGGGCACTCTCGTACTCCAGTATCGGACCAAACACTAGAGCCACAACACCTCTCTCAAGGCTGTTGCAACGGGAAAACACAATTCGGTAGCTAATCAAAACGCGATCCAAGCATACAAGCTAGAGTTCAGATGTTAAACATAGTAAGCATCCAAAAAAAGGTACCAAACATAAAGCAGCAGATAGTTAAACTTCTTCTAATTCCATTAACATATAAGGGTCTGATTACATTGCAGAAGTTAAGGAAGTAAATGTCTGAAATAAGGGAGGATAAATGCCGCCTTCTTGATGTAGAAGGACGACAGACAACAACAGACTCTCCAGCACGATATCGGGCGGGGCCCTCACCCGATACGTCCGTGTCGGGTGGCACACCCTCTCGGGCGACACGCTCATGACGGGCGGACGTATCGTGCGGGGCACCCTTGCCCGATACGGTTGTGTCAGGCGGCACCCTCTCGGGCGACACGCCGCGACTGGTGACGCGTATCGGGGTTCGGTATCGTGTCGGGCTAGAGTGTTGCTTCCAGTATCGGTCACTCGTATCAGGTGTCTCATTGGCCGATATCGGCCTACAGTGGTGCCCGGGATGACCCTAAGCGAACCATTCCCTCCCTCTCGGGATGGGGAAGTGCTAACCTAGAATCGCCCAGCACACCTCTGAGGCGTGACACGTTAGCTCCAGATGCTTTCCTGAGTTGGCTTTCGGGGGGGGGTTCCGACCTGTCTTTTCGTCTTCCTGTAGCTGCTATCTATAAGCAGCAGTTGGGGGAAGTTATGGTTCTCTGGGCGCTACGTGTTCTCCTTCAGCTCCATTATTGCGGCTTAAGGGGTTCTCGATATGCGTGTCGCCCGGCACAAGGATGTCGTGACGAGTGGCGCCTGCCGGTAGGTGGCCTGTATCGCACGACATGCTTCAACAATCGTGGCGGGTCTGGCTCCCTGTCGGGTAAATGGCGTATCGCTCATCTGCTTCCTCTTGCGCGACACCCTCATGTCGCGTGGCAGTGTATCAGGCAGTGACCGTATCGTCCAGCTGATTGGTAAGGAGGCCGATGCAGGTGGAACACGTTCGTGGGCCGGGACAGGCCTTTTTGCTGATAAATGAGTTGAATAATGAGGAAAACTCTGCAAAAGATGATGAAATTGAGTTAATAGCGTAACGTGGCCTGTTTATTCAAAATCATGACAAAAAGAAGAGAAAAATAGTTTAAAAGGGCAGTTTTGATAACAAAATAAGGGCCAAAAACATCACAAAATTTGGTGTTATCAACTCCCCCAAACTTAGCATTTTGATTGTCCTCAATCAATCTTTAAACTTTGTTTTGTGATGCTTCTTCTTGACCGGTATAGTTTCCAGACCATGGGTTTGAGCGAGCATTGAGATGTCTTACAGAGAATACGGCCCGACCACGAACATCATACTTTATTTTTCCTGCCTTATTTAAGCAAAAAATTTCTCCACAGCTTCGGCGAGACTTGGGTGCATGATTTCGAAGTTAGCTTTCACACCAAACAGCTTTTGGGGGTAGAAAGTTGTGTGTTTAGGCAGGCTTAAGGCTTTTTTTTGGGTTTTTCTTGTTTCCCATCAGTCCATCCAGGTACGGGTCCATTAGCGGGTGAGTGGTCCCTGTAGTCCAAGCCAGTTGGCTTTAGAGCAGTGATTTCACATCCTACGTACCACTGCCCCAGATCTACCATACCTAAAGATGGGTACTTTTGGAAAACAAGTGTGTATATATATTTTTCTTTTTTTTCATTTGGCACAACTCTCATGCTTTTATTCACTCTCATAAGGCTATTCTCTCTTTTGGGATTTTCATTGTAAGGTAAAGCAAGAGGAATTTTTGATGCTGTTTGGGCAGCTTTTTCCTTCTGCATACACGTCTCTTAGCTGTTGCAAGATTATTTTTCGCAATTTTTGGCATGGAAAGTCGTAGTCTTTTGTTGTTTGAGGCTGCATTGTCAGAAAGACATAACAAAATTTGCATCTCCTTAGGCTCATAGAAAATAAACTGGCAAGAAGTCGTATCAGGTTTTCACTATATAGTGTCTTTGTACATATGTATGGAGACAAAGTAAGCAAAAATTTTCAAAATTTTTGTATGAGCAAGTATATGTACACATGATATAGAAGAAGAACAAAAGAACAAAAAGGTGGAGTTTGAAAAATTTTCAAAAATTTTTATACCTACCTCACTGGTACATGGTACCCCCCAAACTTGCTCCACACTCTGTCCCAGAGTTGCGAAGTAGATAAGGTAGGGTAATGTTACCCCAGTGAGGGTTAGCTGGTGAGCGCGCCTGTGCCAGTAGTCGATGCGGTGGAGTTGGTTAGGCTTCTCTTTATTTGATATACCTTCCAGGATGAAGATGCTATAGTCAGATGTACCAAAAGGCAAATGTGCGTTCAGGATTGCAAGATTCAATGAGATCAGTCATGCACTCTTGCATCAATCTCAGTTTCTTTAAACTTTCATCATTTGTTGAAATAGTCGGAGAAGTCCACTTATCCCTTCCAATACTTTTTCTTGATTTGGTAACCCCCAAGAGAGGTCCATTTCCTTATCATAGTTTGTCTTCTGCGGTGGTTTAGGACCATCTCCAAAAGAGAAAATCAGTGGAAGTCTTTCTCTAGTGGCTTCTGGATTGAATGTGGGTATTTTGGGTTCATCAGTCATAAGGCCACCTTCTTCATGGGGGATATCTTCTTTGGATATACTATCCACAAGTGTTTTCAAGGGCTCTCTATCTACCATAGGCTGGTTATCATCGTCATAATATGCACGAGCCTTGTGTTTCCTTCTTGAGAGCTTTGCACTTGTTCTGGCTACATCCTCTGGGAAAGAAAATGGAGTCGTTACTTCTTCCGTCCTTGCTCTCTTCTCAGTGGTTGATGGCCCAGCTACCTCGGGATTCTGGCATTTCTGCTCGACCATTGTTGTTTCAGCTACGGCTTCAGTGTTGATTCTTCTGCTGTGTTTATTGACTCGGACGGCGGTCTGCTTTGTACGGGCCATATATCTTATCATTAAACGAGTTCATCGATCATTTAAAATTGATACCGGCATTTTAAAAGAAAACTGATTGCACGATAAAATTCGGCCAGATACAAAGCTCGGTTGTCTCTCATCAAAAGAATATCTTAGGTGATACAACACTGGGCGATACGGAGAAAACTGTGCGTCATACCCGTTGCCCGACACGGGTGTGTCGGGCAATACGGTCGCGTGAAACAAACTGCCCGACAGGGACTTCCCCGAGAGAGAAAAACGTGTCACCCGATAACAAGAACAAGCGATGCAGCACAAGAATGGGCGACACGATTATCGCCCGATGTGGCGTATCGGGCAAACGCATACAAAAAATGTATCGCACGGCACACGTGTCGGGTGACACAAGGAAAAATGAACTAAAACCGTCCTCCCGATACGCTGCGCACGATATGAAGCTCGTGTCGGGCAAGCAGGCTGTCGGGCTATACCTTTGCTATCTGAAGCTACCCTAGATGACACAAGAGCAAAGGGAGAAATTACTACATGATACAGGTAGCTAGAAGAGTAAAAGTAATGGCCCGACACGGTAAAACCTCCGTACTATATATAGCAATCTCAACCGGGGGTAAAACGGGTAGATCCGGGACGCGTGTCGGCCGTAGAGACAAGCCATTCCCGAGACGAACGGTCCCATCTGTCTAATCAAGGGTAATTACACATCTTGCCCGATACGGGAGCTTGCTGCCCGGGCGTGTCGTTCGACACGGCTTATGCTATGCCCGATATACCGCCGCCCGATATGGGTGCGTTCTGCGCGCCGGTTGAGTTGCTGCCCGAAACGAAGATTCGGGATAAAAACTGTAAGAAAGACTTAAAAACAAAACGAACGACGGTTTGATGGGTAAAACATCATTGGCCTAAGGTAAATCTCCCGGCCTCAGATAGTATTACTCATCAAGGTCCATAAAATAGAGCGGTGGCCCATAAAAATAGAAGAGTCAGCGCATGTGGCGCATGCACTGACTCATGCCTTATTACAGTCCAAATGTTCATAATGATTGTCTCGCAAGAAAGTAAATAACATCCTATTCTACGAAAAATAAAAGCTCGGGCTACCTCCCGAGGAGCGCTGTAGTTTGCGTCGCCAGCTCGACCGGTTTAGGTCCTTCACTTTTAGCCTTCAACAATATCCATGTCTTGCAAGTTGATCTCTGCCCTCCTAAAAAAAGCTTCATCTTCATAGTACCTTTTCACCCTGTGCCCGTTTACTTGAAAGACCTTGGTCGGATCGTCTTTGTCATATAGCTCCATCATTCCGGATGGGTATATCTTTGATACAGTGAACGGTCCCGACCATCTCATTTGTAACTTTCCTAGAAAAAGATGAATGGAGGACTTAAATAATAAAACTTTATCACCTTCACTTACGTCCTTCCTCCTCAGGTGGGCATCATGCCACACCTTCGTCCTTTGTTTGTAGATTTTTGCGTTCTCATAGGCATTCATCCTTAATTCTTCAAGCTCTTGTAACTGCAAAAATCTCTTTTCTCCCGCTTTCTCTAGATCCATATTCAAGAATTTGATTGCCCAAAGGGCCTTGTGTTCCAGCTCAAGTGGTAGATGATAGGATTTTCCGTAGATTAACTTATAGGGGGTGGTTCCAATGGGCATTTTATAGGCAGTCCTGTAGGCCCAAAGTGCATCGTCGAGCTTCATTGACCAATCCTTCCTCGTCCGGCTGACAGTCTTTTCCAGAATCTACTTGATTTGTCTATTCGAAACCTCTACCTGCCCGAAAGTCTGTGGGTGGTAGGGTGTAGCGATCTTGTGCTTAACTCCATACTTTCGTAGGAGTGCTTCAAACTACCTTTCTCTGAAATGCGACCCACCGTCACTTATTACAGTGCGTGGTACACCGAACCGAGGGAAAATTGTCTTCTCGAACAGCTTGATCACTAACTTAGCGTCGCACGTTTGGGTTGCAACAACTTCTACCCATTTTGATACATAATCTATTGCCACTAGAATGTACTGATACCCCCTTGATGGGGGAAAAGACCCCATGTAATCACTCCCCCATACATCGAAGATCTCTACTTCAATCCAATTTGCCATAGGCATCTCGTTCCTTCGCCCTATATTGCCCGTCGACTGGCACTCTTTACAGACCTTTACAAACTGGGCAGCGTCCTTGAATAAAGAGGGCCAGTAAAAACCTGATTGTAGCACCTTGGCAGCAGTCCTTTCGCTGCCTAGATGGCCTCCATAAGGGGAGGTGTGGCACTCTTTTAGAATGTTCGGGGTTTCTTCTTTGGGAATGCATCTCCGGTACAAGTTATCAACACATCTTCTGAAAAGGAGAGGATCGTCCCAATAGTAATTTTTCACATCCGTGAACAACTTCTTCTTCTGGTTATAGGTGATGTCAGGGAGAAGTTCTCCACATGCAAGATAATTACAGATATCTGCGAACCAGGGTAAGTCCTCTTCCTTGGTTTCAATCAACATTAAAGCTTTGTCGGCATAGTTGTCATTAATGGGCGGTTCCCCCTGTCCTTCGGCAACGATCCTTGATAAGTGGTCAGCGACCACATTTTCTGCACCCTTCTTATCGATAATCTCATGGTCGAACTCTTGTAGCAACAAGGCCCACCTCAATAGTCTGGGCTTTGTATCTTTCTTTTGCATGAGGTATCTTATGGCCCCGTGATCTGTGTATACTTTGACCTTTGCTCCAATGAGGTACAACCTGAACTTATCAAAAGTGAAGACGGTTGCGAGCATCTCTTTTTCCGTAGTTGTATAATTTACCTGAGCTTCGTCCAATGTGCGACTAGCGTAGCAGATCACGGGTGCTTTTTATCCTTTTTCAGCCCCAGGACCTCTCCTACTGCATAGTCGCTGGCGTCACACATAAGCTCGAACGGTAAATCCCAGTCTGGAGCTTGGAGGATGGGTGGTGAGACAAGAGCGTTCTTCAAAGCCTGAAAAGTAGTTAGACAGTCATCAGAGAAAACAAATTCAACATCTTTTACCAGCAGATTGGACAATGGTTTTGAAATCTTTGAGAAGTCCTTTATGAATCTTCGGTAATATCCAGTGTGTCCGAGGAAGCTCCTCACTCCCGTCACGGACTTCGATGGAGGAAGCTTGGATATGGCTTCAACCTTGCTAATGTCCACCTCGATGCCACACCTTGAAATTTTATGTCCTAGAACGATGCCTTCTCGTACCATAAAATGACACTTTTCCCAGTTTAAAACCAAACTCTTCTCCTCACATCTTTGCAGAACCAAAGAGAGGTTTTTTAGGCAGGTATCGAAGTCCTTTCCATAGACAGAAAAATCGTCCATGAAAACTTCCACAATATCTTCTAGAAAATCTGAGAACATTGATATCATGCAGCGTTGAAATGTAGCGGGAGCGTTGCAGAGGCCGAAAGGCATCCTTCTAAAGGCATAGGTGCCGTAGAGGTAGGTAAAGGTTGTCTTCTCTAGTCGTCTGGTAGGATGGGAACCTGATAAAATCCTGAAAAACCATCCAAAAAACAGAAAAAGTCATGATGCACTAATCTTTCAAGAACTTGATCAATAAAAGGTAGCAGAAAATGATCTTTTTTTTGTAGCTTGGTTCATCTTTCTGTAATCAATGCACATTCTCCATCCTGTGATGGTCCTAACCGCCACCTCATCGCCTTTATCTCCCTTTACCACTGTCATACCACCCTTCTTGGGAACTACGTGGATCGGGCTTACCCAGCTACTATCGCTGATCGAGTAAATGATCCCCGCATCCCTCAACTTGATTACCTCTTTCTTGACGACTTCTTTCAGCATCTGATTCAACTTTCTCTGGGGTTGATCCAGAGGCTTGGCAGATTCCTCCAGATTGATGCGATGCATACATAAAGCAGGGCTAAGGCCTTTGATGTCTTCTACTGAGTATCCTATAGCCCGCCAGTGGAGTCTTAACTCCTCGAGAAGTCTGTCCAACTGATCTTCTGTAAGATTGACGTTGACGATGACAGGGTTCCTTTCTTCTTGATCTAGGAATTCATATTTCAACCCTTCAGGTAACAACTTCAATTCAGGCTCGGCCCTGGATGTCTTTTCCTGTGGCGCCCCCTCAAGAGAGGCATACTTGACTGATTCCACCACCTCCTCCTTGCTGCTTAAATCTTCATCAGACAGGTTCAGAAAGCTAAGAAACTCTGCAACTTCTGGACTTTCAAAGTCAGAATATTGACTGCTTATTGCCCTCGCAAGGGGGTCTACCATTCAGATGTCTTCTTCTATCTCCTCACAGAACTGGTCATAGCTGTTCGCAAAGCAAGCAGACTCTGATAGGGAAGGTCCTCTCATCGCATCCTTCACCTTGAAATCTAAGTGGTCATTTCTGACCCTTAGAGTGATTATTCCCTCAGAGACGTCGATCAACACCCTTCCTATAGCTAGGAAAGGACGTCCAAAGATGATAGGACAGCGGGGGTCCTCCATGGTGTCAATGACAACTATATCATACGGAATGAAGAAATTACCTACCCAGATTGGCACATCTTCAACAACGCCAATAGGTCTTTTGAAGGTATGATCTTCTAGTTCAATTCTCATATTGGTTCTAACCATATCGGTTAAACCTAATCTTTGCGCGAAGCTTAGGGGCATAAGGCTGATGGTAGCCCCTAAGTCGGCAAGACCTTTCCGTTCTACGTTATCTCCAATGGCGAAAGGGATTGTGAAAGCCCCTGGATCTTTCTTTTTGTTGGGTAGATCCGGTTTTACGAAAGCAGAGGACACAGCTTCTAGATGCACAGTTTCAATTCTTCCTCCTCTTCTTTTCTTAGTAATCAGGTCCTTGAGAAACTTGGCGTAAGTTGGCATCTCTTCTAAGGCGTCCAAAAAGGGAACTTCAAGATTAAGTTTCTTGATTGTTTCCATAAACTTCTCGTGGCCCTTCTTCAGGTTTGCCTTTATCAGCTTGTATGGAAAAGGTATCCTGGGAGCATAAGGGCTTCTCCCACCAGGTAGCTCCTCAAAGGATCTCTGTTCAGGCTCTCTAGCATCAGCTTGTCGATTTTCATCTTCTGCGGGATTCGCACCCACAATCCTCGATTCATGTCCCGATCTGACCTCCTCATTACGCTCCACCATCCTCCCGGATCTTAGCATTGCCATTCTGGCAGATTCAGGGCTAGAGAGTATCTATCTCGAAGGGTTCTTCATCAAATCGGCCATCTGGGCCAACTGTTGATCGATTTGTCGTTGGCGTGTCTGCATATTTGCCATCTTGAACTGCATGGAGTTTAGAACTCCTGGATTGGGGAGCGCACTCTGTGCCAGCTGGTTAATGATCGTATCTTGTCTCTTTATAAAGCAAATAACTATCCAACCAAGGTTGGTTGGCTTGAAACCTCGTCTTGGCCTTGACTGGTGTTCGAGAGAGGTCTAACTCTCCCTTGGCATTCACCTTCTGAAAGAGGTTGTTCAACACGAGGTGACATGTTTGATTATGTCGATGCTCAGGTTAGAGGAAGGTCTTCCTGTTGAGCACCTGAATAGCATGTAAAAATCAAGTTAGAAAATCTATTGTTAATAATAAGAATTACTCATTTCAGGTCAGAATAATAAAAAAAAGGAAAAAGAGAGTGTTGTCAAGCTCATTTCTAAGCTTGAGGCACTGGAGTGTAGTTAGTGGATTCGGGTTCGTCAACAGTACCGTTTCACCTTATCCCCAGCAACGACGCCAAAAAGTTTACCGACCTAAATCGCGCATCCTAAAATTGGAGGCGGATTTGAAGTAGTCGGACTTTTAAATTTATAACCTGAAACCTTCTAGGCCCCCACAACTTTGTTTACGGGGTCAAAGTAGATATACGGGGTTGAACATAGGGACAAGGGTAGTAGTGTTGAGAACACAGAATCGACACGTTACACTCCGACAAGGGTAAGGAGATGATAAAATTCCCCAAGGGAACAACATGATAAGATCGATAAAACAAAAGAAATCTATCTCCAACTGGAGCTACGAGGAAAAATAAAGGTTTTAAACATTTATCCATTTTTAGGGGTTTTTGTGCAACGGAAATAGAGAGATAACACTATTGCTATAGTAAGGAATGAAGGAGAAAGCTTTAGTAAAACAAGCGGCAGCAGAAACATCCTGTACCCCTCCTCTCAAAGCGGGTACCTCTAACCAAGCGTCAACACCCCTCTCGAGGTTTCTGGACTTAAGTTAGAGTGGAAAGGTCACTAAAGCAACTCCGATCCTGGGCACTCTCGTACTCCATTATCGGACCAAACACTAGAGCCACAACACCTCTCTCAAGGCTATTGCAACGGGAAAACACGATTCAGTAGCTAATCGAAATGTGATCCAAGCGTACAAGCTAGAGTTCAGATGTTAAACATAGCAAGCATCCAACAAAAGGTACCAAACATAAAGCAACAGATAGTTAAACTTCTTCTAATTCCATTAACATATAAGGGTCTGATTACATTGCATAAGTTAAGGAAGTAAATGACTGAAATAAGGAAAGATAAATGCCGCCTTCTTGATTTAGAAGGACGACAGACAACATCAGACTCTCCAGCCCGATACCGGGCGGGGGCCTTGCCCGATACGCCCGTGTCGGGCGGCACACCCTCTCGGGCGACACGCTCATGTCGGGCAGATGTATCGTGCGGGGCACCCTTGCCCGATACGGTTGTGTGGGGCGGCACCCTCTCGGGTGACACGCCGTGACTGGTGACGCGTATCGGGGTTCGGTATCGTGTCGGGCTAGAGTGTTGCTTCCAGTATCGGTCATTCGTATCGGGTGTCTCGTTGGCCGATATCGGCCTGCAGTGGTGCCCAGGACGACCCTAAGCGAACCATTCCCTCCCTCTCGGGATGGGGAAGTGCTCACCTAGAATCGCCCGGCACACCTGAGGCGTGACACGCTAGCTCCAGATGCTTTCCTGAGTTGGCTTTCGGAGGGGGGGGGTTCTGACCTGTCTTTTCGTCTTCCTGTAGCTGCTATTTATAGGCAACAATTGTGGGAAGTTATGGTTCTCCGGGCGCCACGTGTTCTCCTTCAGCTCCATTATTGTGGCTTCAGGGGTGCCCGATATGCGTGTTGCCCGACACAAGGATGTCGTGACGAGTGGCGCCTGGCAGTGGGTGGTTTGTATCGCATGACATGCTTCAGCAGTCGTGGCGGGTCCGGCTCCCTGTCGGGTAAATGGCGTATCGCTCATCCGCTTCCTCTTGCGTGGCACCCTCGTATCGCACAGCAGTGTATCGGGCAGTGACCGTATCGACCGGCTGATTGGTAAGGAGGCCGATGTAGGTGGAACACATTCGTGGGCTGGGACATGCATTTTTGCTAATAAATGAGTTGAATAACGAGGAAAACTCTGTAAAAGATGATGAAATTGAGTTAATAGCGTAGCGTGGCCTGTTTATTCAAAATCATGACAAAAAGAAGAGAAAAATAGTTAAAAAGGGCAGTTTTGATAACAGAACAAAGGCAAAAAACATCACAAAATTGTTGGGTTTTAGGGGAGGCAGAGAAGGCAGCAGAAATAAAAAAATTTCTCCCCCAAACCCGAAACAAGGAAACGCGTCAACGTCTATATAATAGGAAAGGATGGTTTGTGGAATCATACCTTGTCCCGAGGCTTGTTCGGCAACAATACCTCGCGCCTTGCGCGGTCTTCACCTCCAGTCTTGGACGGTGTCTGTGCAGCTCCTGGTCGCACCGGGACTGACGACTCCTCCTCTCACTGGGACTGTCAGGGTTGACAGTTGTCCTCCTGAGTGGCAGAAACCTCCCGCCTCTGAAGTAGTCCACACGGACCACCTGCACTCCACACTCCTTGTCCCACAAGGAGTTGGAAGGAGTCGCACCCTCCTGTTGATGTACTAGTCACCAACACACTCTCCTACCTCCAGTTGCAACTTCAGTTGTCTTTCCCTTGCTGCGCCTCCCTTTGCGGGTAGCACTTGCTCGGGCTCTCTCTCGGTTACCAAAACCAAAGAGAACGACAACTTTGCAGAGCAACTGGTTCCACTGAGTTGTACTTTGAGAAGCCCCCAATACCCCTATATATTGGAGGGTCATGGGACAAGGTTCTCCATCCCGGGCAATGCGGGACTAAAAGCAGGAGTAGAAGGGTTCAAGATTTTCCACAAAAACAACCAACTCACAACCTAAACCGATCGTTTCACAACTGAAATGGTCGGTTGGGGACCTGATCCAGTCGGTTGACACCTCAACCGATCGGTTGGGACCCATGAAATGGTTGGTTCATTTCTGAACCGGTCGGTTCGTGGTCCTGATCAGTTCCCGGTTGACTTTCCTTCTTTTGTTTCTAATTGGTATCAAATACCAATCCTTGTTCCAATCAAATTGGGCAAGTGAAATGAAAGGAAAATTCTCACCAATCCTACTTTCCCAACTTGCCCAGTTGCAACAGTTGAACCGATTGTTTCAACACTTGAAGCAATCGTTCACCCTGTCCTTGAGCCGATCGACTCACCACCTGAGCCGATCGGTTCACCAAGCTGAGCCGATCGGTTCATCACATGAGCCGATCGGTTGGGAGTGCAGATTGTGCAGAATCATTCAATTGCGATTTCAATCAATCCGATACTCTAATCAATATGTCCAACACCTTGAACACTATGATTTTGAGCTATCAATCAATTGAGTGTTTAATTGAACTACTAAACTCCTTTAGTAATCAATCTAAACATTGCTTGTGGATAAAACTCCTCTTCTAGGTTAAATCCTATGTCTGTGACCCTGTAGGTCCATTTCACGTTGGCAGTGAAAGTCCATAACACTTATGACTTCACAAGCAAAGAGTGGTGCCTAGTCACACATCACTGCTACCCAAGTGAAAGTAGAAAGTTGGAGAACAACTTTCAATCCTATAATCCGTGAATGGTGTTACAGTGAATGTATAATTCCTTTGTCGCTGATATCCCGAATGAACTCGAGGCATGGAACAGTCATCCTGTCAACGTTCATTCACTTTTTTGATCTCAGAGTAGATTGAACGAGATATGTATGACATCAATATCACATACTGATTCACACAAGCATGCGCACGCCTATCTCAATCCTACTCATCAAGTGGCCTTAGATATCAAACTCCCTCAGGAGGGACAAATCCCATATCTATCACTCACCCCTCAAAAGCCCCATGTGTCAAAGCCACCCAATCATCACCTTTATAACAACCCATGTTTCAGGACTGCGTTTGATGATGTCAAAGTGTGCCCAACGACATGTGTTGAGTGTAGTGATTTTAGGTCAAAGAATCACACTCACCACCATCACTGTGAGTACTGACTATGACTACCATGTCATGGTTCCATGTGTCAAACTCACGGTGGGTCTGTCTGGTACACTTGTTCCCTAACAAGTACCTATGTGTTTGGTTTGATATCTCTATATCATGACTAATGAGATTCTATCATCAACCAACACCACAATCTAGTCTTGTGTGTCATTGTTGTCTATCTACCTTCCACAATGACATCTGACTAGGGACATAATAAGAATGTACAAACTCTTAGCATCTGTATGATCTCATCGTTCAGGTCATGAACCTGAAGGCATACGTCATTGAGTATTATCATTCTCTAGACATTCAATCTGTTCTATCACTATCTCATATGACTGAACCAGAAAGAATTGGAAGCTTGCCTTTGATGTTTATCAAATAAATCTTAATGTATCCCACCAATCATCCCATGATTGGCTCTCAGGGCATACATACCAACAGACTCCCACTTGCACTGCGAGCCAATCACCCTTGAATCATATTCATAGTGATCTTAAAACATGTCCCACATGTTACTGTGCTCTAGTGC
This sequence comes from Alisma plantago-aquatica, assembly GCA_963693085.1. Lineage (NCBI taxonomy): Eukaryota > Viridiplantae > Streptophyta > Magnoliopsida > Alismatales > Alismataceae > Alisma > Alisma plantago-aquatica. The sequence continues at coordinate 463,373,186 of OY856414.1, forward strand.
CAACATAGTGAGTAATGGCAAAACCTTGCCAAAGTCAGTATAAATTGCATGTCTCGCATCTCTTCACTGTACGTCACATGTATGAGATGGAGTTGCTGTAATATGCGATCTAGTATTCCATTGCTAACCTTTAGCCACATTGCATGATCAAGGATTCTATACTTGTCTTCAATGAGCGAAATATCTATAAGTTCATCTCATGAACTTCCAGATCCATATAGTATCCACTGTTGTTCTCTAACACGCGGATACTCGACATTTCCTTTTAAATGGTTTTATTGGAACACTTCCAATTATCAACAAACTTTCACTTTTATATATCCTATATATATTTTGCGATTAACTTTCTGTCCTTTCAGAAGTTCGCATCAATGTAACTCTTTACATTGAACTCTTCCTTATCTCCATAGAACTAGTACTTCCCAAGTACTTATCAAGTTCTCATGGTATTCCAGTAACCCTTACTGGAAGTAGACAAACATGCACTCATCATGTCCCACATACGAGTTTTTAGGATGAGCACATCATATTTCCATGTCCTACATACATGATGAAATGCATTTTGTTCTTGCCATGTCGATACATGCAAGGTAATGGGATGATTACATACATGATAGATCCATATCTATTCTTAGTGTTCCCATTCTTCATAAGAATTGGACACTTGGCCTTGGGATACTAACTCCATGTAACATGGACAAGTTTTCTCCCACTGAATCTGTGCATACTGAACTCTTCAGTACAGATTGCCAATGTATGCTTTCTCTTTTCAGGTCAAGAGGTTTTCGAGAACTATCTCTATAGATCTCTATTCCTATCACATAGGAAACATCTCTATCTTCCTTAAAGATAATTTCCACTTTTGAATTTCCATTCTAGAACATTTCCATTTCACATCAACATGTGGAATGTAAACACGCTCCCACTAAATCACATATCCCTTCTTTATCTTTGACATATCAGTCAAACCCTTTGACTATATCATCAAAGTAAAGATCCAATTCTGAGTTGCTTGTACTCAATCAATCACATTGATTAGTCTATTGTAACTTATAGACTTCATTTGCATTAGTGGATTCATAAACCTTATAGGTTGTGTCACGTAAACATCCTTGTTTTATTCCTCATAGGAATGCGGTTTTAGTATCCATATGCCAAATGCCTTTAGTCATTAAGTTGCAATCAACAAGCATCATCCTTCTCAAAATGTTATCCATGTGTCTTAACACTTAAGACTTATTCGCACTTATGGATTTTATCCAATGAGTGCTACCATCAAGGTCATACCTTATGGTTTACATGGAAGTCATTTAGGATGTAATGGTCAAAAACCATAACTCAAAATTCGGTTCCTCATATTCATCTGGATAGTTGACTCATCACATGAACAACTCATCACATAGATAAATGAGGTGTATCTGTCAAGGATATAAGAACTTACAACTCCTTGTGATTCTTAATGTCCTTTATTAGTGTGGGGTATTATTTTATTAAGAAGAATTCAGTTATTTGATAATCATTCTCTAACTCTTTAGAGTATGATTCCTTCTTGATTTAGACATCACCATGCCTTAATCATGAGTTCACTATGATATACTATCATAATCACTCATAAGGATCTCAAACATTTGGTCTAAGTATTTCATTCATTGATCTCATCAAGAATTAACACTTTACCAAATTTGCACTTCATCTATGATAATCTTGAACATTTCAAGATATTCATATTGGTATTTCTCTAAACACCATTTGAAGTATTAGAATTTGTTCCAATAGGTATGTAAATACATCACATGTATCATACCTAATAGGATAATCATTCTCCCACTACCATTAGTGAAGATTGACTAATCATGTCCAAGATATTCATGTCTCTTAACAGTTTTCTAACCAAAAGAGTCTAGATTTATCCATCACATGGACACTAGAAATGAATTTCTCATGATTGATGCTAATTTGATTGTTTGAGTTATCTATGACTTTTAGGTATCATTTTATCTTATGCATATCAAATACCACAAGATAAGCAAGGCATTGCCACAAAGATCATATCTTTAAGATTGAAACATCAACTTTATTAATTGCCATCATTGTCACACAATATGCAAAAATAAAGTGTTTCTATCTATTGGCAATATATGAAATAGCAGTCCTCAACTCTATTTCATACCCTTTAGGCTGAAATAAACTGAAAGATACTCCTATCTATGGCAGCAACACTTGCTCCAATGATGGGTACTTCTTTCTTGGTCCTTTCACAAAGGCCATCACTTCTTTGCAGATCTTGCATATCATATATGATAGATCCATATCTTGGTATCATATACCTCAGATAAAGAAGCGGTTCATTTCATGATACCTTAGGTGGAGATCTCCATCCCCTCCTTCATCTTCTTTTGTTCTTCCAGATATAGAGGTAAATTCCCTCATACACCCTTTCCCCATGTGCCTTCAGGCTGAAGACGGCTTGGATTGTTGGCTAGCATCAGAACACTTCTTTGCTTTGCCCTTGTCCTTGCCCTTAAGAATTACCTTTTCTTTGATCACATCAAAGATTATGGTTTGTCTTTCTTCATCTTTGCCTCTACTATCCTCAACATATCCAACAACTTTGTCAACACTTGTCAAAGTTGTTCATGTTGTAGTTTATCACGAACTGTATGATTCTCACAACATTTGTAGTATCATACCAATAGCCAACTCTTGGCTCAGAGGGAAACCTTCTTAGTCAAGTCTTTCCACATACCCAATCACATTGAGTGTGTGAATACCTTACTGGATCTCCTTCTGTCATGATATACTAGGACAATGTCTTGGAGACATCATATGTCTCATGTTGTCTCTGCAACTCATAGTTCAAAGAACACAACATCAAGCACTCCTCATCAATGTCATCCTCGGTATGCTTCCATAAGCATACTTTCAGCCATTGATGTGGTGGGATTGAGTTCATCTAGTCTTGGTATAACTAGGACTTAGAGCTTTCGCTCTTTGAGAACACTTCTCATCATCCTAACAAGTTGTGGAATTATTCCCATTTAATTTGTTGGTCTCAAAGACCAATCGCAAATAAAGTGATTAGTTGATTAACCATTTATTTTAACAAAAGGAAATATATGCAATTTTAGTCCAAAACTCTTTTTGACTTGTTTGATTGATTTGAAAATTTGACGATAAAATTAGGCCTTTAATTAATTATCGCTCTCACTATTTTACTTCAAATTGATAGCCCTCACCATTAATTTGGAAGATTGCAGCATACAACCTTCTAGTGGGCAAGATCCTGAAATCCTCTAAGTCATGGACCAGCTAGGGCTGTCACCCACAACTTAGATCTCTCAGGTAGGCAACTCTTGCCAATTGCATCATATGCAACTCTTGATAAGATGTCATATACAACTCCTTGCAATGATCATCTCCATGCCTCAAGGTGCTAGATCCTATCTAGGTCACCTTGTTAAGTCTGACCCAAAGCAAACACGATGAATATGCACCCTGCTAGGGTAGACCCACACATTCATCCTTCACGCTTCCACGAGATAGATGGTGCACCACGCTAGGGCGTGCCCACACTTGGTCGATCAAGCTTTTCATGTGTGTCGCATTTGGAAGGCATCTAAAACTTAATATTTAATGAGGGATTTGGTTTTTATATACATATACATATCCAATCACCACAATACATAGTATGTATCATATACATGCTATATCCCAAAAAAACATGGAAAATGATAAAAGCGATGATTATGTCCATCCTAAATGTGATTCCTCGAGCCAAGAGGAATCACGGTCATCTAGGCCTACATCACATGCAACCTGTACAAGATGAACTCTGTGCTTTTCCTTCTGAGTAGATCAACTCATCATATGAATGACTGCTCATCCTGGTCTGGTCGTCTGCGTGCCACCAACCGATCGGTTGGCTCCTCCAACCGATCGGTTCACCCAGTCATCGTGCATCTCGTCATGGCCACCACCCGCTCGTCTCGCTCCTCGAACTAGTCATCAACTGATCGGCTCACTCCTTGAACCGATCGTCTGAAACGTCAACTGATCGGTTCACGCCTGGAACCGATCGTCTCAGTTGTCGTCAGGATGGCCTCCGTTCTTCGTCATAACAGGAAATAAAATTCTATCCTATTTTGCATTGCATAAGAGAAACCTCGAGTTACATTCGAGGGGAGCAAAGGTAGGAAAGAAATCTTGAATTATTTCGAGTTACATCAGGAATAGGAGAAGGAAGATCGATGCGTAGACCGAGATGCAAGCAACCACATACAACCATACATAGATAGGGTTTATTGTCCATAACCACGCTATACATCCACTACAAAACTCATTTATGGGCGACGCGTATCGAGTGCATTAATAATACATATCATATATGTAATTGGGATTTGTGGATTTAGGATTGGACATGCATAAAGCCAATATTATTCGCATCGTATGCAATAAATAAAAGCGACAAACCAAAATTGATCATATCGATATTCCTAAAATATAAAGCATTTTACGTGGCTCTGATACCACTGTTGGGTTTTAGGGGAGGCAGAGAAGGCAGCGGAAACAAAAAATTTTCTCCCCCAAACCTGGAACAAGGAAACACGTCAACGTCTATATAATAGGAAATGATGGTTTGTGGAATCATACCTTGTCCCGAGGCTTGCTCGGCGACAATACCTCGCGCCTTGCGCGGTCTTCACCTCCGGTCTTGAACGGTGTCTGTGCAGCTCCTGGTCGCACCGTAACTGATGACTCCTCCTCTCAACAGGACTGTCGGGGTTGACAGTTGTCCTCTTGAGCGGCAAAAACCTCCCGCCTCTGAAGTAGTCCACACGGACCACCTGGAACTCCACACTCCTTGTCCCACAAGGAGTTGGAAGGAGTCGCACCCTCCTGTTGACGTACTAGTCACCAACACACTCTCCTGCCTCCAGTTGCAACTGTAGTTGTCTTTCCCTTGTTGCGCCTCCCTTTGCGGGTAGCACTTGCTTGGGCTCTCTCTCGGTTACCAAAACCAGAGAGAACGACAACTTTGTAGAGCAACTGGTTGCACTGAGTTGTACTTTGAGAAGCCCCCAATACCCCTATATATATAGGAGGGTCATGGGACAAGGTTCTCCATCCCGGGCAATGCGGGACTAAAAGCAGGAGTAGAAGGGTTCGAGATTTTCCACAAAAACAACCAACTCGCAACCTGAACCGATCGTTTCACAACTAAAACAGTCGGTTGGGGACCTGAGCCGGTCGGTTGACACCTCAACCGATCGGTTGGGACCCATGAAACGGTCGGTTCATTTCTGAACCAGTCAGTTCATGGTCCTGATCAGTTCCCGATTGACTTTCCTTCTTTTGTTTCTAATTGGTATCAAACACCAATCCTTGTTCCAATCAAATTGGGCAAGTGAAACGAAAGGGAAATTCTCACCAATCCTACTTTCCCAACTTGCCCGGTTGCAACAATTGAACCAATCGTTTCAACACTTGAAGCAATCGTTCACCCTGTCCTTGAACCGATCGACTCACCACCTGAGCCGATCGGTTCACCAAGCTGAGCCGATCGGTTCATCACATGAGCCGATCGTTTGGGAGTGCAGATTGTGTAGAATCAGTCAATTGCAATTTCAATCAATCTGATACTCTAATCAATCTGTCCAACACCTTGAACACTATGATTTTGAGCTATCAATCAATTAAGTGTTTAATTGAACTACTAAACTCCTTTAGTAATCAATCTAAACATTGCTTGTGGACAAAAATCCTCTTCCAGGTTAAATCCTATGTATGTGACCCTGCAGGTCCATTTCACGTTGGTAGTGAAAGTCCATAACACTTATGACTTCACAAGCAAAGAGCGGTGCCTAGTCACATATCAGTGCTACCCAAGTGAAAGTAGAAAGTTGGAGAACAACTTTCAATCCTACAATCCGTGAATGGTGTTATAGTGAATGTATAATTCCTTTGTCACTGATATCCCAAATGAACTCGAGGCATGGAACAGTCATCCTGTCAACGTTCATTCACTTTCTTGATCTCAGAGTAGATTGAACGAGATATGTATGACATCAATATCACATACTGATTCACACATGCGTGCGCACGCCTATCTCAATCCTACTCATCAAGTGGCATTGGATATCAAACTCCCTCAGGAGGGACAAATCCCATATCTATCACTCACCCCTCAAAAGCCCCATGTGTCAAAGCCACCCAATCATCACCTTTATAACAACCCATGTTTCAGGACTGCGTTTGATGATGTCAAAGTGTGCCCAACGACATGTGTTGAGTGTAGTGGTTTCAGGTCAAAGAATCACACTCACCACCATCACTGTGAGTACTGACTGTGACTACCATGCCATGGTTCCATGTGTCAAACTCACGGTGGGTCTGTCCGGTACACTTGTTCTCTAACAAGTACCTATGTGTTTGGTTTGATATCTCTATATCATGACTAATGAGATTCTGTCATCAACCAACACCACAATCTAGTCCTGTGTGTCATTTCTGTCTATCTACCTTCCACAATGACATCTGACTAGGGACATAACAAGAATGTACAAACTCTTAGCATCCATATGATCTCATCGTTCAGGTCATGAACCTGAAGGCATACGTCATTGAGTATTGTCATTCTCTAGACATTCAATCTATTCTATCACTATCTCATATGACTGAACCAGAAAGAATTGGAAGCTTGCCTTTGATGTTTATCAAATCAATCTTAATGTATCCCACCAATCATCTCATGATTGGCTCTCAGGGCATACATACCAACAAAAATTTGGTGTTATCAGCAGGGTCACACACATAGGATTAACCTGGAAGAGGAGTTTTGTCCACAAACAATGTTTAGATTGATTACTAAAGGAGTTTAGTAGTTCAATTAAACACTCAATTAATTGATAGCTCAATGTCATAATGTTCAAGGTGTTGGACACATTGATTGGAGTATCAGATTGATTGAAACTGCAATTGACTGATTCTACACAATCTACACTCCCAACCGATCGGCTCATGTGATGAACCGATCGGCTCAGCTTGGTGAACCAATCGGCTCAGGTGGTGAGTCGATCGGCTCATGGACAAGATGAAACGATTGCTTCAAGTGTTGAAACGATCAGTTAAACTGATGCAACCGAGCAAGTTGGGAAAGTAGGATTGGTGAGAAATTTCTTTTCGTTTCACTTGCCCAATTTGATTGGAACAAGGATTGGTATTTGTTACCAATTAGAAACAAAAGAAGAAAAGTCAATCGGGAACTGATCAGGACCACGAACCGGCCAGTTCAGAAGTGAACCGATCAGTTTCATGGGTCCCAACCGATCAGTTGAGTTGTCAATCGACCGGCTCAGGGTCCCCAACCGACCATTTCAGAAATGAAACGATCGGTTCAGGTTGCGCAGTTGGTTGTTTTTATGGAAAATCTCGAACCCTTCTACTCCTGCTTTAGTCCCGCATTGCCCGAGATAGAGAACCCTATCCCATGACCCTCCTATATATATAGGGGTATTGGGGGCTTCTCAAATAACAACTAAGTGCAACCAGTTGCTCTGTAAAGTTGTCGTTCTCTCTGGTTTTGGTAACCGAGAGAGCCCGAGTAAGTGCTACCCAATAAGGGAGGCACAACAAGTGAAAGACAACTGCAGAAAGCGACTGGTGGTAGGAGAGTGTGTCAGTGACTAGTACGCTGTCAGGAGGGTGCGACTCCTTCTAATTCCTTGTGGGACAAGGAGATTGGAGTTCTAGGTGGTCTGTGTGGACTACTTCAGAGGTGGGAGATTTCTGTCGCTTGGAGGAGAGCTGTCAATCCCGACAGTCCTGGTGAGACCAGGAGTCGTCAGTCCCGGTGCGACCAGAAGCTGCACAGACACCATCCAAGACTGGAGGTGAAGACCATGCAAGCCGTGAGGTATTTTCGCCGAGCAATCCTCAGGACAAGGTATGATTCCACAAACCATCCTTTCCTATTGTATAGACGTTGACGCGTTTCCTTGTTCTGGGGAGGAGAAATTTTTTGTTTCCGCTACCTTCTCTGCCTCCCCTAAAACCCAACAGTGGTATCAGAGCCACGTCAACTGCTCTATACTTTAGGATTATCGATATGATCGATTTTGGTTTGTCTCCTTTATTTATTGCATATGATGTGAATAAAATTGGCTTTATGCATGTCCAATCCTAAATCCACAAATCCCAATTTACATATATGATATGTATTATGAATGCACTCGATACGCGTTGCCCTTAAACGAGTTCTGTGGTGGATGTATAGCGTGGTTATGGCCAAGAAACCCTATCTATGTATGGTTGTATGTGGTTGCTTGCATCTCGGTCTACGCACCAATTCCCTTTCTCATATTTCTGATGTAACTCAAAATAATTTGAGATTTCTTTCCTACCTTTGCTCCCCTCGAATGTAACTCGAGGTTTCTCTTTTTACAATGTAAAATATGATAGAATTTGATTTCCTATTATGTCAAAGAACGGAAGACATCCTGATGATAGCTGAGACGATCGGTTCAAGGCGTAAACCGATCGGTTGACGTTCGAGACAATCAGTTCAAGGAGTGAGCCGATCGGTTGATGACCGGTTCGAGGAGCGAGATGAGCTGGTGGCAGCCATGATGAGATGCACGACGACCAGGCAAACCGATCGGTTGGAGGAGCCAACCGATCGGCTGGTGGCACCCAGCCGACCGGCCTGATGGCGAGCCGATCAGTCATGTGATGAGTTGATCAAACCCAGAAAGGCAAAGCACAAAGTTCATCTTGTATAGGTTGCATGTGATGTAGACCTAGATGATCGTGATTCCTCTTGGCTCAAGGAATCACATTAGGATGGCCATAATCATCACTTTTATCATCTTGCATGTTTTCTGTGGGATATAGCATGTATATGATACATACTATATATTGTGGTGATTGGATATGTATATGTATATAAAAACCAAATCTCTCATTAAATATTAAGTTTTAGATGCCTTCCAAATGAGACACACGTGAAAAGCTTGATCGACCAAGTGTGGGCACGCCCTAGCATGGTGCACCATCTATCTCGTGGAAGCGTGAAGGATTGATATGTGGGTCTGCCCTAGCAGGGTGCATATTCATCGTGTTTGCTTTGGGTCGGACTTAACAAGGTGACCTAGATAGGATCTAGCACCTTGAGGCATGAAGATGATCATGGCAAGGAGTTGCATATGACATCTTATCAAGAGTTGCATATGATGCAATTGGCAAGAGTTGCCTACCTGAGAGATCTAAGTTGTGGGTGACAGCCCTAGCTGGTCCATGACTTAGAGGATTTCAGGATCTTGCCCACTAGAAGGTTGTACGCTGCAATCTTCCAAATTGGTGGTGAGGGCTATCAATTTGAAGTAAAATAGTGGGAGCGATAATTAATTAAAGGCCTAATTATATCGTCAACTTTTCAAATCAATCAAATAAGTCAAAAATGAGTTTTGGACTAAAATTGCATATTTTCCTTTTGTAGTACAAATGGCAACAAACAACAATCACTTTTCTTTGCAATCTGTCCTTGAAAAGGACAAGTTAAATGGGAATAATTTCCACGATTGGTTAGGACGTTGAGAAGCATTCTCAATCAAAGAGCGAAAGCTCTAAGTCCTAGTTATACCAGAACCAGATGAACTCGATCCCACCACATCAATGGCTAAAAGTATGCTTGTGGAAGCATATCGAGGATAACATTGATGAGGAGTGCTTGATGTTGTGTTCTCTGAACTATGAGTTGCAGAAACAACATGAGACATATGATGTCTCCAAGACATTGTCCTAGTATGTCATGAAAGAAGGAGATCCAGTAAGGTATTCACACACTCAATATGATTGGGTATGTGGAAAGACCTGACTAAGAAGGATTCCCTCTGAGCCAAGAGTTGGCTATTGGTATGATACTGCAAATGTTGTGAGAATCATACAGTTCATGATAAACTACAACATGAACAACTTTGACAAGCGTTGACAAAGTTGTTGGACATGTTGAGGAAAGTAGAGGCAAATATGAAGAAAGACTAACCCTAATCTTTGATGAGATCAATGAAAGGTAAGTCTTAAGGGTAAGGGCAAGGGCAAAGCAAAGAAGTGTTCTGATGCTAGCCAGCAGCCCAAGCCGTCTTAAACCTCAAGGCACATGGGGAAAGGGTGTATGAGGGAATTGCCCTCTATATTTGGAAGAACAAAAGGAGATGAAGGAGGGGATGGAGATCTCCACCTAAGGTATCATGAAATGAACCGCTTCTTTATCTGAGGTATATGATACCAAGATATGGATATGTCATATATGATATGCAATATCCACAAAGAAGTAATGACCTTTGTGAAAGGACCAAGAAAGGAGTACCCATCATTGGAGCAAGTTTTGCTGCCATAGATAGGAGTACCTTTCAGTTTATTTCAGCCTAAAGGGCACGAAATAGAGTTGAGAACTGCTATTTCATATTTGCCAATAGATAGAAACACTTTATTTTTGCATATTGTATGACAATGATGGCAATTAATAAAGAGATGTTTCAATATGATCTTTGTGGAAATGCCTTATTTATCTTGTGGTATTTGATATGCATAAGATAAAATGATACCTAAAAGTTATAGATAACTCAAACAATCAAATTAGCATCAATCATGAGAAATTCATTTCTAGTTTCCATGTGATGGATAAATCTAGTCTCTTTTGGTTAGAGAACCAGTAAGAGACATGAATATCTTGGACATGATTAATCAATCTTCACTAATGGTAGTGGGAGAATGATTGTCCTATTAGGTATAGTACATGTGATGTATTTACATACCTATTGAAACAAATGCTAATACTTCAAATGGTGTTTAGAGAAATACCAATATGAATATCTTGAAGTGTTCAAGGTTATCATAGATGAAGTGCAAATTTGGTAAAGTGTTTATTCTTGATGAGATCAATGAATGAAATACTTGGACCAAATGTTTGAGATCCTTATGAGTGATTATGATAGTGTATCATAGTGAACTCATGATTAAGGCATGGTGATGTCTAAATCAAGAAGGAGTCATACTCTAAGGAGTTAGAGGATGATTATGAAATAACTAAATTCTTCTTAAATAAAGAATACACTTCACTAATAAAAGAAATTAAGAATCACAAGGGTTGTGAGTTCTTATATCCTTAACAGATACACCTCAATTATCTATGTGATGAGTTGTTCATGTGATGAGTCAACTATCTAGATGAATATGAGGAACTGAATTTTGAGTTATGGTTTATGACCATTACATCCTAAATGACATCCATGTGAACCATAAGGTATGACCTTGATGGTAGCACCCATTGGATGAAATCCATAAGTGCAAATGAATCTTAAGTGTTAAGACACATGGATAACATTTTCAGAAGGATGATGCTTGTTGATTGCAACTTAATGACTAAGACATTTCAGATATGGATACTAAAACCGCATTCCTATGAGGAATAAAACAAGGATGTGTACGTGACACAACCTATAAGGTTTATGAATCCACTAATGCAAATGAAGTCTATAAGTTAAAATGGACTAATCAATGTGATTGATTGAGTACAAGCAAGTCAGAATTGGATCTTTACTTTGATGATATAGTCAAAGGGTTTGACTGATATGTCAAAGATAAAGAAGGGATCTGTGATTTAGTGGGAGCGTGTTCCCATTCCACATGTTGATGTGAAATGGAAATGTTCTAGAATGGAAATCCAAAAGTGGAAATTATCTTTAAGGAAGATAGAGATGTTTCCTATGTGATAGGAATAGAGATCTATAGAGATAGTTCTCGAAAACCTCTTGACCTGAAAAGAGAAAGCATACATTGGCAATCTGCACTGAAGGGTTCAGTATGCACAAATTCAGTGGGAGAAAACTTGTCCATGTTATATGGAGTTAGTATCCCAAGGTGAAGTGTCCAATTCTTATGAACAATGGAAACACTAAGAATAGATATGGATCTATCATGTATGTAATCATCCCATTGTCTTGCATGTATCGACATGGCAAGAACAAAATGCATTCATCATCTTGTATGTAGGACATGGCAATATGATGTGCTCATCCTGATAACTCGTATGTAAGTCATGACGAGTGGATGTCTGTCTACTTCCAGTAAGGGTTACTGGAATACCATGAGAACTTGATAAGTACTTGAGAAGTACTGGTTCTATGGATATAAGGAAGAGTTCAATGCAAAGAGTTATATTGATGCGAACTTCCGAAAGGATAGAAAATTAATCGCAAAATATATATAGGATATATAAAAGTGAAAGTTTGTTGATAATTGGAAGCGTTCCAATAAAACCATTTAAAAGGAAATGTCGAGTATCTATGTGTTGGAGAACAGCAGCGGATACTATATGGATCTGGAAGTTCATGAGATGAACTTATAGATATTCCTCTCATTGATGACAAGTATGGAATCCTTGATCATGCAATGTGGCTAAAGGTTAGTAAAGGAATACTAGATCACATATTACAGCAACTCCATCTCATACGTGTGACGTACAATAAAGAGATGAGAGACATGCAGTTAAAACTGACTTTGGCAAGGTGTTGCCATAACTCACTATGTTCGCACTAGAGCAGAGTAACATGTGGGACATGTTTGAAGATCACTATGAATATGATTCAAGGGTGATTGGCTCGCAGTGCAAGTGGGAGTCTGTTGGTATGTATGCCCTGAGAGCCAATCATGGGATGATTGGTGGGATACATTAAGATTGATTTGATAAACATCAAAGGCAAGCTTCCAATTCTTTCTGGTTCAGTCATATGAGATAGTGATAGAATAGATTGAATGTCTAGAGAATGACAATACTCAATGACATATGCCTTCAGGTTGAGGACATGAACGATGAGATCATACGGATGCTAAGAGTTTGTACATTCTTGTTATGTCCCTAGTCAAATGTCATTGTGGAAGGTAGATAGACAGCAATGACACACAAGACTGGATTGTGGTGTTGGTTGATGACAGAATCTCATTAGTCATGATATAGAGGTATCAAACCAAACACATAGGTACTTGTTAGGGAACAAGTGTACCGGACAGACCCACCATGAGTTTGACACATGGAACCATGACATGGTAGTCACAGTTAGTACTCACAGTGATGGTGGTGAGTGTGATTCTTTGACCTGAAATCACTACACTCAACACATGTCGTTGGGCACACTTTGACATCATCAAACGCAGTCCTAAAACATGGGTTGTTATAAAGGTGATGATTGGGTGGCTTTGACACATGGGGCTTTTGAGGGGTGAGTGATAGATATGGGATTTGTCTCTCCTGAGGGAGTTTGATATCCATGGCCACTTGATGAGTAGGATTGAGAAAGGTGTGCACACATGTGTGAATCAGTATGTGATATTGATGTCATACATATCTTTTCCAATCTACTCTGAGATCAAGAAAGTGAATGAACATTGACAGGATGACTGTTCCATGCCTCGAGTTCATTCAGGATATCAGTGACAAAGGAATAATACATTCACTGTAACACCATTCACGGATTGTAGGATTGAAAGTTTTTCTCCAACTTTCTATTTCACTTTGGTAGCACTGATGTGTGACTAGGCACCGCTCTTTGCTTGTGAAGTCATAAGTGTTATGGACTTTCACTGCCAACGCGAAATGGACCTGTAGGGTCACACACATTGGATTTAACCTGGAAGAGGAGTTTTGTCCACAAACAATGTTTAGATTGATTACTAAAGGAGTTTAGTAGTTCAATTAAACACTCAATTAATTGATAGCTCAATGTCATAATGTTCAAGGTGTTGGACACATTGATTGGAGTATCAGATTGATTGAAACTGCAATTGACTGATTCTGCACAATCTGCACTCCCAACCGATCAGCTCATGTGATGAACCGATCGGCTCAGCTTGGTGAACCGATCGGCTCAAGTGGTGAGTCGATCGGCTCATGGACAAGATGAAACGATTTCTTCAAGTGTTGACATGATCGGTTCAACTGATGCAACCGAGCAAGTTGGGAAAGTAGGATTGGTGAGAAATTTCTTTTCGTTTCACTTACCCAATTTGATTGGAACACAGATTGGTATTTGGTACCAATTAGAAACAAAAGAAGAAAAGTCAATTGGGAACTGATCAGGACCATGAACTGACCGGTTCAGAAGTGAACCGATCGTTTCATGGGTCCCAACCGATCAGTTGAGGTGTCAACCGATCGGCTCAGGTCCCCAACTGACCGTTTCAGAAATGAAATGATCGGTTCAGGTTGCGCAGTTGGTTGTTTTTGTGGAAAATCTCGAACCCTTCTACTCCTGCTTTAGTCCCACATTGCTCGGGATAGAGAACCCTGTCCCATGACCCTCCTATATATAGGGGTATTGGGGGCTTCTCAAAGAACAACTCAGTGCAACCAGTTGCTCTGTAAAGTTGTCGTTCTCCCTGGTTTTGGTAACTGAGAGAGCCCAAGCAAGTGCTTCCCGATAAGGGAGGCACAATAAGGGAAAGACAACTATAGAAAGCGACTGGTGGCAGGAGAGTGTGTCAGTGACTAGTACGCTGACAAGAGGGTGCGACTCCTTCCAATTCCTTGTGGGACAAGGAGATTGGAGTTCCAGGTGGTCCGTGTGGACTACTTCAGAGGCGGGAGATTTCTGCCGCTTGGAGGACAACTGTCAATCCCGACAGTCCCGGTGAGACTAGGAGTCGTTAGTCCCAGTGCGATCAAGAGCTGCACAGACACCATCCAAGACCGGAGGTGAAGACCGCACAAGCCGCGAGGTATTGTCGCCGAGCAAGCCTCGGGACAATGTATGATTCCACAAACCATCCTTTCCTATTGTATAGACATTGACGCGTTTCCTTGTTCTGGGGAGGAGAATTTTTTTGTTTCGTCTACCTTCTCTACCTCCCCTAAAACCCAACAATTATGTGATACTCATATTGGCATTATAGTTGAACAATAAGTACATAAACATCCAACAATTTATTTCATCAATCTTGGAGAAATCCTCAACAAATATTGGCAGTCGATAATGTGAGCATTCATAAAATAACCACATACCTCTTTTCCATGCAGAAACCATGCAACATGTGCTTCAAGCATACATCGAAATATCTAGGCATTCAACATACTGAACCAACATTATCTTCATGTATGTATACATTGAAGTGTTACCAAGCATATCCAAGACATACTACTCTAACATATGTACTAAACTTGGGTTTAGGGCCGTCTTGGTTTGGATAAGGAATAATGGTACTAACCCTAATCCAATTGTACCGTGATTCATTAGAGCCATTAACCCATATTAGACATTAGGTGAAACCCTAATTATCTTATCCATCATATAATGTCATTATGAACATCTAGATTAGATTATGTGCATTAATAACATAGCAAGTTATGATCTTTGGTTTCAAAACCCTAATTCATCATATGTATGATTATTCATTTTTGAAGCCCTATTTATCAACATTATTATCATCATCAACTTGGATTATCATTATATTCAACAATATCAAGTTATATCTCAAAATAGTCAGATTTATTAATTTAAGCATCATATTCATAAAATGTAGGATTTCTATGCATTAACGGTCCTACAGACATGTTTTAGGTATACTTTTGAAACTATGATTAGAGTTAGGTCTCAAATATATTTTACTAGGATTATACTCATTTATCTGATCAATTTGATATATAGTTTTAGTATCCTTTGATCTAGGGTATATTTCCTACATTAATCACAAGATGATCACTATTGAACCAATGGTGGATTACCATGTCATAAAAAAAACTATTTCTAATTATTACCCGGCCTGACTTAGGATCAGGGAGGAAGAAAACCATGCCCTTAGGCTTAACACATACTTCCCAGTGCCTCTCTGGTCATTTGACCTTGAGCCATCCCCTTCCTCACAGAGGGGCCCTAACTTTCACCTTGGCAAGTCCACAACTAAGATGAGCTCTTAGGCCCTAGCTCTGATGACCCAGAGGAGGTCAGATTACTTCTGTTCGACCCTCTCAGACCTGCCTAGACCCTTGGTGCAGCCAGTAGTGATCAAGGTGAGGCAATAAGGGTTTCTATCTATTGGTTAGGTGAAAGAATAGGAATTGAGTGAAGATGGTAAGCTTCATACCTGGACTCCTTAAAAGCGGATTGAAGATCACCATTGTCATCCTTGACAACTTGCACACTTCTCATGAATTGAGGCACTCCTTTCCACTTCATGAATTGACCATCTCCCTTGTAACGACGACCACGACCATGGCCTTTGTTACACCCCGATCTCATAATTTCCACTAATCATGAGATTAGGGCATAAATTGAGGATTTAACGTAATACAAGATCACCCTTAACTTTTTCTTCCTTTTCAAACTCTTTGTTTTCTCGCATCCAATCACATAAACAAACTTTACAAGAGAATTAAACTTTTATTTCTCTAATGTAATCTCAGCATTAATGATACACATCCATACATTCATTATGTTTCTCATACTTCCATGTACATACGACATGACAGTCATTTGCATTCTCTCTTATTAAGGAAACAAACATACAAAACATCATTTACAACTCTCTCACATCTATACAAGGACCTAGAGTGACAGGGACCGACTGAACTTAATTATACTCAGACTTAACTCTTGTGGTAGATCTACTCTGATGCAATGACCTTCTTCAAGTCCATGTGATATCGCTAAAAATTGTGAGTAGAGGGGTGAGCCTACTCGCTTAGTGAATGAGAACTTCAAAAAATAGTCTAAAGCACGGATATAATTACATATATACTTTTGAGCAATTGGTTTCAATTATAACAGTAGTAAGCTTTATAGAGTCTAATAATTGATAATCATAAATATGGCAGGATACTCTAAATATTTATAAGAGTGAATCAATATATGAAATGCTTGATTGATCATAAAGAGAACTAATAATTTAGAAACATAAAAAGAATAATTGAATAACTGTACACACTTGTTTGACCTCTCATTCATTTTATTATGCCTTGATCATATGCAGCGTACTCTACATATGAAGACTCGTAGTGCACTACGATCCCACCGTACAAGACTTAGTTGACACCCCATGATAGCTAAGTCTGACTACTCTCCTAGTCTGCAATAGGGAAACTGGCTCTCTGGCCTCAACACACCTATTGTGCCATAAACTGGACTCCTCCTCTAATCTAAGCACACGAGCAGAGAGTCAAGCTGTGCCACCAGGACTTCTGGTTGATGTTGGACACACTTTTCTATACTATAGTGCCACAAGGACTTCTGGTTGAGGTTGGACACTACAAACTATAATTTAAGGAGACTTCCACTAGGGATTTGTCCCCCGTGCCACCTGATAGCACGTTCCGACACCCATATACTGGACGCTTCTAGGGTTAGGTTGTTTCACCCCTAAGGCGCAGACCTCACATAGGGGTTCTATGGTGTCAGGGCCCTTAAATATATACTTTTATTATTTCCTAGAAAACTCTTACTATGTTGAACCTTTTTCTTACTTATACTCGACTCTGATATTTCTATGACATCTCGTCTATTTAATTATGGTTCAAATCACAACATGAATATCATTCTAAACTTGGCAGAGCAATATATTCCACTGTAATATACTGAGTAATCAACATACTGTACATGCAGGCATACTAAAATTCTTAAATTAATAGATTACATGTCCACTTGGCACATACACACTAGAATCATGCATATCAACCCAAATCTTGAGTTGTGCATCTCATAACACAATTAAGAGTTAATTACTTATCATGACAAGAATTATTAATAATAACTGAGAACATTGATATCGCAATACTTGATTCATTGAACACCCTACCCTTAGGGTTTCATTTAAGCACAACAAATGCTACAAAGAAAGGTGTAATACATCTATCACGTACTTTTTAAATCTTTAAAACACATGATACCTGGGATCTCATTCCCTTACCACATTAATGGGAATTCTCATCCCTTCACATCGTTATCATAATTACCAGATATGGGTATTCAAACCCTTAGATCATCACATAACATTGTTACCTCTGTAAAAGGTAACCATTACCTCTAGGTCCTTAGACCAAGGTATTCATTTCACTAGTTGTACAAGTATTCTCATGGCTCTCAAGGCCATCACACATCTTGTCACCTCTCCCTAGGCAACAACTTATTCACATGGATCCCATAAAGATTTCATGCAACATAAACATTCACTGAATAAAGACTACTATCAACAAATCATATAAATCAATATATGTATGAAACCTTGGAACTGAGCTAAATTTGGGTTTCCATGCCATTCACTGGGATATCATGCATCAATAATAACATTGAATAAATAAAGTCTATAATGTCAAGAAAATCCCTTCAAATGGATTTCACGATATCTATTCGCAAATATCCAACTTTCCTCGCATCTAAGGTTTCACCCTCTTCACTGAGATACCAAACAAACACTGCTCACTTTAAACAAAATCCAAGATAATATCTGACATATATGTACTATGAATTTAGATAAACAATCATTCAAAACTAAGGGGATCTAGATAAGCAACTTTCTCTATTTACTTATACAACAAATTTCAGCCATAGACAAATTCCCTATATTTCAGTTTACTCTGATAACCTCTGCGAATAC
Source organism: Alisma plantago-aquatica (assembly GCA_963693085.1). NCBI lineage: Eukaryota > Viridiplantae > Streptophyta > Magnoliopsida > Alismatales > Alismataceae > Alisma > Alisma plantago-aquatica. Next base: position 463,391,822 of record OY856414.1, read on the forward strand.
TTAGGGAATTCTCATTAGAATGCATTGTATACATTTATAATATGATTTTATCATCTGAAATTCATACAAATAGAGGAAGAATTCATTTCATATCATTTTGCAACAACTTAGAACAAATAGACAATTCAGGGTTTGTAGTCGCATACTAAGCAATTAAATATTATGGATGATTTAACCAATTTTCATGCACTATATTGTTTAAAGGAATTTTCCACTCACACTAAGGTGTTAAAACACCTTAAAAACGTATCCCATATCTAAAAATCTCGAATCCATATCAAATCCCTAACAATTCACCCAATTCTTTTTCCTTTCAACTCGGAAACCCTAAAAATGAGGGATTATGAAGAAAGAGTGAGAAAAGGGGAAGTTTTGATACCATTTTGGATCAAATCAGAGGAGGGACGGAATTTTGACATGTGATAGAAGATTCACCATGAAACTATATCCAAAGAAGCTAAACTTACATGATTTCATCATTCCTCGGACCGCAAAACCCTAGGTCAACATCTCCATCAATTTCTCCTCTCAAACCCTAACTCTCCCTCTCTCTCTAGGATTTCATTTCTCTAGAATGAATCACGAATTATGAGAGCTTCTAGTGTGTTAGGTTGACCATAGAGAGCAATTGAGCTGCTTGGGTCAATTGCACATTGACCCCTCACTAAACTTTCTCTTATTTCAGCAGATTTTTCTGTCATAAAAAGGTTTCTGTGAATTCATGTATTTCAGAGTTCAAACCTTATCCAAAAATTATGAGAATTTATAATGATGTGTATAATTGAGTTAAAAAGATTTAGTTAAAATTTTATATTATTCCAAACTTCCATTAAATAATTAAAAATAGAATAGTCACTTCTATCCAGAATTCTACAGAAATGTCAGTTACTGTAATTCGTCTACTGATATAGTCTACATGCATTCAAAAATTATGAAAAATTTACATTTTGTTTATTATCGAGTTTTAGATATCCAGTTAAAATTTCAGAGCATTTGGATTTACCAATAAATAAATAAAAATAAAACACTACACTGCTAAAAAGCACTCTGTCAGCATTTTGTCGAAGTATAGTTTGACTGAGAACCACATTCAAAGGACACTCAAATATTCTGAATTTTTTCTCCAATATACATGATTGAGTTATGCATATAATATCCAAAATTCAATTAAATACAAATTTGTAGAAAATATGAAAAATCATTTACTAGACTGCTATCCTGATCAAATTCCATACTCATGTACCATCAAAACCCTAATTTCAGCCAACTAGGGTTTATATTTCTCAAACTCTAATTTCTCAAACAATAGAACACTTAACATTATTATTAGGTTTAAAACATCATAATTGAATTATCATCATTAATTAGATTTAAGCAATGATCAATCCAATCAAGCATATAATCATCCAGGTAAACCCTAGTTTACCAATTAAGCTCAGATGCAGTCTTAACAATTCCCCCCCCCCCCCTATAAAAAGGTTTCGTCCCCAAAACATAAATATGCAAGTAAAGTACATTCAAGGTTTATTTTAAGCTTTTGAAATCTTACATGTCATTATATTCTTGTATTTCATATTTGAATGCAATTTTCAACATTAAGTCCTTTATTCCTTTACTAAATCACAACATGCTTGAAATAGTTCTCAATGATAATAAACAAATTCTCTATGCCACAATCAATCATAGGATAGAGAGAGAAACAACCATTTCAATATTTTCATACTCTTGAGGTGTTACCTCAACATCGATAATTTGATCCAACTATCTCAATTCATACTGCTAAATATGTACTATTGTTATGTATTACCTCTAAATCACAAAAGGGAGTTCACCATGTTCTTTTGAATTTTACTATTGTTCTACTCAAATAGCAAAATAGTCTTGAGTTAAAAGACTAGATTCAACAACAATTGTACATTACTACTCACGACATCCCCATTGGATCATGGATGCATAAGGTGAAGCATTACCATCACATTCCATACTATTCTCAAGTATGAACCCACACACAATTCAAGGTGTAACCATCAGGTTATAGCATACTAGGGTTTCAACAATAGTAACAAAGTATTCCATAATTGTATTAGTCATTCAAGGAATATTCATACCCAATTACCATCACTTAGTTATATTAAAGCTAGGTATAACAAGCTACACCTCATTAGGGTTACATATCAATACAATATGGTTATCATCCCTTCTATTCATATGAGTGAATAGGTAAGACTACCTTATTTAGGGTAACCCTCCATCTGTTCCATCATCATTCAACCCATATCACCATAACACAATTGTACAATACTAAGATGGATTACTGGTATGAATGACTTAAACTATCAGACACCTTTAATTAACATATTGCTTGCACATGTGCACTGAAATCATACGTATAACCAATTTACATCCCTTAATATACCTTCAACAAATTATACATCTAAAAACAAATTCACATATTACTAAAAGCCATTGTTTTCTATTATGTCTCTCCTCATTCATTACTACTTACTTTTTGCTACTTATCCTTCTCATTTTAATCATGTAGATTAAACATCCCTAAAATTGAAACATACAAGGTATGAATAGATTATTCATCATTCTTACTATTACTGCAAGAATTTATTTCATATCACACTTCACTGATATTGTATTTCTCCTTTGGTTCAAAACACACCTCTTATATTTCAAATCTATTTCTTATCCTTTGCTCTAAATCATTTCCATATTGTTTATCTACCTTTCAGATTAGCTAGGATTACTATCAGTGCTAGTTTAGTTCTCACAATGCAAATTTCAAGATCTTGTTTTATAGAGATGCTAGTATTCAAGGTCAAATCACTAGTGACAACCCTTGAACTACTACAACTCTATACATTCTAGGGTTTGGCCTTTATCAGTAGCATGACGTTATTGTGGCGTGACTTTGCTCCCTTAATTTTAAATTCAAACTTTGGATCTCACAAGTTTTTACTAAAGTCTTCCTTATCTTATTAATTGACTTTCCTTCATCTTAATTGGCCATTCAGATAGATTACATTCTCAATTTACCCTTCTAGGGTTTCATCATCATATTGTGTGTCATTATTACATTCACTAGATGCCTCTACCATAGTGGTTATGCATCAGATATGATTCATTTTCTTATCACTTCATTCCCACATTTCTCTCATTAAGTAATATATGGAAGAGAAGACAGTTCTGAGACTTAGAATTCTTATCTTCAAACATCCCATTAATACATTTGTCGTATGTAGGTTTAATAGTTATTAACAAGGATACTTGACTAACTAGCACTTGATTGAATCTCCTAACCTCTTTCTTTTATAATCTATATTACTCCACCATGTTTCAAACCCTTCCTTACTTTCCACAATCCTCTTACCATATATTACTCTTCCACCTGTTATCTTTAACTTCTACTTTTCTCTTATGATCATGTTGCTTATTCATGTGTATGATCATGTATACCATGTTGCACATATTTATTTTTATCCTTCTACTAATGTGAAGTTGAAATTCTAAATCAATAATCTCTCTACTAGTTTCAAATCATATTTAATACATTACATATCCTTCATTTTAAATCAAACATCTCATGCATGGGTGAAACATAGTTTCTCTTATATCAAGTTTTTCCTTCCTGAGTATAGTCTACCTTTGTATAACTTATTCATTTTGTTAAGCTACACTTTTTTTCAAACTAGTTTGTTGTTCTATAGAGACTTGGAATCCAAATGTAGTAAGGATGAATGTATTAAACTTATTAATAAAGGTATACATTCCATGCTCTCAATTATATCATAATCCTCATTCCTTAATCAAGCTCATCATTTCCAACATTTATCTTTGTTTTAACTTAGTTTCTTATCCTAGTCTTATGATTTACATATTTATCTAATTCTCTTTACTTTAACTCTTTTGAAGACTCTTCACTTATATTTACTTATCGTATACTTAACTCTTTTCTTCTATTTTCCCTTTGCTTTGGAGTACATAAAAATATTGTACTCGGTTATATATCCATTCCTTATGATTGATTCTTACTACCTTGGCCCTTACGTACTTTCTCATATCTTTTCCATATTTCATATTTAGAGTTCATATAATATTAATCATTAAACTTAATCTGAACCTTACGTCGTGTTCCTTTATTCCCAATTAAGGATTTCTCATATGAGGCCCCAAAGTTGGGTCTCATATATCAGTTCCAACTAATTCTTAGCTATTCTAATCTTTCCCATATGTTTTAACATCTTAGTGTATGTACATTCTCACTATGATGTGGGTCTAATTTATCCAGAGTCTACTCTTATCATATTGTTAATAGGAGTCATTAGATCCCAGTAATGCATCCTGCCAGCCGGACCAGGCCGAACCTGCAGTCCTAAAGCCGAGAGATACTTAAGATTAACCAACTCCTATTAATCTCAAACATGTGGAAAGAATATCCACTTAGGAAAGTTCATTCAAAGATCATTTCTAGTCTACTTGATACAAAGAATGTAATCAATAAATGCTACAACTGCATAATATACAACAAATCTTAAAGACCCATATATATTTCAAAATACTGAATATCTGAATTCAAACATATAAGAGCATTTCTATTCATCTCCAATAAAACAACAATATGAAATGAAAGTTCTATCTCATTTTATATTTATATATGCTCTTAATTCATGTTACTTATCTTGTTCCTAACCCTAATATTTCTAGGGTTCCTCTCTAGCCCATCCTTCCATTGTATACTTGACCAGGGTATACATGAAAGAATAGACATAGTAGCTTGATACTGGTTGATCCAAGTACTCAGATACCGGGCCAGGATATCCGAATACTCAAATCCCAGAGCTAACATCATAACACCTCCTATCTGCCACACTTATGAATCTAACTTACTAACTTAATGGTCCCTCACAACTCATCCTAAGCTCTAATACCAAGTTGTTACACCCAGATCTCACAATTTCCACTAATCATGATATTAGGGCATAAATTGAGGATTTAACGTAATACAAGATCACCCTTAACTTTTTCTTCTTTTTCAAACTCTTTGTTTTCTCGCATCCAATCACATAAACAAACTTTACAAGAGAATTAAACTTTTAATTCTCTAATGTAATCTCAACATTAATGATACACATCCATACATTCATTATGTTTCTCACACTTCCATGTACATACGACATGACAATCATTTGCATTCTCTCTTATTAAGGAAACAAACATACAAAACATCATTTACAACTCTCTCACATCTATACAAGGACCTAGAGTGACAGGGACCGACTGAACTTAAGTATACTCAGACTTAACTCTTGTGGAAGATCTACTCTGATGCAATGACCTTCTTCAAATCCATGTGATATCCCTAAAAATTGTGAGTAGATGGGTGATCCTAATCGCTCAGTGAATGAGTACTTCAAACAAATAGTCTAAAGCACTGATATAATTACAGATATACTTTTGATCAATTGATATCAATTATAACATCAGTAAGCTTTAAAGAGTCTAATAATTGACAATCATAAATATGACAGGATACTCTAAATATTTATAAGAGTGAATCAATATATGAAATTCTTGATTGATCATAAAGAGAACTAATAATTTAGAAACATACAAAGAATAATTGAATAACTGTACACACTTGTTTGACCTCTCATTTATTTTATTATGCCCTGATCATATGCAGTGTACTCTACATATGAAGACTCGTAGTGCACTACGATCCCACCGTATAAGACTTAGCCGACACTCCGGGATAGCTAAGTCTGACTACTCTCCTAGTCTGCAATAGGGAAACTAGCTCTCTGGCCTCGACACTCCTATTGTGCCATAAATTGGACTCCTCCTCTAACCTGAGCACACAGGCAGAGAGTCAAGCTATGCCACCAGGACTTCTGGTTGATGCTGGACACACTTTTCTGTACTCTAGTGCCACCAGGACTTCTGGTTGATGTTGGACACTACAAACTATAATTTAAGGAGACTTCCACTAGGGATTCGTCCCCTGTGCCACCTGATAGCACGTTTCGACCCCCGTATACTGGACACTGCCAGGGTTAGGTTGTTTCACCCCTAAGGCACAGACCTCACATATGGGTTCTACGGTGTCAGGGCCCTTAAATATATAATTTTATTATTTCCTAGAAAACTCTTACTATGTTGAACCTTTTTCTTACTTATACTCGACTCTGGTATTTCTATGACATCTCATCTATTTAATTGCAATTCAAATCACAACATGAATATCATTCTAAACTTGGCAGAGCAGTATATTCAAAACACTAGAATATACAGAGTAATCAACATACTATACATGCAGGCAGACTAAAATTCTTAAATAAACAGATTACATGTCCACTTGGCACATACACACTAGAATCGTGCATATCAACCCAAATCTTGAGTTGTGCATCTCATAACTCAATTAAGAGTTAATTACTTATCATGACAAGAATTATTAATAATAACTGAGAACATTGATATCACAATACTTGATTCATTGAACACCCTACCCTTAGGGTTTCATTTAATCACAACAAATGCTACAAAGAAAGGTGTAATACATCTATCACTTACTTTTTAAATCTTTAAAACACATGATACCTGGGATCTCAATCCCTTATCACATTAATGGGAATTCTCATCCCTTCACATCATTATCATAATTACCGGATCTGGGTATTCAAACCCTTAGATCATCACATAGAATTGTTACCTCTGTAACAGGTAACCATTACCTCTAGGTCCTTAGACCAAGGTATTCATTTCACTGGTTGTACAAGTATTCTCATGGATCACAAGGCCATCACACATCTTGTCACCTCTCACTAGGCAACAACTTAGTCACATGGCTCCCATAAAGATTTCATGCGACATAAACATTCACTGAATAAAGACTACTATCAACAAATCATATAAATCAATATATGTATGAAACCTTGGAACTGAGCTAAATTTGGGTTTCCATGCCATCTACTGGGATATCATGCATCAATAATAAAATTGAATAAATAAAGTCTATCATGTCAAGAAAACCCCTTCAAATGGATTTCACGATATCTATTCACAAATATCTAACTTTCCTCGCATCTAGGGTTTCACCCTCTTCACTGAGATACTAAAAAAACACTACTCACTTTAAAAAAAATCCAAGATAGATCTGACATATATGCACTATGAATTTAGATAAACAATCATTCAAAACCAAGGGTATCTAGATAAGCAACTTTCTATATTTACTTATACAACAAATTTCAGCCATAGACAAATTCCCTATATTTCAGTTTACTCTTATAACCTCTACGAATACTTAGGGAATTCTCATTAGAATGCATTGTATATATTTATAATATGATTTTATCATCTGAAATTCATCCAAATAGAGGAAGAATTCATTTCATATCATTTTGCAACAACTTAGAACAAATAATCAATTTAGGGTTTGTAGTCGCATACTAAGCAAATAAAGATTATGGATGATTTAACCAATTTTTGTGAAATATACTATTTAAAGGAAGTTCCCACTCACCCTAAGGTGTGAAAACACCTTAAAAACATATCCCATATCTAAAAATCTCGAATCCATATCAAATTCCTAGAAATTCACCCAATTCTTCTTCCTTTCAACTCGGAAACCCTAAAAATGAGGGATTATGAAGAAAGAGTGAGAAAAGGGGAAGTTTTGATACTATTTTGGATAAAATCAGAGGAGGGACGAAATTTTGACATGTGAGAGAAGATTCACCATGAAACTATATCCAAAGAAGCTAAACTTACATGATTTCATCATTCCTCAGACTGCAAAACCCTAGGTTAGCATCTCCATCAATTTCTCCTCTCAAACCCTAACTCTCCCTCTCTCTCTAGGATTTTGTTTCTCTGGAATGAATCACGAATTATGATAGCTTCTAGTGTGTTAGTTTGACCATATAGAGAAATTGAGCTGCTTGGGTCAATTGCACATTGACCCCTCACTAAACTTTTTCTTATTTCAACACATTTTTCTGTCATAAAAAGGTTTCTGTGAATTCGTGTATTTAATAGATCAAACCTTCTCCAAAAATTATGAGAATTTATCATGATATGTATATTCGAGTTATAAATCTTAAATTAAAATTTTATATCATTCCAAGATTCCATTAAATAATAAAAAATAGAATAGTGCACTGCTATCCAGAATTCTGTAGAAATGTCAGTTACTGTAATTCGTCTACTGATATGGTCTAAACACATCCAAAAATTATGAAAATTTTATATATTGTTTATGTTTGACTTTTATATCTTCAGTTAAAATTTCAGATCATTTGGAGTTACAAATAAATAAGTAAAAATAAAACACTACACTGCTAAAAAGCACTCTGTCAGCATTTTGGTCGAAGTATAGTTTGACCGAGAACCACATTCAAAGAACGCTCAAATATTCTAAAATGTTTCTCCAATATGAATGATTCAGTTATACATATTATATCCAAAATTCAATTAAATATAAAATTTATAGAAAATATGAAAAATCATTTACCACACTACTATCCTGATCAAATTCCATACTTATGTACCATCAAAACCCTAATTTCAGCCAACTAGGGTTTATATTTCTCAAACCCTAATTTCTCAAAAAATAGAACACTTAATGTTATTATTAGGTTTAAAACATCATAATTGTATCATCATCATTATTTATATTTAAGCAATGATCTATCCAATTAAGCATATAATCATCTAGGTAAACCCTAGTTTACCAATTAAGCTCAAATGCGGTCATAACAACCTTGGTAGGGAGGTTCATGACTGTGTGGTTGAGTCTGGGCTAGGAGCAAGAGTAATTGCGGTGAGAGGGGCTCTCATGTTTCTAACTGTGAGTATAGGTATCCTTATATAGGTGGGTGCATTTGTGGCTCTACAACCTTATATAGGTCATCGAGGAGATTTACTTTGTCATCTGCTGTGAATCTCTGGTCTCTCTTCATATTTTTTGTTTATTTTCAATAAAACCTTAGATTAAGAAAGTATTAATATACTTCTCATTGTAACTCCTTTTTCTACCCAATTTGAGGAAAACCTTCTATTTTATATATACGTCTTCAATCAAGATATTGGATCCAAATTAGTTAAGTAATTACTCCCAACTTGTTTCTTTTGTAAATTCTAGATAATTGCATAATTAATTACCTAGGTCATTGAATATCTTAGAAAATTCTGGATTTTCTTCCATAATACTATATTTGGATATCAATCACATATAACTATTTTGAGTATTTATTGTTAGCACAAAATACTTATTTTCCTAGTTGGTATTTCAAGGACCTATTTGTAAATCTTGATTATAAAAACTCAAATAATTCATCTCTCTCACTACTAAATATATGACTTACAATGTTGGTTTTTCTCTCTCTCAAGGGAAACTGATGGTGAAACATATCTCACCGGTTCCTTATAGACAACTGCTATGATTGGCCAATTAAGAAAATACAAACTATGCTTTATTTATCTTATCAGTTGTTTCACAAAGAAACTGATGAGATAGGCCGCATGTGAAAATATAATTTCACATAAAATTTTGGGAGGCATTTCATTTTCCTCCAAAAACCCTATTTTGTAGGTTTCTTGTATAAAAACATAAGAGATCAAGGGTACCCCCAAACGTCCCCTTATATTTATCATTTGTCTATCTTGTCATACCGACGAGAAAAAGGTTCATGCCAAACATCCCGCGAATCCCCCCACCCCAAATTGGATTTTCTTGTCAGTTTAATCGCAGTAAATCGATGTTGTAGGTGTTGCACGAACACAAGTTTTTTCATCAATTTTGTCATAGATAACCAACGAGATCTGGTCACACGGACACAATTTTCATTGGAGGCTTTTCCACTTTAACCGATGAGATAGGTTACATCAACAATGTTTTAAAATAATTAATGTGGTATATCTTACTTAAACCCTTTGAGAAACCCCTCTTTCCCCTCCCCACATTTCTCTGGAATAGCTATGCCAAAAATTTCTTATGTCGCCGATGCCACCAACACCCCTATATATGGTGTTGCTGCTACTCGCTTCCGCCAAAGACTCTAGCTCCTCTGTGGGTCGCCGCTGCTACTTCTACTCGCTTTTCCACTGCCGCCAACTGTTGTTGCTACTCACATTGTTCTCCTCCACCGGCTACATCCTTTAGCTGCTACTCGCTTCTCTGCCACTGACGCCCGTCTACTGCCTCAAGTCGCCGCCCATCTACTGCCTCAAGTCGCCACCCTTTTACTTCTACAAGGTTGTCCCTTCTCCTCCTTCATTCTTTTCATTAAATATAAATGTCCACATTTGGGGATTTATTTCTATAATTTTGTGATTATTCCAATTAGGGAATAATGTGGCCAATATGTTAAGATGAATTTGTTAAGAACCCATGAAGATCTTTATTCAATACCTATAACTTGAATATATGGAATCAAATTGATGATGGGAATATGCTTTTCACTCAATTATTGATTGTTGCAAACAACCCTTAGGTAGGATTGTTGATCATGTTTGAGTAGGGTTTCTACATCATATGAACCATATCCCATTTTTCAATATTGAATTATGTTTTACAATAACTATGTTTATGCATGGATGTGATGGTTTACAATAACTATGTCTATACATGAGTGTGATGATTGTATAAAATTGTTGGCTCCATAGTCATTATTTGAATAATATGTAAGCCCTAAGAAATAATTTGGGTCTTCTTACTCTGATATGAGCTTTGAATTGGTTATTTGGTTTGTTTGAATATTATATTTGAATAATATATTTAAGCCACTAATATATAAACCCTAATTGGTTCTAAACCAATTATTCTACACCCTAATATGTAAATACTAATATATAAACTCTAATATATAAACCCTAGATTCTAAACCCTAATTTCTAAACCATGTTGTTGGCCTAGAAACTCGTCCGAGATTTACTCATTAGGAGTAAACCTTGGATAGTCCCCTATTTGGGACTATTCTCGAGCACTTTATCTCACTTAGGATATAAGTGTGTAATGAGTATTCAATTTCAATAAATTTCAACAACAATTCCCCTTTTGTTCTCAGTGTACATATGTAGGTGGGTACATGCCCATGTACAACAATGTACTTGGAGAATTGCACGGAAATGTTGCCAAAATTTATTGAAATCAAACACACATTATACACTTAGTAGTGATATGAAGTGCTCAAGAATTGGATAGGTGATACTCATTCATGAATGTGAATGTTAATAGATTACTAGGACTCAATTCAGACATATTATTTTTCTTCTAAAGTTAACTAATTAGCTAACACCTGATGAGCTAGTCGTCTCCCATCTGATCATAGAATGGATCAATCATGGATGTATAATCCAAATTATTGCACTTCAGAGTTTATTAATGGTCTTGATGAGTTTTTAAGATTTGCAAAGGAACATAGCAAATAACATGGAGATAGGTTCTATTGCCCCTATAGGAATTGTAGTAACAACTTGAAAGTTGACACTATTGACATGATCAAAGATCATGTCATGTGCAATGGGATTGTACATGTCTATACATAACGGTAATGGCATGGAGAGATTCCTAGTATGAGATCAATATATGTTAGTAGTGGTAGTTGTGTTGAATAAGAAATGACTGACGATGTTGATGAGAACAAACCAATTGCAACAGACATAGTTGATGTGATACTAGATTGTTGTGGGGTAAATGTTACAGACCCACCTCCCTTATTTAGAAATGGTGTGCATGATGCTGAGAAATCATTATACTTAGGTTTTACTAAGTTTACGGAGTTGAGCGCTGTGTTGAGATTGTATACTATGAAGGATAAGAATAGATGGAGCGACAAAAGCTTCACTTCTATGTTGTCTTTATTGAAAGAAGTTATCCTTGAAGGCAAACGAGCTTCCAATCTCAAAATAAAAAATGAAAAAGATTTTGTGCCTAATGGTAATGGAGGCTAAGAAGATACATGCATGCCCGAATGACTGTGTGTTGTTTCAAAAGGACCATATTGGTTTGAAAGGATGTCTGAAAAGTGGGGCATCTAGGTACAAAAGGATGACACCGGGTAAGACCAAAATCAAGTTTCCTACCAAGGTGATGTGGTATCTTGATATAATACCACATTTTCAATGCTTGTTTGCTAATACTATATATGCATAAATTTATTTTGGCATGCTGAGGTAAAGAAAAACAAATATGGTATGCTATGACATGTGTCTGATTCCCCACAATGGAAGAAGATAGATTTCTTGTATCCTAAATTTGGTGAAGAAGTCAAGAATTTATACTTGGACTTTGTACTAACATGATGAATCCATTTGGAACATTAAGCACTCAACATAGCACTTAGCTTATCATGATTGTTATATGCAATGTTCCTCTGTATTGTGTATGAAGAATAAATACATCATGTTTTCCTTACTAATATCAAGCCCAAAACAACCGGGAAATGATATTAATGTTGACCCTGAACCTCTGATTGATGACCTAAAGAAACTCTGGAAGAAGGTGTGATGACTTATGATGATTTGTGTTGAGAGATGTTTAATTTACATGCTATGTTATTTTGCACTATTAATGAGTTACATCTAATGAGAACTTGTTTGGCTACAATGTAACAAGAACCAAGGCATGTCATGCATGTGAGGAAAATATTGATCTAGTCTGACTAAAACATGGTGGTAAGACTATATATCTTGGTCATCAAAGGTCTCTGCCAAAGGTGCATCCTTACTGAAAGTTGTGCAAAACATTTAATGGATCGATCGAGGAACTGAGTGCCCCTAAATCTATGCCAAGGGGGGATGCTTATGCAAGAGTAAACAACATTGTAAATCATTTTGGTAAGAGGCCATGTATGACTTCCACAGGTGAAAAGTCTTTATTAAAAAGGATATCGATATTCAGAGATCTTCCTTATTGGAGTTCTTTAGGAGTTTGACATTGTATCAATTTCACGCACGTTGAGAAAAATGTTTGTGACAGCATGATTGGTACATGTTGAATATAAAAGGCAAGAGTAAAGATGACATCAAATCCAGAATGGACCTATGTGAAATGGGTATAAGGAAAGAATTAACAACAAAAGTTACCAAGGTTCGCCCCACATATTTACCTCCTACTTGTTACACCTTGTCTACACAAGAGGAGAACTTTTTGTGAGTGCTTGAGTAATGTTAAGGTACTACAGGGATACTGAGCTGATATCCATAGATTGGTATCAATGAAGTGTTTGAAGCTGATAGGTCTTAAATCTCATGATTGCCACACTCTAATGCAACATATATTCCCAATGTCTATTCGATCTATCCTTCCTAAGCATGTGAGGTTTACAATCACTAGACTTTGCTTCTTCTACAACACAACAAAGTAATTGATTATGAGATTCTAGATAAATTTCAAAGAGAAGTGGTTGTTACCATATGCCAACTTAAGAAGTATACCCCCTCATTCTTTGATATCATTGTACATCTGGTTGTCCATTTTACTAGAGAAGTGAAAATGTTGGGTCCAATTTTCTTGCATTAGACGTACCCTTTTGAGCAGTACATGAGTGTTTTTAAAGGTGATGTTTGAAACCGTTGTCACCCAGAAGGGAGTATCATTGAGGGCTATGTTGCTAGGGAGGTTATGGAATTTTGCAATGTTTTTTTTTGAGTTGCAAGGAAACTCCTACTAATATCATGAATCCTTACATTATTCAGGAAAAGGTACTTTGGGAGAACAATAGATAAATATTAGTCATGAACAGTGGGAACAAGCACACTTGTAGGTTTTACACAACATTTATGATGTGGGTATTTATATCACTGAACAAACCAACGAGCTCAAGACAATTTATCTGCAAGCCAGTTCAATGTGGCTTGCTAGAGAGCATAATCAGACATATATTAGGTGGTTTAAAGAGAATGTATTCAGCCAACTATCTCAAACACCAAATAATGTTACAAAAACTATCAAATGGCTCGCTTATAAGCCAAAGATGCTCGTTACATCTTACGAAGTGTTTGGCATAAATGGATTTTCACACTACACAAAACATCAAGATGATAAGAGTGTCGTCCAAAATAGTGGGGTCACTCTTCAAGCATCTTCATTGTATTTTTCTAGTGCCAAAGATAAGAGTCCACGTGAAGGAAAGATGTCTTATTATAGATTCACTGAAGACATATGGAAAATTAATTACATAGAGTTTAGAGTTTTGTTATTTAGATGTAAATGGATTGATAATAAAAAAGGAGTTGTAATTGATGAACTCGGTTTCACAATATTGAATTTTGAGTGGACGAGTGAGAAGGATGAACCATTCATCATGGCATCATAGGCAAATCAAGTATTCTATATCGATGATCCTGTAAAAGAAAATTGGTCTACCATTCTTAATGGGAAAAGGTAGTTCATTTCAGATCCTATTGGTGAATTAGAGTACTATGACAAGTATGAAGACTCTAGTCCATTCTATGTTGTCTTACCAAGTGTAATGATTGAATCTAACATTGATGCCTATACACATGAAGATCACATAGAAGAGATATTAGTTTAAGGTATACTACATGTTATATTTCATGTTTATTTTTTCATATGTGATCATACTTTTTCATATGTGATCAGATTTTTCATATGTGATCTGACTTTTTCATATATGGTCTGAGTTTTTCATAATACACGATCTAACTTTTTCATATGTGATCTGACTTTTTCATATGTTTACTTTTGATTTTATAGATGGCATCTGACTAGGAGCACAACAATCACGAGCGTGAGGATCCTATTGGGCCTCTTGATCAGGGTGATGTCAGTGTTGATAAATCTAAACATAGGAGAGGAACTTTGATGAAAATTGCCTCAAATAAGGAAGGGAAGAAGGGTGTGATTGAATTTAATGAAGTAGGCATGTTGACTACTAAAGAGTTCGTCAACTACTGTGAGAACCTTGGTCGAAGAAAAATGCCTCTCTGTATTGAGTATTGGAAACAATTGAGTCGGGCCAATATAGACGTCATCTGGAGGTAGTTAGAGGTGAGATATATGCAATTATGTTTCTATAGTCTTTTCCCATTATTTCTTTTCACATTTCTAAAAAGTAGTAAATGTTGAACCTTTTCAGGGCTGGTATGAGCTTGATGAAAGTTGCATCGCAAGACTATTATGTAGCTTTTCGGGAGAAGACATAGAGATTGGTAGACTATCCTCACAAGAGAATACATCTTTGGAGACAAGAAGTATAAGGACCCACTCTTAAAGGGACCTATCTTGATAAAAAATTTGGTTGGACTTTATTGAACAAAGAAAAATAGATGCGTTCAAGGTATTGAATTGATTACATTTTTATGATTACTTATGATTAGTTAACAATATTTCTTATTGAATTAATCAGGACATTTACAATGCTAAAAGAAAGGCATGACAAGAATGTGCACAACCACCGCTTGGGTTTAGGTGGTTATATAAAATGCCACCAGTTGAGAGAGAAAGAGAAAGAGCCTTCTACTTCTAATCCTTCTAATGCTGCGTTTTCTAGTGCTTTTGGATGGTTGCCTCACTATATCAAGTGGATAGATGTAAGGAAAAACTAAGCAAGAGAAATCTCTATCCAAGAAACCCATGAGGTGGCTTCAAAAATGGTAAATTTCTTGATCTCACAATATTTCCATGTTTTTTTCCACTTGATTGCTAAATTTTACTTATTAGTCGGTTTTGACGATCAATAGTTGGAGTTGGGTGAGCAAGCAAAGGATGGAAAGTTCACCCCTTAGGATACTCACGATGAATTGACGGTTGCTCTAGGTATGAAAGAGCACCCTGGACGTGTTAGGACCACTAGAACTGGGTTTGGGATAAAATCTTTTCTTGGTGCATCCCAACAAAAGCGCAAATCTTCCAAGAAAGGGTGAATGGACCAAGAGAATGTACAAAGATTGATAGATGCAACCTTGGAGGAATTTAAGGCTTCTCAGACAGCACAAGCTCCTCCAGTAGTCACAGAACTGGTATAGCGTCACACGCCCATGGAGTATATTGAGAGTAGTCCTTCAGACCCACATGGCACGAATGGGGTAAGATTTAATTTAATTTACATATACATTATGGTAAAGTAATCCCTCAAGTAAATATATATGTGTGTCAATTTAAATTTTGTGTTTCAAAAAATTGTAGGTGGCCAGAAAATATTGTCTTGTCATTTATGTTCCATCATACAACATTGTAGCAGATGTCGAGGCTTATTCACTCGTTGATATGGTTCATGGTATTCCCCTTCCCACTGATCATATTCATATGAACATCATACGTGTCATTTTGACATGGAGAGATGAACCTCTCCCATACGAGCACCCAGATGCCACCATAATTGGAGAGATAGAAGGTAGATTTACTGGGTGTCCCAAATGACTGGTTGTATTTGTTCAAGTATGACAAATGTATATTGAAATTTATATAAACAATCAAAAGTTAATATGGAAATACATGCATGAAGACCATAACAAGTAAGAAGCCTCCTCCCCCACATTTTATTCCATAAGATTTGTTCGACTCCTTAGGCCCTAAGTACAACACATTGGCAATATGGTTAGACAATATAGAGCGATCATATACCATGGTGATTGACCTACGGGAGGAGGTCGTAGGTATAGATTGTGGACAAATATTTCTCAGCTATTTCAGTATCAATGGATGAACACATAAATGATAGAAGTTTGGATACGACGAGTCTGAATACCTCACTATACGTGAAGAATACATATTTTATATTTTTTCCCTATATATATTATTTGTTATATGTATAATATTATATGTATATATAAAGTCATTTGTAGAGGCTACTGAGGCTGAAATATCAAATGTTGAATTTCTAATGCCATCAATTATTATCGATGTAGTTAGAGATCCGGATGGTGTCAACAATTATGTGACTACTACAAGGAAGGTTTTTGGCACTTCCAGGACTGTGATCATAGCTCCATTCAACATTGTGTAAGTTTTGAGCTTGTTGT
This sequence comes from Alisma plantago-aquatica, assembly GCA_963693085.1. Lineage (NCBI taxonomy): Eukaryota > Viridiplantae > Streptophyta > Magnoliopsida > Alismatales > Alismataceae > Alisma > Alisma plantago-aquatica. Next base: position 463,408,820 of record OY856414.1, read on the forward strand.
TTATAGTTCTAACTTATGGATACAATTGTTGTGGAATTAAATTGTTATTTTATTTGCCTTCTATTCACTCAAAAATAAGCTTTGGAAGTTGTTATGATTGTTTTGGAGTACAATAATGTGTATTTCTTTAATTTTTTGGGTATAAAACTAACACCAAATGAAGGAAACACCCAATGAAATTGGCAATTCACACTTAAGTATAGTTTTTTCATGCTCAATATATTTGTTAATGTTTACATCATATGACAGTTTAGTAATGCATCATATATGTTAGTTTAACTTATAGGGGTGTGAAAGAATTCTATAGTGGCGGAGGGAAGTAGATAAAAAAAAATCAGTATCTTGGAGTAGTGTTGATGTATTCTTCTTATTCCAATATATATATATATATATATTACCAACTTTGCTTAATTACATCTATTAATGTAATTGTAAATCTACCATACCCTATACAAGATAATGATTAGGCATGCACTTATTACGTGACGTCGTACATATAGACGACTGTCACACATGCGACGTAGATCAAATGTGCAGGGAAGGTGATGTTATTAGTCTTGGATCATAAATTAATAAAGTAGTTTCACTTGATAATACAAACTATCAAATATAATTAGAATTACATCTCATTCTCTTTACAATTTTTTGACACTATAAATCCTATACATTGGAGTGGTTGAATGACCTACGTGAACAGTGGACATACTGCTTAATCAAACATGTGGACTTGTTAGATAATTGGGAGGGTTAATTGATATTTTTGTAGTTCAAACTTTGATGTCAGATTTTTGTTTGTTATACTAAATTTGTGGACTTAAACTCAGTGGAAACTGATTTTGATATGTATTTATGCATATATGTGTGTGAATTGAATGTGAAGTGCTTGAGGAGGAGAGTGAAGTGTATCTGTGCATATGTATGAAATTGAATGTGTGGATGAGAAATGAATTAATTGGGCTGCAAGTTCATGCATATGTGTGTGCATATGAAGTGAAAAATGCATAGAATGTTGAGGTCTTATGGCTTGTTTGTGCATGTTGTATTAAATGATCATGTATTTGTATTATATATCTTTATTCTTGTAGGTTTTCCATCCTTTTGTTAAGCTGTGATGCTTGTAGAGGTCTACAGTTCTGATGAACTTTCAGTTCTTCTGAACTATAGACAACAAATAGGCAACCAGCTGGACAATAGGTCTACAGACCTGCTATATAAAAAAGCATAGAAATTTCTCGTTGGTTATTTCAAAATAATTGACTACATATATATGCTACATCGGTTAATTATAGTAAACCGACAATATATAGTTTAATTTTCACTATTATTCACTGATAAAATCGACGACATGCTATTAATCGTCAGTTATTTCTCATTAATTAACCAACAAGGATCTGTCAAGGGAAACCATTGTCGCTACATAATTAGAATTATGTCATCGGTTCTATTTTAAATAACGAGGAAAGGTCAAGAGAAAACACAATTTCATCGCACCCTGTGGGTTATATTGTCAGTTTGATTGTAAAGTAGAACCGATGACATATGAATGCCATCGATTTCGTAAACCAATGACGTATGTCCTGAGTTTTAGCATCACCCACTTAGTCGTAGGTTGTAAACTGATGATGTATGCCGAAAATGACCAACGAGATGTCTCATTTTTATAGTAGTCTCTCTCTCATATTTACTCAATATTTCCTTATTATCCTATAATCTCATATTGAGCTAAGTTTGGTTTCAAAGGGATGTTTATAGATATCTTTTTCACTCTCTTCAAACAAGGGAACAAAATTCAATTATTACAAGTAGGTCCCTCATTCTTCAAGTTTTTTTATAGATTTCTAGGAGCATCATTTTTCTATGAAACTTGAAGGGAAGCTCACCAATACCTTTTCCAACTTATATTTGACTTTTGGGATTTATTGGGATAACTCTCATAGGTGAAACTTTTCCTTTGTGTATTTCTCTAATTCACCTACACATATTACATGGGAAGTCCTTTCTATCCCAAATTCTAGAATTATTTTATTTTCCTCTTTGTCTTTAAGTATTACAAAAGTCAAATAGAAATATCCTTGTTTGATGCCTAAAGACTTGTGTTTCAAGTCATGGCTAGATAATTACTTCATTAGTTATCTAAACTAAAAATCATCTTAGAATCTTTTAGAAACTTGCATATTATCCCATATTTCAATTATCTAACAATCATAAAGCCATCATACTTTATTTATGAACGAATTTCTATAATTCCTTAAACTTGTGCAACAAGGACCTATTTGTAATGCAAATAGTCTCTTAGGCCTCACCGAGGCATGATTTGAACCCTTTCCACCAAGTGGATAGCTTTATTATTCTATCAACTACAATTAGTGAATTTTCTTTATCAAATAAAGTCTTATATTCAGAGAATTCAAACTCACCAAATTTGAGTATCTTTTATTCACCCCTCCTTAAAAGGAATTTTGTCCTCTAAATTCAACCTAGTAAGGTTAAGGTGAATGGTAACTCAACTTAGCTTCAAACCGTAAGGTTAACAACCTTCTTGGACATCTGTAACATCTTTTACCGAAAAAGTCTCATATTACTAAGGTTGGAACCCAAATTCAATTCTAGGGTATTAAGAAAACCCCATCAATTTGCATGATATTATCACCTGGTGATTACATTTTCACTTTTGATTTCAATTTCATTTGGTGATTACCTTTTCACCTAAGTTTCAAAACTATTATTAATTTATTTTCATATAAGTGTGACGTGACACCTCAAAATCCTATATTATTCCATTAAACTCAACTTAGAGTATTCATTCTCATATGTCAATTTTTAAGCATAACATGTATCTACCCAGTCTCTCTCACTCATAACAAGATGAAATAAGCATTTGATTGTAGCCCAAATACAAAATGCATTTTGTTCCAATATTAGAGATGGTGTATCCACACATTATATTATAACCTTAATTTTAATTTGAGTCACTCACAACCATGGGTATATACCATGGGTGCATTATTTTCCACAATTTTATTAAATTTCATGCACTCATCTAGAAGCTAATTTTCTCATAATTCCTGGATTTATGCACAACTCTCTTCAAGATTTTATCAAACATTATTACATGACCTCTTGTATTCTTTACATCTACATCTCATGTTTCATTAGCCTTGGTCATTCCCTCAAGGTCTCTAGGTGTACATGTACATTTGGAGTGATTTCCTTTTAACTCCCAACTTATGTGCTTATGAAATGCCTTTCACATTGACCCCTTAGGCCTCATGAAGTCATGAAGGTGGCCAATCTCCTGAATCCACGGGCTTGGGTGCACATGGATGGATATCTCCTGACCCCATGGTCTTATGCACTTAGGGCATGATCACCTCCTAACCCCATAGGTCTGATGTACCTTTAATCATCCCTATTTACCTTAGGATTGACTTAGGGCTCTATTGAGATTTTACAAATTTAATACACCTTTTTCTTGAGTTTTTTATAACAATTTTTTAGCACATTATTTTCTCGTGTAATTCTTTGACCCAAATTTCCTTCATCTCTTAGTTACACATGATTGGCTTTATGTATTTGTATTGGGCATATCTACCTTTCCTTCTAGGCTTGGTCTTCTCAATGACCTTCCCTCCCAGGCTTGGTCTTCCTGGTGACCTTCCCTCTTGGGCTTGGGCTTCATATTGACCTTCCCTCTTTGGGCTTTCTCTTCATAGTGACCTTCCCTCCTTGGTCTTGGCCTTCATATTGACCTTCCTACCTTGGGCTTGCTCTTCATAGCGACCTTCCCTCCTTGGGCTTGACCTTCATATTGACCTTCCCTCCTTGTGCTTGGCCTTGACCTTTTCCTTGGGCTTGGTCTCCATGGTGACCTTCCCTCCTGGGCTTGGCCTCTTAGTATTGGTCACTTCCTTAGTGACCCTTCCTTATGTCCATCACATATGGCATATTGGGTTCAGATAGTTATACTCAATATATTCTCTTTCATGTTTTGTATACTAAAATTTTCAAGCTTTAGGTGTCAATACCTCAATTATTTAAATGGATTAGATAACTCACCCTTTAAGGGAAGGCCTAATCTGGGGTGCCTTATTGACTCACAGGAGGAGGTTAGGCTTTCTAGCCACAACCTAACCCCATGGGTTTAGGGTTTTTCCTCCCCCATAGGTCCTTTTTCCATTCTTGGGTTGACCGACCCCAGGTTGGGACACCCTCCCTGAAAGTGAATTGAGGGTCTTATGCTCATTCTTATGTAACCATTGATTACTTATGTTTTATCTTTACATATTCAAAACCCTTCATATACATCATGCATGCATTACTCCACCTACGTGCGTGCATGGGAGATTAGGTCACCCAATTCATTTGGATTTTCTCTTTCCTTTTCCCATTGCTTAGGGTTTATTTGGATAGGGTTATTATTTTACCCACACTACTCTTGTTACCCAGGATTAGGGTTTAGGGTTAGGATTAGGGAGTACACCTTGTACCTTAGGGTTACACGATTCCCATGCCCCACTAAGGGTTTCCCTAAACCAACCCTAGCTCCATCTAGGGTTTACCCTTGCAAGGAAAAAACCCATGAAAATTTTCTTCACTTTATCATTATTTCCACATTACATGTAAATTAAATGGTGTAGGATGCCTTAAACCTATTTCTTCTAAAAAACTCTAGCTTGAAATGAGGAGGAAAGTTCCTTTTAGGGTCTATTGAGCAAGGATATAAGAAGTAGATGAAGTTAGAGATGAGAAACTTAAGAGGAAATATTGCTTTAAGCAAACCCTAGGTTCTTGCCAGGTAGGTATCACCTTAGATAAGGGAGTCTTCATATACCAACTTAATGGTGTGAAAGAAAATATTGCCAACCCCCGAAGTTGTGGTCATTTCTATGCACCATTACCCTTAGGTTATATCCTAATAACTTTCCTTATATTTCTAAGGATCGCTCGAGATTATCAACTATTAAATATTATTTGAAAATTTTGGGGCTCTGATACCAAATTTAACAACCACACTTTTCAGTCCCCTCCAATTATTAAAGGACCTTAATGCTGAGAACCATTAGCTAAATTCCTAAGGATCCAGATTCAACAAATAACAAATTATAGAAAAAAATTTCCATTATTTCAAAATTATTGTATACAAGATGTATAATTATGTTCCTTTAAGGAGTTACATGAATTTTCAACATGGGACTAATACATATGAGAAGAAACATCTACGTAATCCTCCTTTACTTAGATTTAATGTCTTCAATTGATTTCATATGACTCACCATATCTTGATATCTTCATATATTGCAACTACCTAAAACACTAAAAATCTAAAGCACGATCAACATAGTTCTATACTTGGTACGTGGGTGACACGCTCAAACTATGCGTACAAAATGCAAGTGTACACGTTGAGTAGTATAGGCCTATGAGTACCTAATGTCAAACTGAGGGAAACTTTAATCTAGAAACTACTACTAACTGTAACCCGATCAACAAGACCTTGTGAAAAAGTTGATGGTTTGATTAAACTAATTGCAAGAATCGAAAACTATATTAAATGGATTATGATCACAAATTGGATGAATTCCTTGGGAATTCAGTTCCACCACGACTCACACTACAATTTGATCTAATTCATTTATAACTATTTATCCTAAATACTGAACCAAGGGACCTGTGGAAAATATTACCCACTCACGTAACGTAATACACTACCTATACTAAAGTAATTCCTACTCCCTATAGCAATTTAAGAGTTAAATAGGTGCAGTAATGATATCCCTCGTCGATTCTCTTCACAGTTGTACGCCCTCTCACAAGGTACACTATTAACTATGTATTCTATGATTTATCCAGCCCTTAATCCCTCTCATGAAGCAATTAACGATCTAACTATTTGATTATAGTGATCAAGCACATACAATTTCATTAAGCTACCATTGAATTATGTCCACATTTAGAAAAATATATGTATTAATTCATTTAAGTCAATTAAAATGCAAAATCAGAATACTCCTAGTTTCTAAGGAACAAAGGGGATTATCCCCACATGATTTCTATTGTCAAATCCATGGAAGGAAAGAAGAAAAATGTGGGAATCATGAAGAAACTAATGTAACCCCTAGAGAAACCCATCCTGATGATCCCTTTTGGCTAGTGTCTTGATTTGTAACATTCCATATGCAAATCCATTCTCCATAAGTGCCTGAATCGCCCAAGATGTGGTCGTCTCCTTTGTCGTCTCCTCTCTCGACTCTATTCTCATTTGCAATAGATTGAAAATGTGATAGATAGGTCTGGTCAACTCCCCTTAGGTCATAAGTGGGATATTGTCCATCATTAAGTCCTGATGGTCGGATCTATTCTAACATGAAATCTGCACTGATCTCGATGAGTCAGTACCGCTGACAGGAAGTCGGTGGCATCGAGTCTCCGTCTGACTCGAAACCCTTGGTGAATGTTGGTACTACCGATGGGTATATCGGTAGCACCGAGTTGCTATTTTGTGGTTTTTGGATTCTCCTATTGATAGATGTCGGTACTATCGACTAGTAGGTCGGTAGCAATGAGTTGATTAACTTAGTTCCTATTTCTCTCTAGATCATGAGTCAGTAACACTAATTCACCATTTCAGTGGTCTCAAACTCTAACCTAGTAGAACCGCTATTTCTTCAATCAACCTGTTGAATTTCCACCTTAAGTCGGTACCACTGGCGTTGGGGTTAGTATCACCGAGCTATCTTATAAGTTCTTTAGTTACCTGAAATATGAAAAAACCAACGTAAGTTCGAATAAAATATGGAAAATTGGTATAATTTGGTAAAAATACTTCATAACTGATGCAATAGCATTTTAGAGGCTAATAATGATAAACAATACACGAATGATGTCAAAATGAGCATTTATCCACGAAATACATGGCAAACTAGCTTATAAAAAACATATAAAATTCAATGCATCAAAATCCCCTAAGCTTAAATGTTGCTCAACCTCGATAAACACTACCTTTAAATTTATTTGAGACAAGTCAACAAGAGGACAAACAACATGAACCATGTTTCTCAAATACCCCCACATGACAATCCCAAACTGGTCCTTACTGACCATTGAAATAATAACTACTTTGCAGTGACAAAAAATGTTCATTAAAGATGTCCACCCTTAGATCAATGAAACACTATTAATACAATAGTTAATATCATAGTCAATAGGGCATTCACTTGATTCACCATGTGATTTCCTATCTACATTGCTCTTATCTACCTAACAACTACATTGGAAGCAGTTCCCAATTTACAAGTGAATGAGGGGATCAATCATATATGTGGCCTATCATAAAGAACAATGGGTGGAAGAAGTCGGTGGCTGTGAAAAAGAATCACAAGTAACATCTTGACCATTATGCAAAATAAAATATGATGGACCTATAACATGAAGGAAATGAGAAGTTCATGAATCCTAATGCCTACTATTTGGGGAAATGATGCATGCACTGAAGGCCTCATCTAACTGATGAGAGTGGAGTAAAAGAATGCATACATGTTACTATTTTTCACTTCCCTTAAAGAAAAATTCAGTTTTGAGTTTAAGGCACCTTCTTTTCCTCTTTATATGATATTCTCTTTTTTCTTTTTTTCCTGCCCTCTTATTTTAGCATGATTTATGAATTATGCTCGGGCTTTTCTTCAACATCTCATTACTTTTTTTATTTGAAGGGGTATGGATGTGTATCCTTTCTCTTTTTATTTGAGGAAAACATTACATAGATAGATGATGTCCAAATGATGCAAAAAGAATATGCTATCTATATGAAATTTATTATGCAAGTAATTGATATGCAAATATTATTTTTTTCTTTTCTTTTTTCTAACTAATGCAATAAAAAGACTAACTTTCATGCCACCTATTATGCTATGCAATACAATCAAAAGGAACAATTCTGGTTACTTGATCATTTTAAGGTGGTGGATGAAATGTAATAAAAAGAAGGTGGAATCACATGACTAAGAGATAATGCATGTTTTAAACTATGATATGCCCCTCTCTATCAAACTATCTATAGGGTAACCTTCTGGTTTCTTTCTAAAAGTTCCATTTAAGGTCTCATTAGTCGTTTGGTTGTTCTAGGATCAAAACCAATTACCATCCACAATTCATGGATAAATTAAGATTTTCATTCATATTAAGTGTCCTCAATCTGAGTAACCCATACACTTACTCTAGATGGTGTTGTCTTAGATTTGCTGATCAAGCTTAAAAAGATGTGATCATTTAAAAAAATTCTTTTAGTTCCCATTACAAAGGCACACACATGAGGATGGTGTAAATTAGGAATTAAGCTCCACTAGTACTCTAGATAGATGTGGACCTACAATTTCAAAATAAGAAAACTAAAAAAAACTAAAGAAGAAAATAAAGATAAATCATTCTAGCACCTCCTAAGTTTGAACTTAACTATGTCCTTATAGTTAACATCAAACTCACAGGTGGAATAGAGGTACCAGATTAGAAAAGTGGTGGCTGGAATGTTCCTGATGATATCTCCAGATCTGGTGGGTAATAGGTGCTAGTGAATGTGGATGGATGGGAATTTCAAGTGGCTCAAGGTAACTAGCAAAGTGGCCCTGACTCCAATAGTGGTTGTAGAGTGGCTGCTGGTAATGCGCAACACACTGTATGCAAGTATGCATATTCTTCTGGTTGGCCAGGAGAAGGTGCTCATCGACGTAGATTGAATGTTGTTGCTGAAGTAGCTACTCCTGGACTCCATGAATCTAGGTCATGGTGATTGACTGTTGTTGCTGTCCCTCCTAGATAGGCTGCAACATCTCGTACATGCCCTCCATAGAGAAGGTATCTCCTGCAATGGAGGTGGTTGAGCTACAGAGATGGATGCGGCATATCTGCAAAGTGTCCTATATAGGCACCACCTCTGTGTGAAAGGTATGAATCTTCCTCCTCTTCTTCTTCATCATCATCTTCTTCTTCATCATCATCTGCTTCTACTTCTGCCTTGGCCTTGGGCTCGTCCTCCTCACCTTCCAGAACATGTACAACATTGTCTGTTGGCCATCTGAGGAACTACACTCCTCTGAGGTAGAAGATGGGGTCAGGGAGAGCCCTTTCCTTCAAATACCCTTTGATGGCGCAATAGGCATATACATTTCCCTTATACTTGGAGATGAGGTGGGACCGCTTGAAGTTCTTAAATTTGAGCGTCGAGGATGTATTCATGGCAACGACCTTGGAGAGGTCAAAGTGGAGGTGGAGAGTCAAGGGTATGAGCAACCCCCCAAAGTTGATGGGAGGCTTCCTCTGAGCCTCTGCCTCTTCATCACAAGTATATGCTATAATAAGAACAAGCCAAAGTCAATCTTATCCCTCCCAAGCATGAGAAATATCCAGAAAACGTATAGGTCCTCCTTCTGTGACTTTCCTTTTCCCATAGTGAACCTGGTGAATAGAAATTTGCCTCTATTTTCCAGGTAGTGATATAAAATCTGGACAAAGGGGTGCTCGATGCCCATCACTGAGGCCTGGTGCTAGTTGATGGTGAATCCCTATGGCTGGGCCATCATCTGCCTCCAAGCCAAGGCATAATCGAAGTCACTCAGAGAGAAGCAAACTCCACCTACTAGCAGTCGTAAATGAGGTTGAACTATGCTAGTGTGAGGTACTGGGTGATGTTGTAGAGTCTGAATTGAATCCGCCTGTCTTCCCAATCTTTGTTGGTAAGGTATGCCCCGAGAGCCAATCATGCAATGATTGACATGGTACAAACCATAAAGAGTTTTATTAATACTAATAAAGGCCCGCTTCCAATTCATTATGTTTCCCTCAGTTATGTGATAATGAGGAAACATTATGAATGTCTAAAGAATGACAATACTCAATGACGTATGTCTTCAAGTACGTGACTTGGAGGATGATATCATACACATGTTAATAGGGTGTACATTCTTATTATGTCCATAGTCAGTTGTTATTGTGGAAGGTAGATAGACACCAGTAACACATAAGACTAGAATGTGGGTTGGTTGATGACAAAATCTTATTAGTCATGATATGGCAATATCAGACCAATCACACAGATACATGTAAGGGAATAGTGTATCAGACAAACCCACCTTGAGACTAACACATGGAAACCATCATTGGTGGTCATAGTCATCTCTCATTGTGAAGTTGGTGATTGTGATTCTTAGACTTGAATCACTACACTCGTCACATGTTGTTGGATATGCTTTGACACCATCAAACACATTCCTAAAACATGGGTTGTTATAACAGTGATGATGGGTGACTTTGAGACATGGGGATAGAATGTGAGTGATAGAGATGGAATTTGTCCCTCCTATTGGAGAATGATATTGTAACATCCCAGGATTTGAGGCCTCAGATAACATGATCTTAAAAGGAATGATTGGACTACCCATATCACCAAGGTGCACCTCCTTTTCCGGGAGCCCATCGCTAAAGAACTCCATAGTTAAGCGTACTCAGCTTGGAGTAGTACTAGGATGGGTGACCAGTCGGGAAGTCGACCTCGGCTTGTGCGTGAGTGAGGAAATAAGCGTGCAGTTAAGGCTAGTGGACCAATCATCATTCTTGAAACTCTACTAGAGCCTAGGGCAGTGGGCCCAGGCATTACAAATGGTATCCGAGCCAATTCCCCTCCAGTAGGTGGGGCCCACATGCGCCTGTGGCATGCCAGTCTTTGAGCCGTGCGGTCCACGCATGTTGGAAAGGGCTATCCGAGTTGATGGAGTTACCCATGCGCTGGTAGTGTCCAGGCATGTTGGAAAGGGCTATCCATGTTGATGGATCCGCCCTTGCATTGGTAGCCGTGATCGGGAGCTGGGTGTACATGGGCCATTTGGGTCAGCACTGAAATAGGGATGATTATGAGGCCATATAGTTGAACCTTGACAAGGACGTCAAGAGTCTAAGTGGGGGAGATTGTAACATCCCATGATTTGAGGCCTCAGATAACATGATCTTAAAAGGAATGATTGGACTACCCATATCACCAAGGTGCACCTCCTTTTCCGGGAGCCCATCACTAAAGAACTCCATAGTTAAGCATGCTCAGCTTGGAGTAGTACTAGGATGGGTGACCAGTCGGGAAGTTGACCCCGGCTTGTGCGTGAGTGAGGAAATAAGCATGCAGTTAAGGCTAGTGGTGGTCTGTGGGGCCAATCGTCATTCTTGAAACTCTACTAGAGCCTAGGGCAGTGGGCCCAGGCATTACAAATATCCTGACCACTTGATAAGTGAGACTGAGAAATGCATACACATGCACATATGAATCAATATATGATATTGAGGTCACATTATCTCAGACAATCTACTCTTAGTTCAAGGAACATGGATTTAACATTGAGAGGATGACAATTCCATGCCTAGAGTTCATCCTGGATATTAGAGATAAAGGAATTATACAATCACTACAACACCTTACACAAATTGTAGGTTGAAGTTGTTCTCTAACTTTCCATTCACTTGGATAGCACTGATATGCGACTAGGCACCACTCTTTACTTGTGATGTCATAATCTAGTTATAGACATTCATTGCCAACATGATATGGGACCTATAGGGTCACACACACATGAACTCATCTAGAAGAGGAGTTTAATCTTGAATGATGATTGAATTGATTACTAAAGTGTTTAGGTACTCAATTCAAACAACATATTGGCTGACTTCACTACCAAACGACCATCTCACATGGTGATATAACTGTTTGGGCAGCCAGATAAGCATCTCAAATGTTGAGATGGCCGTTTGGAGAGTCAGGCTAATCATAAATTCAATTGGCTATGTTTTGCCCAAACTGAGTTGTGAACGAACCGATTCATTCTGATGAACTGACTGGCTCAACTCAGCTTACCAGACAGCCATCTGGGTGAGCGAGGCGGGCATTTTTCCTATATGAGACAACTCAGTTGGGGTAGAACAAATGTTCTGGAAGTTTCCCAAACTCGTTTCGATTGCACATTGCTTGTGGTGCAAGAAATTAATGTCTAACATTAACGGGAATCAAATTGCCAATTTCGTATGCGATTGAAAACTGCCAAATGACCATATCATAGTATGAGACGACCGTCTTGCAGTATGAGATGACTGTCTCATGTGACCAGACGACCATTTAGGTCACAAGACGACTATATCATGGTTCACATGTTGCAAAAATTCAAAATCTTCTGATCTCTTCCACTCCCACACAGATCCCGAACAAACTGGGAACCCTAGCTCTAACCCCACCTATAAATAGAGGGGTACTAGGGGCTTCCCATAACACAACAACATCAACTGAGGATTAGTTGCTTTGACAGTTGTTTTCATGTCTAGTTGTGGTGACTGAGAGAGTCGAAGCAAGTCCTACCTAGCTAGGGAGGGATAGCTATGAGAGAGAACAACTGAGGATCATTGTTGTGGGAGAGCACGATGGTGACTAGTATACTAACATGAGGGACAACTCCTTCCTATCTATTCTAGTTGAATGACAAGAGTTCTAGTTGGTCCGTGTGGACTACTCTAGAGGTAGGAGTCCTTTGGCTGCTGTTAGGAGAGCACTGTTAGCATGCAATCCATGGCGAGACCAAAGGAGTCACTACAGAAGCTATTCTGTTTGTTGTTTATGGTGAAGACTAGGATCTACACATCCAACATCCAAGAGCAACTAGAAGACAGTTGCATTGAAGCAAGTTTTTATCACTGGACTTACTCTAGGACTAGGTATAACTCATTAAACCATCATTCCTATTTCATAGTAGTTGACATGATCTTGCTGTTATGGGAATACAGATAAATAAACGTGTTGTTTCCTCTGCTATACGCTATGCATAAATTTCCCTACAATGGTATCAGAGCCACGTCAATTTACTATGTTTTAGGATAATCGATACGATCATATTTTGGTTTAATCATTTATTTATTGCATACGATGTAAATATTTAAACTATCTCATATGTGTATCCAATCAAAGACCACATAATCCATATATATATACATATATATATACATACATACATATATATATATATATATACATATATATATATACATACATATATATATATATATATATACATACATATATATACATACATATATACATACATACATACATACATACATACATACATACATACATACATATATACATACATACATATATACATATATATATATATATATATGCTATTTAGACATGTCGCCCTAAAAGCGATTTTATGGTGTATGTGTAGCGTGATTATGGCCAAAATCCTAAATCTATGTGTGGTTGGATGGTTTGGTTATATTCCTATTTATCTCACTCTGCGTACTGAGCCTCTACCTCCCTCTTTCCAATGTAAAGTTAGTTCTTTCCTACCTTTGCTCCCCTTGCATGTAACTCAAGGTTTATCTTTACAATGTAATAGTTTAATAGAAATAGGATAGTTTCTTTCTTGCAACGATGAAGAAGATGATCATTGCTGGATGAGACGACTAGTTCTGAGATGAGCCGACCATCTGGAGGACCATGGAGGATAGAGGAAGGAGCCAAACGACCACCCGGTAGACCCAACTGACCGTCTGGAAGGAGTCTAGATATTGATTGGATAGGAGGCCAGACGACTGTCCCAGAAGGCCCAACCGACCATTTAGAAGGAGTCCAAACATTAGTTGGACAGGAGGACCAATCAACCGTCTAAGAGGAGAGATGATCAGTTCAAGGGTTGAATCAATCTATCCAGATTGGCAAGCAAAGATCTACAACAACAATAGGTTCATGCATGTGATATGATGATTGACCTAGGTGGTAGTAATTCCTTATGGCTATAAGAAATTACAGTAGACATGGCCAGAAACATCACTTTTTGTCTTATATTGCATATTTACATTGTGGGATATAGCATGTATATGATACGTACCATATATGTGGTGACTGGATACAATATATGTATATATATATGATATGTATAAATCCTTCAATCAAATATATTAAGTCTAATGTGATTTCCAATAGAAACCCACATGAAAAGCTTATTCGACCAAGCACAGGTTATGCCTTCGCGTGGTGTGCCGTCTACCTCATGGAAGTGTGCTGATAATAATGTAGGTTCCTCCTCTAGGAGGTGCATTATTATCATGTTGGCTATTGGGTCAGGATTAACTGGTGATTCTTGGAGAGTCTAAGCCCAGAAGCATGCATATGATTATGGTAAGGAGCTACACATATCGTCTATCAAGAATTGCATATGATGCAATTGGCAAAAGTTGCCTACCTTGATAATTGACTATATTTTGTGGTGTTGGTCGGACCATAGTTAGATTGTCTTGGATCTTGCTCATTAAAATTGTCTACTACATTTTTCAGAATTGATACTGGAGGGTTATTGATTTGAAAAAAACAATGAGAACGATAATTAATTAAAGATCTAATTATTATCACCCAAACTTTAATCAAATCAAAATGAGTTTTTGACAAAATTGCAAATTCTTTGTAGAATCAAATGGCAATAAACAATAATCACTTTTCTCTGCGATTGGTCCTTGAGAAGGACAAACTTAATTGCACCAACTTCTATGACTGGTCCAGGACACTGAGAATTGTTCTCACACAAGAGTGCAAGCTCTATGTCTTGGAGATGCCAGAACTAGAGGAACAACCTCAAAATGCACCCAAGGCTGGCAAGGATGCTTACAATAAGCATACTAAAGATGCCGTAGATATCAAGTGTCTGATGCTATGATCCATGAACTATGAATTGCAAAGGCATCAAGAGAACATAGATGTGATTGAGATGGTCACACATCTCAAGAACATGTTCCAAGAACAGGCAATACAAGAGATATACGATGTCTCCAAGGCATTGTTCAAACATGGTAGAAGGGGATCCAATAGGTTCTCATGTGCTCAAGCTAATTGGGTATGTGGAGAACCTAGCTAGACTGAGATTCCCCTTGGGTCAAGAGTTGGGCAATTATGTGATTCTGCAGTCTCTACCATAGTCTTATAGTCATTTTTTCATGAACTACACCATGAACGACTTTGACAAAACGTTGACAGAGTTGTAGGGCATGTTGAGAACAGCTAAGGGACAGATGAAGAAAGACAAACCCAAGTCTGTGATGGTGATCAAAAAGACAAAGGGGAAGTGAAGTCTAAAGGCAAAGGCAAAGCTAAGAAGGGTTCTAAAGCTAGACAAAAGCCCAAATCTTCAAATCTCAAAGAAAATGGAGGTGTAAAGAAAAGAGGCAAATGTCACAATTGTCAACACCCTAGACATCAGAAAAGAAATTGCCCACTCTAGTTAGAGGAACTAAAGAAGAAGTAGGAAGGCAGTGAGGCTTCCACTTCAGGTATAAACATTATAAGTTAAATTTTATTACTTCTTCTTGGTATGTGATACCAAACAGAGACCTGACATACTTGATGTGCAAGATCTGACAAGAAGCAAAAGCCCATGTGGAGGACAAAGATGGACCAAGGAGGAGTAAGTGATGCGGAAGCTTTTGTCTACAATAAAATTTATCTTAGCCCAATGGACATGTAATGGAGTTAATAGGATTGCTATTTCATTATGCCAAGAAATTAGAAACATTTACTTTAAACATCTTGTATGACAAAAATGTTGAATCAATAAAGTAAGATATTAATGTTTCTGTTTCAAAAGATGTGATCTTTGCAAGGTAATGCCCAAATATCTAATGATCTTTACTTTGAAAGAATCTTGAAAAAAGTTTGCAACGTTGATACCAAAGGATTATAATTGATAACTCAAGACTATCATTAGCATTAGTCACCTTGGATGTATATATAAGTAATGCATATCTAGAATACATACCGATGTTAATCTAGACTTCCTTGGTTGTTGAACCTAAGGAAATATGCAAATCTTTATTATACATAACGTGACATAACATCCTTCACTATATGTAGTGGGAGGATAACTCTTTCATCATACCTCAAACATACGATGCATGAAGATCTTATGGAATGAATGATATAGATAATTTCCTATGTTTCATTTCTTCTACTAGTAATATGATGACATCTATTAAGAAAAATAGAAACATAAATCTCTTGAAGTGTTCAAGGTGATTATGAATGAAGTATAACTTAGATGAAGGTATTAAGAAACTTTAATGAGATCAAATGTTGAAATACTTTGCATCAATACCTTGAGAACCTTCAAGAAAGAACTGTGATAATGTATCACAAGTCAAATCCATTTGAGCATGATGATGTGTCAAAATGAAGGAATTGTACCATGATGATTCATGATATAATTATCAATTAATTTAATCTTCTTAAACCCTCATAAGTATATAATCACTAAATAATGTACCATCTGAATGGTTTATAAGACATCATATATCATATGATTTGGGAATTTCCCAATATGTCTAAAGGATTGAAACCTACATTGAGAAAGTAGTTTCCTGAAAAGGTTTATCCACAAACCATAACTATTG
The DNA here is from genome assembly GCA_963693085.1 of Alisma plantago-aquatica. NCBI lineage: Eukaryota > Viridiplantae > Streptophyta > Magnoliopsida > Alismatales > Alismataceae > Alisma > Alisma plantago-aquatica. Next base: position 463,425,281 of record OY856414.1, read on the forward strand.
AATACTACTATTAATCCCAATCCAATAACAAAAATGTTTTGTTGATAGGATAACCGAGTTCCTAAAAAATCAGTTGGAGTAAAAGTAGAACTCAAAATGTTCGAGATCAACAATATGGTACAATGAGAACTAAGAGAATCACAAGATGTTGTATAATTTCAAGTTTATCATGTAACATAGAACAAAATAATTCTAGTAGAACAAATATGAGATTGGAGGATTGTGAATCCAACGATTCAGATAGGTTGGTCATGACAAGATGAGCCAACTAATCAACTAGAAGCTATATAGTACCATAATCTGAGTAACGACTCAAGGCCATTATGGGGTCCATGTAAACTAACAAGGTATGGCCTTGATAGTACTACCTGAGGGGTAAAACCCAAAAAGTGAAGATAGGGTCTTGTGGCAACAACCTACATGGATAACATAAAAGGACAAATTGGTTGAAAAGATTTCATATTCGTTCAAGTTGTTGAACATGATAGAAATTTCTTTACCAAATTGTCAAGCTTATTGTTGTAGTTAAAATAGACTAAGAGATTAGGCATATGAAGATAAAAATTGAATTCCTTAAGAGAATACATCAGAGGATGTGTATGTGACAAAACCTAAAAGGTTTTAGAACTTCAAGAATACAAATAAAGTCTATAAACTACAAGGTTCAATCTAGGATTGAAACAAACAACTAAGAGGACGGCCTTTTAACTTGACAAGATAGTCAAAGAGTTTGACTTGAATCAAGATAAAAGATAAAATATGTGATTAAAAAAGATATAGTGGGAGCAGATATGGATTTTTCACATATGATGAGGAATAACATCTTAATATTGTGAATATTGAGAAATGGCCTGGAAAACCCCTTCAACAATGAAGGATTAGATGAAACATCTTATGAGATAAGGATCAAGACCTATAGAGATAGTTCTTGAAAGTTTTACAATGGAAGTTTGAGCACATAAAATAGCAATGTGTTGAAGGAGTTCAACACTGAAGGATTCAATGAGAGAGCATCTAGATTGGTCTCTCATGAACCAGATGTTCCAATTCTTGGGAATAATGGAAAATAAATGATAAGATCCCATATTCTATAGCAATGGATCTATCATGAATGCTATGAATGTACTTATCCCATATAAATTCTTATATGCAATGGACATGACAAGATGATGGTATATTCTAATAAGGGTTATTAGAATGGCATTAATGATATCCATCAGTACTTGAGAAGTACTTAAGAATAGATTGCTAAGCAATAAAAGGAAGAGTTGGATGTAAAGGATTACATCGATGCAAGCTTCCATAATGACAAAAGTGATCACAAATTAAAACATGTGTGATTTAAAGAAAAATGTTGATTAGTTGGAAGGGTTTTGAACTATTAACCATTAATTCTATTCTACAATAGAAGCCAAGTATACTTGTGTTCCAAACATAAAGTGATACTATATGGATCTAGAAGTTCATATGATGAACTTATAGATGTTCCAACCATTGATGACTTAGTAGTGATATTGTGACAACAATGGAACTACTTGTGAGGCAAGGAATATCAGATACCATATTACGACAATTTCATCTTAGAGTGAAGAGATAAGAAACATGCAATGTATCGAATAAAAGCAAAGTGTTGTTAACCCACTGAATAAGGACTTGCACAGTAGAAACATGGAGGACATGTTTGGATCTCCAAGAATGAGATTTGTGGGTGATTGGCTCTATGTGCAAGTGGGAGTATGTTGATAAGGTATGCCCAAAGAGCCAATAATGTGATGATTGACATAGCATAAACCATAAATGATTTGATTATATTAATAAAGGCAAGCTTATAATTCATTTTATTTATCTTAGTTATGAGATAATGAGGAAACATTATGAATGTCTAAAGAATGACAATACTCAATGACGCATGTCTTCAAGTATGCGACTTGGAGGATGATACCATACACATGTTAAGGATGAAACATTATGTCCCTAGTCGGTTGTTACTTTGGAAGGTAGATAGACATCATCAACATATAAAACTAGAGTGTGGTTTGGTTGATGACAAAATCTCATTAATCATGATATGACAATAACAAACCAAGCACACAGATACATGTTTGGGAACAGTGTATCAGACATGCCTACCTTGAGAATGACATATGGAAACCATCATTGGTGGTCATAGTCATCTCTCATAGTGAAGGTGGTGATTATGATTACATTCGTCACATGTCATTGGGTACACTTTGACACCATCAAACGTAGTCCTGAAACATGAGTTGTTATAACAGTAATGATTGGTGACTTTGACACTTGGGGATAGACTGTGAGTGATAGAGATAGAATTTGTCCCTCCTACTGGAGAATGATATCCTGGCCACTTGATAAGCGAGTCTGAGAAACGCATGCGCATGCACATGTGAATCAATATATGATATGGAGGTTACATTATCTCAGACAGTCTTCTCTTGGTTCAAGGAATATGGATTGGATGTCGAGAGGATGACTATTCCATGCCTTGAGTTCATCCTAGATATTAGAGACAAAGAAATTATACAATCACTACAACACCTTACACAGATTGTAGGCTGAAGTTGTTCTCCAACTTTCCATTCACCTGGGAAGCGTTGATGTGCGAATAGGCACCCCTCTTTTCTTGTGATGTCATAATCTAGTTATGGACATTCATTGCCAAGTGATATGAGACCTATAGGGTCACACACATATGAACTCATCTAGAAGAAGAGTTTAATCTTGAATGATGATTGAATTGATTACTAAAGTGTTTAAGTACTCAATTTACGCAATAGATTGGCTGACTACACTACCAAACAACCATCTCACAGGATGAGACAGCCGTTTGGACAGTCAGACAAGTGTCTCAAATGTTGAGACGGCCGTTTGGAGAGCCATGCTAATCAGAAATTGAATTGGCTAAGTTTTTCCTAAACTGAGTTGTGAACCGACCGGTTCGATCTGATGAAATGAACTGACCGACTGATGAATGAATATTCATCACATTTTTACTGCATTTGTTAGACAAATTTTGCATCCTAATGTAGCATTTTATCCAATAAATTAGTTCATGTAGCCTTACACTTCTATAGTTATTTTGATTTTCCCATCTTTTTAGAAAATTTATGGAGTGTTTTGATTAAATCTGAATTTTCCCACTTTTATTGTGAGTACAATGATTTTTTTAATGACATTACTTTTATTTTGCACAGGAGCGTTGCAATGTCAAGGATTTATACATGACCAATCATAGTCAACACTTAGTTAATCAAGAAAAAGAATTTATTTATGTTCCATCGAAGTCATTATTTTGACTGAGTGCCAATGCAACTATTAATTGAGTTCCTGAATATGCAGTCCCTGACCCATGATTTGCATGGAAACGTCACATCATTAATTCCAATTCAGTTTCACATCATTAGGGAGAACCCACTCTCCCTCCTTCTCAAACATGTGCTGGAGCCCGGATGACCCAAGGAGTTGGTAATTACGGTGCACTCAAGGGGATTCGAACCTGGGTCCCCCAGGGAGGACAAGCCGGACCGAACCACCTGAGCCACACTGGCTAGGTTGTCGAGAACATTGACAAAAAACTATTGACGCAATAGTAATTGATCTACCGATCATTTGGCAAGTATAACTATCAGCCAAGGGTAATGCCCCAACCAGGTCGTGATCACAATGCATGAATAAGTCACATCAACTTAGTCAAGGAGCCGTGTATATGATGCTACTTTGTTGATTGACCAAGGCACTACGCTACTCATGCAAGTAAATCAATTAAAAATGAAGAGCCTGTCCACCGAAGACAATCGAGGAGCAGGATTAATAATGCTATCGAGCTTAGCAATTGATTAGATAATCACGCTGCCACTGACCGTATAGAGCACCCCTCTCTCTCTACGTGATCGAGCTGATTGCTCCATATAATATCATTAGTTCTCCACTTCCCGCAGAAGTCTCACCGGGCACCAATGATGACCACTACGTCGATTGGTTTCTCCTCGACAATCATTGATCGACCTACAGCACGTCTAAGACCGACAGCCCCAAAAGACATCGACCATGCTGCTATCGAGTCAGGATAATACTCTACAAACTGCTATTGACCTCCACGTCGACAAGCCGGCAACTATCGACATCAGTGACAGTCTTACACCAGTCGACATCCTCCCAAAGACAGACAACTAAACTCAACGGGGCCTCTGAGAAGCAACTTGACAATCGTTAGTCGACAGTCCGGTTGGCTATCGACCGACCGGCTATTGACCGACACACGCATGTCGATCAGCCGGGTCCCACTTATTTATTGCATGACTTTTGGACTTCTTGACAGAAAGTATAAATAAGACCACAAGATATCAGGTAAAAGGATCGCTTTTTCCGGTCGAAAGGCTACCGCTCTGTCACTCCATCGTTTTTTCCCAGCCGATAGACTGCCGCTCCACCGCTCCGCCAAGGCTCGACTTCCTTACTCGACAGAGGAAGGTCGACGACGCCTCCGTTCACATGCTATTTCCTTATCGGAGGACCAGATCCAAGCAAGGAGGACGAAGAAGAAGAAGGGGCCTCCCGACGACAGTCCTGTGCGACTCTATTGCTACATCTCTTCTATCCGACCAGATGGTGACTATCTCTTTCCTTTTTCTTGTTCTTTATTCCGATCTGACTATGAGTTGTAAGTAGTTCCTACGCTAAGACGTGGGGAGTAGTCCCACTATTTACTTTTGTTCTTTTATTGCATCCATGCATGTATGAACTCTTTTCATGTTAAATCAATCATTTTATTTCTTATATTCTTGTTTGGCCAACATGTTTACATGTTTGTCATGATCTTGGGTGTAGAGAACTTCGAACCCAAGACCTAGAATACCGATTGATTTTTGTTAGACTCTTGATGAGACATTGGATAGATATTTTTCGGGGCCACAAATACATGATCTTTAGGAAACGTGACAACGAGCTTAAAGGGTTATCTGTCTAGGCTTAATCCTAATGCCAAAAGAGGGATTTACCTGGCCTCCATGATTTTATTTATATGTATTTGCGATACAGTGAGAGAATAATCGTACGTAGTGGTGGTGATACCTCCTCATCCTAGTATATCCATCCATCTAATAATCTTAGATATCCACATCATCGACTCGGCTCACCAGACGATCATCTGGGTGAGCGAGACGGGTGTCTCGCATGTGCGAGACGGCTCGGTTGGTGTAGATTGAATGTTCTACAAGTTTTCCAAACTCGTTTCGATTGCACATTGCTTACGGTGCAGGAAATTAATGTCTAACACTAATGGGAATTGAATTGCCAATTTCATATGTGATTGGGAAATTGCCAGACGACCATCTCACAGTACGAGATGACCGTCTCGTGTGACAGACAAACATTCCGTGGTTCGTAGGTTGCAAAAATTCAAGATCTTCCGGTCCCTTCCACTCCCGCATAGATCCCGAACAGACTGGGAACCCCGATCCTAACCCCGCCTATAAATAGATGGGTACTGGGTGCTTCCCAGAACACAACAACATCAACTGAGAATCAATTGGTTTGACAATTGTTGTCCTCTCTGGTTGTGGTAACCAAGAGAGCTGAAGCAAGTCCTACCTGACTAGGGAGGGATAGCTACGAGAGAGAATAATTGAGGATCGTTGTTGTGAGAGAGCACGTTGGTGACAAGTACACCAACAGGAGGGACAACTCCTTCCTGTCTGTTCTATTTGAACGACAAGAGTTTTAGTTGGTCTGTGTGGACTACTCCAGAGGTAGGAGTCCTTTGGCTGCTGCTAGGAGAGCAAAGTTAGACTACAGTCCGTGGTGAGACCACATGAGTTGCTGTAGAAGCTATTCTGTTTGTTTTTCTTGGTGAAGACCAGGAGTTGCACAACCACCATCCAAGAGAAACTAGAAGACAGTTGCATTGAAGCGAGTTGTTGTCACTGGATTTGCTCTAGGGCCAGGTATAATTCGTTAAACCATCCTTCCTATTTCATAGTAGTTGACACGATCTTGCTGTTATGGGAATACATATAGATAAATTTTTTATTTCTGCTGTTATACTTTGTGCCCGTATTTCCCTACAATCTTACCCGTGCTCGAGCATGCAATAGACCTACAATGATGCGAGAAACTCACACACTATCTCCTGGTAAGAAGGCCACCTACCAAAGAATGGGTGATCAACAACCATGCCCTTCCCTTAGCAGACTTGGCAGAGACTCTCGATGAAGCCTGTCTTGGTGAGGAAGGCACGATCACCATACCATATAGGTATGCAAACCCTTTTTGTTAGGTTGGATAAGATCTTCTTCTAGTCTTCATTTGTAAAGGCTAGTCAAGATGGCTTCAATACCATATGCTCGGATGAAAAAGCTTGCCAGCTTGACACAATTGATGATGAAGGAGGAAAAAGGGGTTGAGAAAGAGAGCTTGATGAAGGCTCATGGATGTTGGAGCATTGAGGAAGAATTTGGGATTGTTTGGCACCTTATTTATTGTGAGGGGAGTGAGTTGGGTGTGTTTGAACAACAACCAAGCCTCCCCTTATAGTTGGAATGGCCTTAACGCGCAGAGTCAATGCCGCCAACATTTTGGGTTGCTGGTACAGACTTGAATCCTATCCATGGGTCATCCATGTCATCCGTTGATATCGATGCTCATGAGCCATTGATATACTGAGCTACAGACTTCCAGATGTGGTGGTACCAATTTCTGGATTGTGCACCCAAATTGGTGCCACGAAACGTTGGATGAATGTGATCTCGATCATCAAAGTCAATGTAAGGCCCCTAAACTTGCTTAATGAGTTGAATAAGCTTAATTATCATAATTAAATTATTATAACCCTAATATAACCTTGTGATATGCTTTGAAATCATAAGACAAGCTTAATTTTCAAATTTGGTCTAATTTGGACACTGTTTAAGCAAGTTATGCAATTTTATGCACATTTTGGACTTTTCTACAATTTACCCAGTTGAGAGGTTTTCTTTGCAATTTATCACTTTCATTATGTTCCTTGGATATTATCTCATAATTATTGAGCTTTTTGAGCCACGAGGCACCTATTTAATCCTTGGTTTGAAGGTTTTTTCTCCAAGGGTATTTTAAGATTTACCCCTTCACGGATGAGCTACCTTTAGTAGCTATCAAGTAATGAATTATTTGATTGGCTTGGAATTTCGACAAAAGAAAGATAATAAGGTCAATATCTATGGTGGGGGAGGTGCTTGTGTGTGCACTTGTATATTCTTAATAGTTTAAGGCCATAGTCACATGGGGAAGCAACTTTTACACCTCATGCTTGCTTCCATCCTTATCCATGGGCTATATTTACCTCTTCCTTGCCCAAGTATGAAAATTTGATTACTTTCTCTTTCCTCTAACCTGTATCAATGACTCCACTCTGTTTTTCTGTGAAACCAAGTGCCCTAAGGTAGAAGACAACCTCTTTTTGGAGAAGAAGGTCTCCTAGAGATCCATCTAGCCCTACCTAGGGTTTCCAAGGTCATCTTCTAGGGATTTCGACCAAGGAAAGTTATTTTCTTCCTTCCTTATCCATTTATCTTGCTCTTATCCTTTATTATACCTTCATCCATATCTTGCTGTTCTATGGTAGAAAATGCTTTAAAACTCTAAAACCCTACATTTCTTTCTCCTTATGCTTAGGGTTTGCTCATTTGATGAAGAAAGGTGCTAGATGGACGAGTTCACAGCTTATGCTTGGACTTCCTACCCTACCTGCTCGTGTTTTCTTCTGTTTGGGAGTGTATCTTCTAATTAGAGGCAAGTTTTATAACTTACTCCACATTTATTGCTTACCATAAGCTTGCTAGCTCATGTTCTTGCTTTTAAATGATGATCCATGCACTAAAAAGCTATGCTTGACTTGAATTTCAATTTTTATGATGTTCCCTATTCTGATTTCAGTTCAAGATGAACATGTGGTCATGTGTAAGTTATTATTAAGGTATAATATGACTTGTATCAGGTTGGTTTGACAACCTATGATACTAAGCACCTAATAACCAATGGTAAATTTTAGGGGTTAAAGCTGATTTCTTCTATAAACACATGATTTAATGGTGGTACCATTGCAACAACCCTATGGTGTTGTCTTCATGACAATTGATGGTGGTAACCAAGGGTGTCAACTGATGTTCACCCCTTAGGTCATGTTTTGGCCTAATTAGAATTCTAGTGATTAACAACTACGTAACCTAATGATGCTATCAATCAAGGGTGACATTAGTTTGTTATTTGATGTTGATTAATGAATATAGTGCTGATCTAACATCCTCTGGTGACTTAATGGTCACTAATGATAGTGGATCAGGTCTCCAAAACCTATGGTGAGTTAATCATATAGTTGTAGCATCAATTAAGCCTTAGACCAATGGTTTCTTGGGTCACTTGATGCAACGGTCGGACCTATACTGTAATTGATGGTTTTAATATATGAACTTGACCCAATGGTCAAGATCTAATGTTTATTCCTCCAATAAAGTGGAATGATGGTTAATGTAATATGTTAGTTCTAATAATGTGATTTAGATGGTTTCCTTTATATGATCAACTTAAGGAGCTTACTTGTTGACAATGGATGACTTGTTTTAAATGAACATTCGATTGTGGGTTTATTTAAGGCTTTTGGCGTCAGTTTCAAAATGACACCCAAGTAGGCGCCGCTAAAAGTAGAAACCTTCAACATCGGTTTTAACACTGATACCATAACCCTTCCCGCCACCAAAAACACGCCAACAAGGGCACTATATGTGTTAGTTACTTAATAAAACCGACACTATATCCAGGTTAAAAACGTCGACATTTCATAAAAACTGATGTCATAACCCTTCCCGCCACCAATAAAATGTGCCAGCAAGGGCACCATCGGTGTCAGTTTGTATATATAACCGACACTATATCCACATAGACGTCAATTTTTTGTTAATAACCGATGCTGTATGTATTTGTTGTCAGTTTTATACTAATAACCGACTCCTATGTTCTGATTTTTTTTCTTATCAGTTTACAGGCTGGTTGTATGGCTGGTCAACAGGATGCAGAACCTGTAGTTCAGTTCTGAACTGCAGGTTTACATCATCCATTGATATCAGCCAAAAATAGGCCACAAACCTACAAAATTAACAAGATGGACAATATTATATATGGATCATGTGATTCACACACATGTATAAGCACATTTAATTCATATTTTTTTTCATCACACACATGTAGAAACTAGTAGTTCCATTTCAAATTTCCTCCATTTTCACACACATTTAGCAACATGCAATTCCATTCATTTCATCTCTTTTCACATTCAGACACATGTAGAAACATTCATGTATTGATCATCTTCACATTCACACATATGAAAATTAAGAAAAATTCATTCACATTCACATTCACATTCACATTCACATTCACACAAAAATAATTATGAGAACAAAGTTTAGAAATATCATTCTTTATTCATCATCGTCATTATCACCATCACTATCCCAATCATATTTAAAAATTCCCACTACTTGTAGGGATTTTGCCCATTGTTCTCTTACATCATTTAAGTCTTCCCTCGTATAGGATGTATGTACATCTAATAACTTTCCACCTGTAGTGAAGTCAGTTTTAAACACCTGCAAAGAAAATGACGTATATATATAATTAATAATATATAATAAGATTGATATATTTCATATTATCTAATGAGACTATATATAATACCTGATGTATAGTATCGATTTCCATTGTGGCATGTTTGATGATTAGGTCCATAAATCGTATCACATAGTATGCACATGCCCAACCGTTGTCTTATGTAGCACACTATAAATTGAAACATACAAAATATTCAAAAATACAAATAAGCACAGTTCACATAAATAATATATACATTGGAGTCAGGAAATTACTTTCACATTCTCCCAAATTAGTAGTTGATTATTTTTCTTGGGGACCTTTCCTCCAACTTTTTTGAACTCATGTAAAGCCCTACATGTTAATGTAACACATTAAATTGTATAATTAAATAGTAATGTAATAACAGATGTTAACAAATATAAAAATATGAAATATTTCTCGCCGCAGGATCTAGATAATAGACACTGAACGTCTTAGGGACAATAACTAGTAACTCCCAATGCCTACCACTACAGGTAAGAAAGTTAAAAATTAATAACTCAAAATCCACAATAAAAATGTAATTTGCTTAAGTCCAAATTATAAGTAAAGTAAACTTACTCGACATTAAATGGAGCTATTATCACCGTTTTTTTTACCAAAATATTTAAAAGTAGCACATCAGTATGAAGTAACTGAAGAAGGGTCTTTATCTACATGACTAATCAAAGATGGTACCAAAAATCCCACATGGAAAAATGAAAAATCTATACATATCGTGTGTAAGTGGCTACAAAACATGTATTACGTATGTATTAATATATAAGAAACCATATCACCGTATATAAAACAAGGTATATGGATGTATAAACAAGATCTCACCATATCCATAGCTCTATCATATATGTATTCAACTAATCATAATGAAACAACTCTAAAATATCTTGTATAAATAGCTTGTTATAGTACGATTGACCTGCAACATCCTCCAGAATAGAAACATTTATAGGGAAATTTGGATTATGTTCACCTATCCATACTGCCATACCCCTATAATTAGGACCTAACAAGGCGTGTAGGTCCCTTAGAAGCCAACTTGGTACTTCAGGAGGTGGAGGTGGAGGCCGAGATGTAGTGGGTGTCTTCCTTTTGACATGTATATATAATTTTAGATCAATTGACTCATATATACATACTAACAAATTAACGTAATGTAAATTTACCATACAATATTAGTATAGACGATATCCGCTTTGGGCCACATTATTACTCCGCCTTCTGCCTCACCAAGCATTTCAGAATATAGGTGGGCATATGGCAATGGAAGATCCCTCCAATTGAGGAGTACATGTATCAGGCTCACACGAACTGCACTAGATGGTACTGGAGTCCCATAAAACATGTCCCCTGGAAGGATTGGGTAAGTCTGTGCCTCTGCAACGATATATTCTTGACTTTTAAGATGGTATGGCTTCAACCCCTATAAATTTACGTAAAGAATGTTATATACATATATACATAAACATATCATCTTGAAAAGACTAGCTACTATGTCATAAAAATACTTACAACCAGTGTGCTAGGTGGTGGGTCTACAGGATTACTCCCAACCTATACAGTAGGAGAAGAGCGGCCCGCCACAGGTACTGTCTGAGTGGCAGTCTGAGACGCCTTCCACTTCACCATTGCTTCTTGGATTCTCCTATCAATTAACTGATCTACCTATACATGGATAAAAGAAATACTAGCTTCTGATTATTGAATTCTCTTTCACAATAACATTCTAAAAAAAAGAATAGGTTACCTCAGCTTGTGAAAGTCCCACTTTTGGGATAGTTTTGCGCTGGGATGGCCCAAAAAATGCTTTGATGCCCACACCAGCGCCTGCACCCCTAACACGTCCAGGATGCTCTGGGTTACCCAGAGCAACTATCAATTCATCCCTTGTGCCCTCAGGGATGAACTTGCCTTCCTTCCTCTGCTCGTGCAACTCCCGCTAATTGCCATCAACAGAAATTGGTAAGTAAACATAACAATAATCAATATCAATCGATTGCTCTAAGAGTTGAATTCTACCATTTTTGCAGCCGCCTCAGCAGTTGTGGGCTTTGTTATATCTCCCTTCTTGTTTTTCCTCCTAACTATCCACATAGCATGGTGAGGCAGAGGTACGTGAGCAATAGTAGAGGACTCTGCAGTCTCCTGAGTAGCAGTAGACTGAGCAGTAGACTCAGCCTGTAGTCTTTGGCAAATGCCTGCATAGCCTCTTGGACCCATTGTGTGGTCATGCACATTCAGTGCACACCTTGCTCTTTGAGCATCGCTGATAGCCTTGTTAGTAAGCACATTGATTTGGTTAGTAACACTAAAGGTTAATCTTGAATAGATGAATACATAAGAATGTATATTAATTAAATTGGGAGTGGCACTTAATACCTTGAATTCATCCATTTTTCTTTGGGTAACAAACTCCTCCCAGTCTTTGGGGTCTAGGTAGTTCCATTTCTCAGTGGATGCCTTCTTCCTAAATTTATTTTTTAAAGAGAATACAAAAAAAATATTAGTGTAGAGTTAGTCAAAAAGTGATCAATGTCTAGAATTGGAAATCAATCAAGAACCTCTTCTCAACATCACGTATGTAATCTCGGATGAGATTTGTCCTATAGTTCCTTAGGACCCTCCCATAGCGTTGCATCACACATTTATGATGCAACTTTTCATCCAGATCAAATATACTCTACAAAATAGAATTGCTATTAACTAGTATCCTAAAAATTAGTAATCTACAAAAACAGAATTGCAAATAATAATAACTCACACATAGTTCCTTCCATACTAAGTCTTTCTTCCCCTTAGGAGCTTTATGCCAGGATTCTACGTGAGGACTACAATGGCTGTGAGTAAGAACTCCAAGATATGAAATAAATGAGTTGCGGTTCACTCCAACTAGATTTCTTGCATGATCGAAATCCACAACCAGTTTGGGTCCGTTGCCCCTTTGCTATAGTAACTTGTTCATCATTGTGATGCCCCTCACTTTCTCAATTTTTTTTGTTTCTCATCAAGTGCCCCAATTTCTTCAGGGGGTACATCACCAACCTAAAATTTGAAAAAAAACACACTTACATGATATAACTATAAATGAACATATAGATAGAAACCTCAGGGACATATTTTTAAAACTTACATTGTGAGGCGGTGCATTGACGTCCTCACCCTCACGGTAATCATCAGAATGGTCATCATATGAATGCTCAACCATCTGAAAGTTCACATTCACATTGTAAAGTTCACATCGTAAAGTAATTCACATTGTAAAGTTCACATTTACATTGTAAAGTAGTTCACATTGTAAAGTTCACATTCAGAAAAATAAAACATATAAAAATATAAACATGCATGCCTCTAATATTGCGATCTTTTATCAATTAACAATCCTTCATTATGATCTTCGTGCACATACAAGTCATCATTAGCTTCAATATTTGGTGGTGTTGGCAACCCAATTGAGAATGGACTGGAGTCATCATACTTATCATAGTACTCTTCTTCATCTATAGGATCTTCAATGAACTATTTTTTACCATGAAGAACAACCGACCATTTATCATTTGCAGGATCATCGATATAAAATACTTGTTTTGCCTGTGATGCCAATATGAATGGTTCACCCTTCTCGCCAATCTTTTCAAAGTTCACTAATGTGAAACCCAATTCATCCACTATAACTCCTTTGGTGTTATCAACCCAATTACATTTAAAGAGAGGAATTCTGAAATCTACGTAGTCAAACTCCCATATGTCTTCAATGACACCGTAATATGACATTTAGCTTCACATGGACTCTTATCCTTTGCACTTGCAAAAAACAATGAAGACGCTTGAAGGGTGACCCCAATGTTTTGGACAACACTCTTATCATCTTGACACTTTGTGTAATATGAGAATCCATTTATGTCAAACCCTTCATAAGACATAACATTCAATTTTGGTTTAAAGGCGAGGCATTTAATAGTTTCAGTAAGATTATTTGGTGTTTAAGATAGTTGATGTAAGACTTTATCTTTAAACAACTTAATAAATGTCTTGTTATGCTCTCTAGCAAGTCACATTGAATTGGCTCGAGGATATGATGAATGCATATTCATCATGATTTAAAGTCACCACATTGGGCCCAATTCAACTCGATACTTTCACTTTCATCTACTAAATCTTACAAAATGCAAGATTGCTTAATTTATTCAAATATCAAGGTTATTAACTAGGTTTATATCAATTTCATGCAGATTATGCTGGTCACAATGAGGGTGAATCTTTAGCTGGGGCTCACTTTCACTCAACCTTAGATCTACCTTCACTCAAGATCCTCTCATCCTTGGTCTTGACCATTCAGTTTCATCCTTTTGGTTTGGACATCATTCAGTCTCCACCATCTTTCAGTCTCAAAACATGTGGATTCCTACACCATCAGATCACCGATCTACGGTCCTAATTCACCCCCTCCTATCATTCTGTCCTAATAGTTTTCCCCTTTCATACGGTCTCAAGACCATATGGGCAGCCGCCTACCCAAGACTACATGGAACCCTGATCGTGCCTCTGCTCAACCTACTTCTCGACACACCTGCTTCCTCTGCCTCCGTCTTCTTCTTCCTTCTGCTACGACCTGCTACCCTAGACCTGCAACCACCTCCATCGACTACCTGCTCAACTACAACAATGATCACCTCAGCGCTGCCTTCCTCCACAACACCTTTCTCCCTGACCCACATCTTCCTCTGCCATCCACGACGCCAAAGATCTCTGCCGCAATGACCCCCTTTCTTCCTCCCCTTCTTCATTCTCGCCATAGACCACCACCTGCAAAACCTAACCCTTGACTCCCTGCACCGCCCCCACCTCTCTCATAGTCCTAGTCTCCACCCTCCACATGGTTTCGAGACTGTGTGGCGGCAAATGATCTTTGAGACTGTATATCCTTCACTCACCAGCAAGACCGATTGGAGGCATACCCCAGACTGCATGGATACTGAAGACCATTTGGACGGCTACCGCGAGATGCCGAGAATGTGAGACCGCGCAAGTCCTAGCAGTCTGTAAGACCATTAGGCCAGTAGGAACGTCGAGACCGTTTAGACAAGGCCATGAAGATCCCAGGACCGGTTGAAGTCGAGATTGTTTGGACGCAATCACACAAAACCGTTTGGTCTTTATACAAGACCGTGAGGTTACTAATTGGTCTCAAAGACCGTTTGGATGAGAATCCCCAAACCGTTAAGAAAAAGCAAACGATCTTCCAAACCGTTTAAACTCAAGACTGTGAGGAAGTATTAAGAGTCCAAACTGTGAAAATTGCAAAAGGGTCCAAATCGCGAAGACCCCATCCGAGCCTATAAATAGGACCAGCAGGGTCCTCATTTGGGGTATCGAACCCAGGACGCTGATAGGCTTCCTGAACATAGGTTCGATCCCACGTACATCCACTCCATTGTATCTTCGCCTGCTGCTCCTCTTGCTGTGAGCAAGGAGTTCAAGACGAGAAAGAAGGTGGAGAAGAAGATCTGCCCGGTCTGCCTTGGTGGTTCTTCCTCCTCGTCCAGATCTACTCTGACTCGACGTAGAAGACCGCATCATCTTCATCGAGCTGCGACTACCTTCTGCATCATGCTCATGGTGGAATCTTCCCTCTCTCTTATTCTTCTTGTCTCTCGCATCATGAGCGAGTAGTTTCATTTCACTAGGGTGTGGGGACTAGCCCCGCTGCCCATGCTTACATGTTCTTTTGTTAAACATTCCATGGCATGCATATAACATTTCATTTCATTATTAATCGTCAATGATTGCTTGTATCTTGATCACCTGCTTTCTTTTATCTTGTTCTTTCCTATGTTGCGAGAACTTCAATATGTAGGATAGGATGTCGATTAACGCGGTTGACTCCCAAACTAGAAATAGAATGGGATTCCTTGAGGTCGTAAGTGTATGATCCGTGAGGGGACGAGCCATCTAGCCCACGGTGACACATCTGTGTGCCTAAACATCCCTCAGGAAGGGCCACAACTTCAGTTGGATATCTATATCTTCGGAACCGTAAGTGCATGATCCGGATGGCGACGAGACATCTGATGCCTAAGGTGATGCTTACGCGAACTTAAACATCCCTTCGGGAGGGTTTGTAGCAGTTCTATTTGGATAGTTAGATCTTGCCTAGATGTTTTGTGATTGGATGTGTTTGCATGTGCAGTGGCGGTGAAACCCAGGACCATCCCAGTGATTCCATATCATTAATATAAAATCAACTTTAATTCTGCTCTTTACTTTCTTGCAATTAGTCTAATTAACCTCAAATCAACCTTCATTCTAAATATTAGTCTTACTTGAACTAGACTAGATTAGCAACGATTCTTAAAAACATTGTCCCTTGGGATTCGATCCTTAACTATACTGCGATAAGACCTGTTCGCTTGCGGGTAGTATTGTTGGACAAGGTTTTGGTAAAAACTCTGGGATTTCAACCCCGAGTGAATTTGTTAGTGCGATAATAAACCACATCAAATTCTGGCACTGTTGCCGGGGACAACAAAATTAGTTAGTCAAATCTAGTTCTTTTGAGGCTAATTTAGGTTTTTGCGTTTTCTTTTGATACAATTGATCATTCACTTGAATTCGGTTCTACTCCATCAATCTCACTTCTGAAAAATCTTTCCATCCCAGGTACCAACAAAGACTAGTGCATGCACCGCTCAAACAGTCCCGGTCTCATTGCTAGCTTTGATCCTGAGATAGACAAAACTTTTCATCGTCAGAGCAGAGAGAACCAAGCAGGGATGGCTCAAGAGGAGGAAATAGCCCGAAGGGTTGCTCAAGCCCTTGATGCACAAAGAGATAGGCTTATGCAAGAAGCTAGAGCTACAGTTGAAACAGAGATCCGAGCAGCTGAAGTAGCAGCACAAGCAGTAGAACTGCAAAAGGACCTTAGGGAGTTCTCAATCCCTAAAGCTGCCGACGTTCATCATACAGTGCAACCTCCTCCTATCAAAGCTCCAAATTTTGAGATAAGGGCACATTGGATCACCTTGCTTCAAAACAACCCATTCTATGGTAAACAAGGAGAAGACAGTCAGGAACATCTTCTGAGGTTTATTGATCTATGTGCTATGACAAAGCAAAATGGATTATCCGACGATGCCATCCGACTCTGTCTCTTCAAGTATTCTCTTGCTGATAGAGCTATAAGTTGGTACAACTCCCTACAATGCGAACCCATCACCACTTGGGAACAACTTCAAAATGTCTTTCTGGAGAAATTTTACCCTCCTCTCACCTATGAAATCAGGGGACGTATAGCTCAATTCACTCAGAACCCTGGAGAATCCCTATCTGAAGCATTGGAAAGATACAAAGATCTTCTACGGAAGTGTCCACACCATGTCATTCCTAAGAATTAGCTTATCGAGATTTTCTATAGGGGTGTGGATGATGATATCAAGAGGTTCTTAGACTCCTCATCTGGAGGAAACTTCATGCGTCAAAGCTATGACAACACATGGAAGGTTATCACTCTTGGAGCTGAAAAATCAAGCTAATTGGGGTAGATCTGTAGGCAAGGGAGTATTGAAGGTAGCTATGGCTAAAGCTATTCCAGAGTACAAGTCTATCGCTGAAACCCTCAAACTCTTAGTTGCCAAGCAAGACCATATTGAATCATCTCTTGCTTCCTATGAAAGAAGATGCTCACTCCCTCAACAATGAGAATAGATCAAGTCAACTTCATTGTTCTGTGAAGCATGTAAAGGCAATGACCACTCAACTTTATCCTATAATGTTCTTTATGATGTTGTTTTAAGCAAAATCAATGGACAAAGAGATAATGGCCAGATGGAAAGTCTGAATGCTGTCAACACTATCCCTGGTCAAGGATATTACAATCCAAGTCAGAATAGGAACCATCCCAGTTTTCAGTATGAAAATCCTTCAGGAGCGGTAAACTCACATCAATTTGGTTCAAACAACCAACAACAAAATTTCAAGAATCAAGGGAACTTTAGGGGTGACTTCTAGAACAAAAACTACAACAATTACCAAAACAACCCTCAGTTCTAAGACCCCAATCAAGTCCCTTACCAAAATCAACAACAAGGACAACATGCTAGACCCATCTCTCCTAATGATAAATTGTCAGCCATTGAGAAGATGTTACAATTGCAACAAACATTGATAGCTAACCAGCAAGCACACCATAAGGCTATTGAATCTTAATTAGCCCAACTGTTAGCCAGTCTCAAGCCTCCAACTGGAGCTTTTTCTGGTCAAATGGAGAACAACCCTAAATATCCTGAGTAGTTGAAGGCTGTTATGACTCATTCTGGTAATGTATATCCCGACCCTCCTGTCAAGACACCAGTGGTTGTCATAGATGAACAAGACCAGGTGAATGATCAAGTTGACAAAGAACCTGAATCTATTCTAAAGGAGCATCCAAGCAATGATAAGCCAGACAAAGAAGAGGAAGAAGCAACACCGGAACCTAATATCCCTGTATACAAGCCTCATATACCTTTTCCAGCTCGTCTAAGGCAAACAAAGCTTGATACCCGTTTCAATAAGTTCAAGGAAGCTATGAAGAAACTTCATGTTGATATACTCTTTCTAGATGCACTGGTAGAGATACCAGTCTGGACAAAGTACTTGAAGTCTCTCCTCACAAGGAAATATAAAACCGAGGAAGTTGAGACGGTTAAACTGGCAACTACTACCTCTGATATTATTCAAAGCAAGATGCCTAAGAAACAGAAAGATCCTAGATCTTTTGGTATCTCATGCCATATTGGTGATTCTACATATAAGAAGGGACTAGCTGATCTTGGTGCTAGCATTTCGATCATGCCTCTTAGCCTTTGCAAGAGGCTAGGATTTTCAGAATTTCTTCCTATTGGCATAACTATACAGCTTGTAGACAATTCGATAAAACATCCATTAGGAATCCTCGAATATGTCCCGGTCAAGGTAGGCAAGGATGCATATGTTCTGTGTGACTTTTTCATTATGGAAATAAAAGAAGACGCCATATATCCTCTCATATTTAGACATCTGTTCCTCGCCACTGCAAGAGCTCTAATTGATGTTGAAGCAGGAACCTTGCTTCTTCGACTAGGAAAAGAAACTCTCGAGTTCAAAGTTTTTGAAAATATGAAAAAACCAAGCATGCAAGAAGAAGTCTATCTTATTGATTGCATAGAGAAGATGTCACTTGTAACTCAAGAGAATCATGAATCAGATGATCCTTTAGAAGTTGCTCTAATGGACCCATAAGCTGATGAACCTATTGACGAACAAGTAAAGGATTGCATCAAATTTCTCGACTCTATAGAAGAAGATGTTGAAGCTACTTTAGAGGAACTCAAGCCTATAGAAATAATTAAAGACACTTGTGAAAAAGAGGAGACACCTCTCAACCCTATCATGACACATACCAAGCCATTTTCAAGTGTCCATGAGCCTCGTCATCTAGAAACAACTATCCTCTGGAATGCATCGGTAGCCCAACATACAGAGATTACTGATTTCATCTTCCCTCCACAACAAGATTTGGATTGTGATTTCTACAAGGAACATCCCTCGAATCCATATCTGATAGATGTTAATGACCAGCATTGCTACGATGAAGGGATAGTGCATCAACAAATGAACTTTTCTTCCGAGCCTCAACTGCACTACACCATCAATGATGCAACTCAGATCCCCTATAACTATTCTCCACCTCAGATTGAGCAACAAAGAACAATTTAACATAACTCAAGTTGTTTCCCTATGTGCTCTGACATTGCTCGCTCTTTATGGGGAAGAATTCAAGAGGATAAAATCAAAGCGAGGGTTAATGAATGGCTGAGAAAGAAACCACCAAAAGAATATGTTAGTCCAGCTCAAGTTCCACCT
Source organism: Alisma plantago-aquatica (assembly GCA_963693085.1). Classification (NCBI taxonomy): domain Eukaryota; kingdom Viridiplantae; phylum Streptophyta; class Magnoliopsida; order Alismatales; family Alismataceae; genus Alisma; species Alisma plantago-aquatica. The sequence continues at coordinate 463,444,838 of OY856414.1, forward strand.
AGAGCCCCACCATGGTGATAGTATCCATGTCGAGCCATCAACATTAAACAAAGGCACTTGTCGGGAGGCAACCCGATCAATAATTTCGTTTTTACTTTTAATTTTGAATTAGGAAATTTCCTTAATTTTGTTTTTAATTTTCAGAAAATTTTGCACTAAATAAAAATCGCATCACGAGATGCAATCTTAAGTTTTGACTAGTCTTCATTTTTGAGATTTTCAGATAGAGGATGCACACTGATTGGAAAGCAACCACATCTGGTGGTCCAATTGGTGTGAATTTTCCCCTCCATTTAGGATTTAGAGTTTGCTCGAGACGATTAAATTTCTAAGTTTGGGGTGGAGGGCAGGTGGTACGTACTTTAATTTCTAGCTTCACCCATCTATTTCAGACTTAAGATTTCATCGTTGCATTTTTGATCAAAATTTTCAATTTTTTTTAAGTTTTTCAAAGAAATTGAACAAATAATTGATGAAGTTTTGACGCTTTTTGTTTCATTAAAGGCCATTACCTAGCTGGCTGATTTCTCTCTCTATGCATTTTGAATCATTATACCATCCTTATTCAGAGTAGATCCTCAAAAGGACCATTTTTTGAAACTAGCCTATTGATTGAAATCATCTTGTGAAGCTTATGAATCCTAACATCATGACCCCCCTGCAAAATTGGCAAGTGTATGTCGAACTGATAGGGATCAAACACGTCATGCTTCCTAAATGATAGGTGGAACAACAACATGGAACCCTCACCAGATCCTCATCAAGTCATTATTTGAGCAGAGTAAGATAAAGAGAATGACCCAGTGCACTAAATTGTAAATCAAGTGGCATTCTGATCTGAACTCTCTTCTACACTTCTTCTACCATCTTTGTACCCCTCCATCCATCAAAAAGAAACAAAAATAGCCAAAATAGTGCCAAACCCTAAGTTCGAGGTGGCACACCACCTCCATCTATATCCGCTTCTTCCATACCCCTCTCTAATAAATAGGGGCATACCACCAAGAAAAGATGTGTTATGACCCACACTCAAATTAACTAGTAAGTATGATAATAACAACATGTATAAGTTAATTAAGTTGAATTAAGTACACAAGTTGCGATTAGTGTTTTGATCATGTGTTACTAGTTAATTTGGATGATTTCTTGCTTCAAGGTTGTAGCCGGTTCCGTGCTTGAAAAGTTGCAAGAAAAATCATTAGATTTGGACCTACGAGGCAAAAGATATAAGGGTTTCAAATTTAGGGGTTAACTATGTAAATTTTCCAATTTAATTCGGCTATTAATTTCTTCCTTATCATCTTCCTCGATCCACCACTTGAGCGACACACTGTAGCGGCGCACAGTGTGCGATTGAGAGATATAGCAAGGGAGATCACGTGGGCGATTTCTTGGGTTTGGCTTCGTCCAGCAACATCCGAGCTTCCTCCCTTCTTCTTCCTCTTCACTTCCTTCTCCTTTACTAGCCCTAGAGGCGCTCTACCAGCCACCCGATCTGCTTGGGCGGCCGACCAGTAGGTGCGGCGCCCTCGTCAGCAGCTCCACCTGTAGGGGCGGCTGGCCATCAAAGTAGCAGCGGCGGCCATTCAGGGCTCGTAAGGATTGATCTGTAGGCGCCCTACTCCTTCTCTTCCTCTACCTTGGCCTAGGGCGGCGCCCTACCTATAGCCGTATCACAGCACAGAGCTGCGGCTAGCAGTTGCGGCCAGCAGCCAGGAACTCTCATGGGCGTGGCACAACACCAAGGAATGAAGCTTTGACCTCGACTTTGAGGTCCGAGCAAGCAATCACAGCTCATCGCCTCCATTTGCACCACCTGCGCCTAAGTAGCAAGGGGCGACACCCCATCCAGTTCTTGCAGCAGCAACTGCTGCGCACGGCCAGGGAAGCCGCCTAGGGCATGCCTAGTAGCAGGGAAAGCTTCAGGTGAACTTCGATTTCAAGGTTCCTCCGTGAATCCACAGCCCTAGCTGCAAGTTGGCCATCAAGGAAGCTATTCCGTCAACCTGGGCTAGATGTGGGGTCGCTGTGAGCAACAGAACGATGAACAGTGTAAAAGCCAAGGTAGAAGACAACCGAAATCCGCCCTGAAACAGGCCTTGGGCACATCTCCGGATGAATTCGGACAGTTCAAATCACAGTGAGTAGGGTTTCATTTATTTATCATTAATAAACTCAGGCGTCTGAATATTTTCTGTTTTGTGCGCGAATTACGCTGATAACAGACGTTATCAAGCGTCGGGCAGCGTTTGGCGTCGCCCGACTTTTTATTTCATAAAATGCTTCTAGACGCTGTTATATGATTCAGTTTAGCATCTGATCAATGTGGATTGAATTAATGAATTTATATGGTTCATTGGAACTTGAAATACGTAATATGATTGATGAAAATGATGGAATTTTCTGTATTACAGTTGCAATGTATATGCTGATTAAAGACGATTGTTTAGCATTGAATCTGGATAAGTGATATTGAGTCATGTTTAAAGATGACAAATGATATATATATGTGTTTTTAAGTGATATTCAGAATGTGGAATAAGTATGAAATGTGATTATCCTGTTTAAATGTTTATATGTTAATCAGTTAATAGACTTAGGTGCCCTAACACCGTAGAACCCCTTCGAGAGATCTGCTTCTTAGGGGTGAAACTCGTGTTGCAACATTAACCGTGCGGAGTCATGGTGGCACGAGGACAGAGAGGCAGTGTTCAACAATAATCCGTGCGGAGTCACGGTGGCACTGGAGAAAATAGGGGTTATTGCAACAAGATCCGTGCAGAGTCATGGAGGTAACCCCGTGAGACTCTCCGCCTGTGTGCTCAGGTTAGAGGAGGAGTCTAGAGCACTCGGAGTAGTGCATTGAGGCTGGAGAGCCTGTGGTCTTGTGGCAGAGTAGGGCTGGCGTCAGACTTAGCATTTCCCGGGTGTGTCGCTAAGTCTTGTACGGTGGGATCGTAGTTCACTACAGATCTTTATATGCAGAGTAAACTACATATGATTAGGGCATAATAATAATATAAATATGTAATCATATAGGAACACAGTAAATTTAACATGTTAAGAGATTTGAATTTCTGTACCAATTCTCTATAATTGTTTATTTGTTTAAAATATCTGATGTTGCATAGAAATGAAATTGTTATCTGTAAATCTGCTATGTCATTAGAACTGCCCTGCTTAGTACTGCACTTATCTTTATTTCAATTTTATATATCTGATGAGTTGTTTAGTGATAGCTAAATGAAATGCTATTCACTGAGCGAGTAGGCTCATCCCTCTACTCAAACATTTTCAGGTCAACAACAGCAACAGGAATCTGAAGGATCTTTTCATCCTAACGCTTAGTCTGTAGAAGTTATATGTAGTTAGTTTAGTTAGAGGTCTCTTAGTCCTTTCCCTCGATCCTTGGGACATGGTGTGGGTGAGAGAGAGTGTGTATGTGGAATGTGTATAAAGATGTAAATTAACTATTATGTTTACTTTCTGTTAAACAATGTTACATGTTGTAAACTCTGTTTATGTTCTCTAGCCAAGTTAATTGAAATGCTTCTGAAATAGTTTATTATGTTTTAGTTTACAGCAATAATCCGGATATCATTATGAGGTTTTAAAAAGAAAAAGTTTTCAACGATTTGTTTATGTGATAATCCCTCCGTCGCGCCCTAATCTCGTGATTAGTGGTTAGTGTGAAATCGGGGTGTGACATCTTGGTATCAGAGCTTAGGTTGAGTACATAGTTACTCAGAGTCCAAGTCAGGGGACGATAAGAGACCAATAGGATTAAGGTTTAGGTGTCTTTCTTCTATCTGTAGTTTCTAACAGGAAATATTTTGTTATATCATTGCAGATGGCGGAAAGAGGCTTTGCTCGTGATGATCAGGCCGAGAGCCATGTTGGCCCTGATCCACTGTACTTGGGTCCAGGTGGTGGTGACCATGTGGATGAAGCGTCCCGTATGTACAGGATGTTTCTGGAGACCAGAGAGAGGTACAAGGCTGATAGACGAGCTTCTACTTCTACCAGCAGTAAGGATCTGATGCGATCTTATGAGCTTGTGAAGAAGCTTGGTGGCACAGAGTTTAGTGGCACTACAGATCCCACCGAGGCTGATGAGTGGTTGAGACAGATAGAGAAGGTCTTTCGCCTGATGGAGCTTCCAGAAGAGAAGAAGATTAATCATGCAGACTATCTTCTGACAGGCGATGCAGAGTTGTGGTGGCACAGTGTGGAGGATAAGAAGAGAGGTACAAAGCTTTCTTGGCAGGATTTCTCTGAAGAGTTTCATCTTAAATTTTATCCACCTACTTTCATTAATGAGAAAACCAGGCAGTTACAGAACATTAAGCAAGGAAGCATGTCAGTTACAGAATATGAAGCGCTTTTCACCAGGTTGGCGAATTTCTGTCCTCATCTTATACCCAATAATATAGAGAGATGCAGGAGGTTTCAAGAAGGGCTGAGGCCAGAAATTCGGCATACAGTTTCTGCTACTAGTAGAAGGAACAGAGAGAACTTTGGTGAGTTTGTTGAGGCTGCTAGACAGGTTGAAGAATCGGTGAATGCTGACAAGGTGCCTGAGTCTAAGAAGAGATCTACAGATTTCAGTAGAGGACAGTCTAGTAGTGGATATAGAGGTGGAGGTAGAGGTTTCTTTTCTAAACTCAGGCGTGGCTTTAGCTGTTTTAGTAGACAGAGATCTGAGGATGTTACTTCTTCTAGAGGCAGATGGAGATACAACCCAGGGAGATGGGGCAGTGCCTCTAGTGGACAGTCTTCTGGGTCGTCAATGTCAGTGACAGGTCCCCAGGGACAAGGGATACCGCCATGTGACAAATGTGGAAAACCACATTCTGGTCAGTGTTGGGGTCTAAGTTATTTTGTCTGCGGACAAGTAGGACACCTCAAAAGGGAATGTCCTCAGCTTCAACAAGCAGCATCACAAGCTTTCCAACCTCAGTACCATGATGTTCTGAGTTCTTCTGTGGCTTCTGGTTCCAGAGGTGGTGGAGTGCCTAGTGGCAGGAGTGGTCAGAGAGGACGGCATGTCAGAGGGAGAGCTTCAACACGTTTCTTCTCTTTGACACCTCAGGAAGGTATAATATCTTCACAAGTCATTACAGGAGATATGCTTTTGTTTAATAGTATACCCGTTTCAGTTTTGATAGATCCGGGTGCTACTCACTCTTTCATACGACGTTCTTTAGTTGGTAAACTTAATTTGTTAACTCAAGAGTTGGTAGATGAGTTAGTGTTGAGGGTTCCACTATGTGGACCAACAGTTCTGACTGAGTTCTGTCCCGGATGTTTGTTATCTTTTGGAGGTTACACCTTTACTGCTAATCTCATACCCCTGGATGTCAATACTTTTCAAGTCATCTTGGGTATGGATTGTCTTGAGATATATCGTGTGCAACTCGATTGTTGGAAGAAGGAAGCTACCTTTCAACAAGGTGAATTTTCTTGTGTCTTTACTGGAGACAGGAAAGTTCTGCCTACGTGCATAGTATCAGCTGCTGTAGCTGATAAGATGCTACAGAAAGGATGTGAAGCTTTCCTTGCTCATGTGGTTGACACTAGAGCAGAGAAGAGCACCACCAGTGTTTATGATGTACCTGTGGTTTGTGAGTTTTCTGATGTTTTTCCAGAAGAGTTTCCAGGCTTACCTCCTGTCAGAGACATTGATTTTGAGATTCAGGTATATTCAGGTAGTCATCCGGTAGCACTGCCAGCTTATAGAATGGCACCTGCAGAGTTGAAGGAACTCAAGGTGCAGCTGCAGGAGTTGCTGGATAAGGGTTTCATCAGACCCAATTCTTCGCCGTGGGGTGCTCCAGTCCTGTTTGTTAAGAAAAAGGATGGTACAATGCATCTCTGTATAGATTACAGGCAACTGAACAAGATCACTATTAAGAACAAGTACCCTTTGCCGAGGATAGATGATCTTTTTGATCAGTTGCGTGGAGCAACGATCTTCTCTAAAATAGACTTGAGATCTGGGTATCATCAGCTCAGAGTAAAGGCTTATGATATTCCCAAAATAGCTTTCAGAACCAGGTATGGGCATTATGAGTTTCTGGTCATGTCGTTTGGGCTGACCAATGCCCCAACAGCCTTTATGGATATGATGAATCAGATTTTCAAACCGTTCCTAGATCAGTTTATTGTAGTCTTTATAGATGATATTCTGATTTACTCCAGAGATGATGTATAGCATGAGAAACACCTGAGAGTAGCGTTGCAGTTGTTGAGGCAACATCAGCTGTATGCTAAGTTTAGCAAGTGTGAGTTCTAGTTGGCCGAGGTAGCATTTCTTGGACATGTTATCTCGAGAGATGGAGTTAGCGTTGACCCTAAGAAAGTTGATTCTGTGCTTTAGTGGGAACAACCTAAGACTCCTACTGAGATTAGAAGTTTCTTAGGTTTAGCAGGCTATTACAGAAGGTTTATACAAAACTTCAGTGTACTAGCATCACCCTTGACACTCTTGACGAGGAAGAATGCACCGTTTGTTTGGTCTGATAACTGTGAGAAAAGTTTTCAGATCTTGAAGAGGAAGTTGACTTCAGCACCGGTGTTGGTTTTGCCAGAGGCAGACAAAGGTTATACACTGTTCTGCGACGCTTCCAGGAGAGGTTTGGGCTGTGTGCTGATGCAGGAAGGCAAAGTTGTGGCTTACACATCTAGACAGCTTAAGAAGAACGAAGAGAACTATCCTACTCATGATCTGGAGTTAGCTGCTATAGTTCATTCTCTTAAGACATGGCGTCACTACCTGTACGGTGAGACATGTCAGGTATTTACGGACCATAAGAGCCTGAAGTATATCTTCACTCAGAAGGATTTGAATCTGAGACAACGCAGATGGCTTGAGCTGATTAAAGATTATGAGGTGACAATCGATTATCATCCTGGTAAAGCGAATGTTGTGGCAGATGCCTTGAGTAGAAAATCGAGTTCAACAACAGATGCATTTTCTATGGCATGTTTCAAGAGAGACTTGCTTGTAGATATGCGAAGGTTGAACTTAGACTTGGATGTGACTGGACAAAGTGGGTTGATTGCTCAGATGTAGGTCAAACCTACTTTCTATCATCAGATTAAGGAGTTGCAGCAGAATGATGATGAGTTGCGGCAGGTTATGCAGGATATGTCAGAAGGTAAAAGGTCAGAATTCAGGTTTTCTGACGATGGAGTGTTGTATCTTCAAGACAGGTTGTGTGTACCTGGGAACAGTGAGCTGAAAGAGCAAATTCTTGAAGAAGCGCATGCTTCTATGTATGCTATGCATCCAGGTAACACGAAAATGTACAGGAATCTCAAAGAGCTGTACTGGTGGTCTGGTATGAAGAGAGATGTGGCTGAGTACGTGACTAGATGTGGAGTGTGTCAGCAGGTTAAAGCTGAGCATCAGAAACCTGCTGGTACCTTGCAATCACTTCCTATACCTGAATGGAAATGGGAACACATCACGATGGATTTTGTGGTAGGGTTACCCAAAATGCCTAGAGGTTCGGACTCAATATGGGTGATTGTGGATAGACTAACTAAGTCTGCTCACTTTCTTCCTGTCAAGTCAACCTTTGATGTTCCGAAGCTGGCCAAGATATATGTAGACGAGGTAATCAGATTGCACGGTATTCCAGTTTCCATTATTTCTGACAGAGACCCTAAGTTCACATCCAGGTTTTGGGATCAGTTACATCGTGCGTTGGGCACAAGACTGAGGTTCAGTACAGCTTTTCACCCGCAGACTGATGGTCAATCTGAGAGGACCATTCAGACTCTTGAAGACATGCTGAGAGCATGCGTTCTGTAGTTCAGAGGTAACTGGGAAGAACACTTAAGCCTGATGGAGTTTGCATATAACAACAACTACCATTCTAGTCTTGGAATGGCCCCATATGAAGCTCTATATGGCAGGAAGTGTAGATCACCAGTTTGTTGGTACGAGGTTGGCGAGAAAGAAATTCTTGGACCTGAGATAGTCGATATAACTACAGAGAAGATATCTGTGATCAGGGAGCAGTTGAAAGCTGCTTAGGACAGACAGAAAAGTTATGCAGAGAGACGACATCGACCTCTTGAGTTTGAGGTTGGTGACGAGGTTTATCGAAAGGTTTCACCGTGGAAGGACCAGTGTAGATAGTTGATCACCGAATCAAGAAGCTTAAGAACCGTGAGATACCGTTGGTGAAGGTTCTGTGGAGGAATCATAACCTTGAAGAAGCTACGTGGGAGCTTGAATTTGAGATGCGTAGCGAGTTTCCTTTTCTCTTTTAGGAATTTCGGGACGAAATTCTTATAAGGGAGGGAGATTGTTATGACCCACACTCAAATTAACTAGTAAGTATGATAATAACAACATGTATAAGTTAATTAAGTTAATTAAGTTGAATTAAGTACACAAGTTGTGATTAGTGTTTTGATCATGTGTTACTAGTTAATTTGGATGATTTCTTGCTTCAAGGTTGTAGCCAGTTCCGTGCTTGAAAAGTTGCAAGAAAAATCATTAGATTTGGACCTACGAGGCAAAAGATATAAGGGTTTCAAATTTAGGGGTTAACTATGTAAATTTTCCAATTTAATTCGGCTATTAATTTCTTCCTTATCATCTTCCTCGATCCACTGCTTGAGCGACACACTGTAGCGGCGCACAGTGTGCGATTGAGAGATATAGCAAGGGATATCGCGTGGGCGATTTCTTGGGTTTGGCTTCGTCCAACAGCATCCGAGCTTCCTCCCTTCTTCTTCCTCTTCACTTCCTTCTCCTTTCCTAGCCCTAGCGGCACTCTACCAGCCACCCGATCTGCTTGGGCGGCCGACCAGCAGGTGCGGCGCCCTCGTCAGCATCTCCACCTGTAGGGGCGGCTGGCCATCAAAGTAGCAGTGGCGGCCATTCAGGGATCGTAAGGATTGATCTGCAGGCGCCCTACTCCTTCTCTTCCTCTACCTTGGCCTAGGGTGGCGCCCTACCTATAGCCGTATCGCAGCACAGAGCTGCGGCCAGCAGTTGTGGCCAGCAGCCAGGAACTCTCCTGGGCGTGGCACAACACCAAGGAACGAAGCTTTGACCTCGACTTTGAGGTCCGAGCAAGCAATCACAGCTCATCGCCTCCATTTGCGCCACCTGCGCCTAAGTAGCAAGGGGCGACGCCCCATCCAGTTCTTGCAGCAGCAGCTGCTGCGCACGGCCAGGGAAGCCGCCTAGGGCATGCCTAGTAGCAGGGAAAGCTTCAGGTGAACTTCGATTTCAAGGTTCCTCCGTGAATCCACATCCCTAGCTGCAAGTTGGCCATCAAGGAAGCTATTCCGTCAACCTGGGCTAGACGTGGGGTCGCTGTGAGCAACAGAACGATGAACAGTGTAAAAGCCAAGGTAGAAGACAACCGAAATCCGCCCTGAAACAGGCCTTGGGCACATCTCCGGATGAATCCGGACAGTTCAAATCACAGTGAGTAGGGTTTCATTTATTTATCATTAATAAACTCAGGCGTCTGAATATTTTCTATTTTGTGCGCGAATTACGCTGATAAAAGACGTTATCAGGCGTCGGGCAACGTTTGGCGTCGCCCGACTTTTTATTTCATAAAATGCTTCTAGACGCTGTTATATGATTTAGTTTAGCATCTGATCAGTGTGGATTGAATTAATGAATTTATATGGTTCATTGGAACTTGAAATACGTAATATGATTGATGAAAATGATGGAATTTTCTGTATTACAGTTGCAATGTATATGCTGATTAAAGACGGTTGTTTAGCATTGAATCTGGATAAGTGATATTGAGTCATGTTTAAAGATGACAAATGATATATATATGTGTTTTTAAGTGATATTCAGAATGTGGAATAAGTATGAAATGATATTATCCTGTTTAAATGTTTATATGTTAATCAGTTAATAGACTTAGGTGCCCTAACACCGTAGAACTCCTTCGAGAGATCTGCTTCTTAGGGGTGAAACTCGTGTTGCAACATTAACCGTGCGGAGTCATGGTGGCACGAGGACAGAGAGGCAATGTTCAACAATAATCCGTGCGGAGTCACGGTGGCACTAGAGAAAATAGGGGTTATTGCAACAAGATCCGTGCGGAGTCATGGAGGTAACCCCGTGAGACTCTCCGCCTGTGTGCTCAGGTTAGAGAAGGAGTCTAGAGCACTCGGAGTAGTGCATTGAGGCCGGAGAGCCTGTGGTCCTGTGGCAGAGCAGGGCTGGCGTCAGACTTAGCATTTCCCGGGTGTGTCGCTAAGTCTTGTACAGTGGGATCGTAGTTCACTACGGATCTTTATATGCATAGTACACTGCATATGATTAGGGCATAATAATAATATAAATATGTAATCATATAGGAACACAGTAAATTTAACATGTTAAGAGATTTGAATTTCTGTACCAATTCTCTATAATTGTTTATTTGTTTAAAATATCTGATGTTGCATAGAAATGAAATTGTTATCTGTAAATCTGCTATGTCATTAGAACTGCCCTGCTTAGTACTGCACTTATCTTTATTTCAATTTTATATATCTGATGAGTTGTTTAGTGATAGCTAAATGAAATGCTATTCACTGAGCGAGTAGGCTCATCCCTCTACTCAAACATTTTTAGGTCAACAACATCAACAGGAATCTGAAGGATCTTTTCATCCTAACGCTTAGTCTGTAGAAGGTATATGTAGTTAGTTTAGTTAGAGGTCTCTTAGTCCTTTCCCTCGATCCTTGGGACATGGTGTGGGTGAGAGAGAGTGTGTATGTGGAATGTGTATAAAGATGTAAATTAACTATTATGTTTACTTTCTGTTAAACAATGTTACATGTTGTAAACTCTGTTTATGTTCTCTAGCCAGGTTAATTGAAATGCTTCCGCAATAGTTTATTATGTTTTAGTTTACAACAATAATCCGGATATCATTATGAGGTTTTAAAAAGAAAAAGTTTTCAGCGATTTGTTTATGTGATAATCCCTCCGTCGCGCCCTAATCTCGTGATTAGTGGTTAGTGTGAAATCAGGGTGTGACAAGATGCCAATGTGCACACAAAAAGAAAATGCAATCAATGAAATTGCAATCATAAAATAAAAATCTCGAGTCGAATAGAGGAGAGATTTATTTCTTCCTTCCATACCACCCTTCACTCCCTTTTCCACCTAAAGGCACAATGAATGCCTCCTCTATCTTGAAAAACACTAGTGTCAGATCAGGTGCACACTTGTTGTTCTGCGGGTATCTCTAGACTCTTACAAAACTCTTAGAAATGATTGTTGTTGGAAAAAGTGTGGAGGAAGTGATGTTGGAAAACAAACTCAAGAACAAAGATATGGTAAGATGTGTTTAGTGGTCTCAGGAAGTTGAGATGCTTAATCATACTGAGCAGAAAGAAAACAATCATGATGTGAAGATGAGGCAACCACACGAGTTGAAAGTATTCATTTGGTGACTGTTGTAGATTTTGTGTTAGTCGAGGATGAGCAACGTTTAAGTTTAGGGTGTTTTGATGAATGCATATTCATAATGATTTAAAGTCGCCACCTTGGGCCTAATTCAACTCGATACATTCACTTTCATCTACTAAATCTTACATAATGCAAGTTTGCTTAATTTATTCAAATATCAAGGTTATTAACTAGGTTTATATCAATTTCATGCAGATTATGCTGGTCACGATGAGGGTGAACCTTCAGATGGGGCCCACTTTCACTCAACCCTAGATCTACCTTCACTCAAGATCCTCTCATCCTTGGTCTTGACCAAACAGTCTTGACCATTTAGTTTCATCCTTTCGGTTTGGACATCATTCGGTCTCCACCATCTTTCGGTCTCAAAACCGTGTGGCTTCCTACACCATCAGATCCCCAATCTAGGATCCTCATTCACCCCCTCCTATCATTCTGCCCTAACGATTTTCCCCTTTCATACGGTCTCAAGACTGTATGGACAGCCGCCTACCCAAGACCACATGGAACCTTGATCGTGCCTCTGCTCAACCTACTTCCCGATGCACCTGCTTCCTTCGCCTCCGTCTTCTTCTTCCTTCCACTACGACCTTCTACCCTAGACCTACAACTACCTCCATCGACTACCTACTCAACAACAACAATGATCACCTCCGTACTGCCTTCCTCCGCAACACCTTTCTCCCTTGCCCACACCTTCCTCTGCCATCCACGACGCCAAAGATCTCAACCGCAGTGACCCCCTTTCTTCCTCCCCTTCTTCATTCCCGCCACAGACCACCACCTGTAAAACCTAACCCTCGATGCTCTGCACCGCCCCCACCTCTCTCACAGTCCTGGTCTCTGCCCTCCACACAGTTTCGAGACTGTGTGGCGGCAAACGATCTTCGAGACCGTATAGCCTTCACTCACCAGCAAGTCCGATTGGAGGCATACCCGATATCATGTGGATACTGAAGACCATTTGGACGGCTACTGCAAGACGCCGAGAACACGAGACCACACAAGTCCTAGCAGTTTGCAAGACCATTAGGCCAGTAGGGACGCCGAGACCATTTGGACAAGGCCGTGAAGATCCCAGGACCGATTGAAGTCGAGATCGTTTGGAGGCAAAGACCATTTGGACGCAATCACATAAGACCATTTGGTCTTTATACAAGACCGTGAGGTTACTAAGTAGTTTCAAAGACCGTTTGGATGAGATTCTTCAAACCGTTAAGAAAAAGAAAACGATCTTCCAAACCGTTTAAACTCAAGACCGTGAGGAAATATTAAGAGTCCAAACTATGAAAATTGCAAAAGGGTCCAAATCGCATAGACCCCATCTGAGCCTATAAATAGGACCAACATGGTCCTCATTTGGGGTATCGGACCCAGGACGCTGAAAGGCTGCCTGAACACAGGTTCGATCCCACGTACATCCACACCATTGTCACTTCACCTGCTACTCCTCTTGTTACGAGCAAGGAGGTCAAGATGAGAAAGAAGGTAGAGAAGAAGATCTGCCCGGTCTGCCTTGGTGGTTCTTTCTCCTCATCCAGATCTGCTCCGACTCACGTAGAAGACCACATCATCTTCACCGACCTACGACTACTTTCTACATCATGCTCATGGCGGAATCTTCCCTCTCTCTTATTCTTCTTGTCTCACGCATCATGAGCGAGTAGTTTCATTTCACTGGGGTGCGGGGACTCGCCCCGCTACCCATGCTTACATGTTCTTTTGTTAAACATTCCATGGCATGTATATAACTTTTCATTTCGTTGTTAATCGTCGATGGTTGCTTGTAGCTTGATCACCTGCTTGCTTTTATCTTGTTCTTTCCTATGTTGCGAGAACTTCAATATGTAGGATAGGATGTCGATTAACGCAATTGACTCCCAAACTAGAAATAGAATGGTATTCCTTGAGGTTGCAAGTGTACGATCCATGAGGGGATGAGCCATCTAGCCCATGGTGATGCTTCTGTGTGCCTAAACATCCCTCAGGGAGGGCCACAACTTCAGTTGGATATCTGTATCTTTGGAACCGTAAGTGCATGATCCGGATGCCGATGAGACATCTGATGCCTAAGGTGATGCTTACACGAACCTAAACATCCCTCCGGGAGGGTTCGTAGTAGTTCTATTTGGATAGTTAAATCTTGCCTGGATGTTTTGTGATTTGATGTGTTTGCATGTGCAGTGGTGGTGAAACCCAGGACCATCCCAGTGATTCCATTTCATTAATCTAAAATAAACTTTAATTCCACTCTTTACTTTCTTGCAATTAGTCTAATTAACCTCAAATCAACCTTGGTTCTAAATATTAGTCTTACTTGAACTAGACTAGACTAGAAACGATTCTTAAAAATGTTGTCCCTTGGGATTCGATCCTTAACTATACTGCGATAAGACCCGTCTGCTTGCGGGTGATATTATTGCACAAGGTTTTGGTAAAAACTATGGGATTTCAACCCCGAGTGAATTTGTTAGTGCGATAATAAACCACGTCAGGATATTGTCTCTTGATGAAATTGGTATGTTCCTCAATATAAACACTCACTTTGTTGATCTTGTGTAAAATATACAAGTGACCTTATTCTAACTTCTCATGGCTGATTACTTTCATCCATGATCCCAAAATTCCTTTGCCAAAATGCTCATCAATATTCTTTTCATTAACAGGAGCATCATTACAACTCAGAAAGTCATTAAAAAAATCCATAACCTCTCTCGCCACATAACCCTCAATAATACTCCCTTCAGGCTGATAACAGTTTCAAACATCACCTTTAAAAATGCTCATGTATCGTTCAAAGGGATACATCCAATGCAAGAAAACTGGTCCCAACATTTTCACTTCCCTAGTCAAGTGGACAACAAGATGTACCATGATATCGAAGAACAAAGGAGGAAAATACATCTCAAGCTAACATAGGGTAACGACCACTTCTCTTTGCAATTTATCGAGAGTATCAGGGTCAATAACTTTGCTGCACAGACTATTGAAAAAGAAATAAAGTCTAGTGATTGCAAACCTTACATGCTTCGGCAATATAGATCAAATTGCCACGGGCAATATTTGTTGCATTAGAGTGTGAAATCATGAGATTTAAGACCTATCAACTTCAGATCTTTCATTGATACCAATCTATGGATGTTGGATGAGTAACCCTGTGGCACCTTAACATTTACCAAGCATTCACAAAAAGCTTCTTCTCCTTTCTAGACAACGTGTAACAAGCAGGAGGTAAGTATGTTCTCCGATCGCTACTAACTACTTATGTTAATTCTATCCTTATTCCCATTTCACATAGGTCCATTCTAGATTTTATCCCATCTTTAGTCTTACCTGGTATATTCAATAGAGTACCAATGACACTATCACAAACATTTTTCTCAACGTGCATGATATTGATACAATGCCTGACTGCCACAGAACTCCAATAAGAAAGATCCCAAAATATTGAATTCTTCTTGAATAAAGATTTGTCACTCCGTGTGGCCATGGCACATTGTGATCTCTTACCAAATTCATTGGCAAAGTATTTTACTCTTTCATAAACAACCTCCCCTGGTATAAGTTTAGGGGCTCTCTGTTCCTCATTCCGTCAATTGAATGCTTTGTGCAACCTATGATACAAATGGAATTTTGGAAGAAACCTTTGATGACCAAGATATACAGTCTTGCCACCATGTTTTAGTCGTATTGAATCAATGTTCTCTTCACATATAGGACACACTTTAGATCCTTTGACACTATATCCAGACAAATTCCCATTTGCTGGAAAGTCATTAACAATGCAAAACAACATAGCGTGCAAACGAAATGTCTCTCTTCGTGAAGCATCATAGGTCATCATACCTTCACCCCAGAATTTCTTCAAGTCATCAATCAGAGGTTCAAGATAAATGTCGATATCATTTCCAGGTTGTTTAGGGCCTGATATCAACAATGATAGCATAACATACTTATTTTTCATACACAACTAGGGAGGAAGATTGTATATAACAAGCATAACTAGCCAAGTGCTATGTTGGCTGCTCAATGTCCTGTATGGATTCATCCCATCTATACAAAGCCCAAGTCTTAGATTCCTGACTTCTTCACCAAATTTAGGGTACGATAAATCAATCTTCTTCCATTGTGGGGAATCAGACACATGTCATAGGATCCCATCATTATTTTTCTTAACATCTACATGCCACCTCAAAATTTTCACATCTATCAGATTGGCAAACAAGCGTTGAAACCATGATATTATAGGTAGATACCACATCACATTGGCAGGAGAACCCATTTTGGACTCCTCTGAAGTCGTCAATTTATAACTTGACGCACCACATTTTGGACAATCTTTCAAATCCACATAGTCCTTTTGAAATAATACACAATCATTCGGGCATGCATGTATCTTCTTGGCCTCCATTCCCATTGGGCAGAGCAATTTCTTTAACTAGTATGTTGAGATTGGCAGCTCGTTTCCTTCAGGAAGAATTTCTTTCAACAAAGACAACAATGACATGAAGCTTTTGTCGTTCCATCTATTGTTAGCTTTCATCTTATACAATTTCAACACAACGCTTAGCTTTGTAAACTTTGTACAACCTATGTATAATGATATCTCAGCATCATGCACAATGTTTCTAAACATGGGAGGTGGATCAGTGTGCTCTACCCCACAACTATCCAACATCACATCAATGATGTCTAATGGAACTGGTTCGTTCACATCTACGTCATCAGAGGCAATTTCTTCTTCCACACAAGCACTACTATTGACATCCACTGATTTCAGGTTTGAAATCTCTCATTGTCAGTGCCATTCTGTATAGCCTTATACAATCTCGTTGTACATGACATGACTTTTGATTTTGTCACCAGTGCTGACTTTCAAGTTGTTACTGCATTGCCTACATGGACAGTAGAACCTATCTCCAGGTTGTTTCCTATGTTCCTCAGCAAATCTAATAAACTGATCAAGACTAGAAATAAACTCTGGGGTGCAACAATTTGGAATGGACATCCATGATCTATCCATTCTATGATCAAAGAGAAAACAAGTATATATTAGGGTTTAGGGTTAAAAGATTAGGGTCTAGGGTTAAAAGATTAGGGTTTATGGTTAAAAGTTTAGGGTTTAAGGTCTTATATATAATAAATGTGTACCACCTATCCCATTCTTGAACACCTAATCTCACTAGTAAGTGTATAATGTGTATTGGGTTTTCAATAAAAAATCGGCTTCATTTCCCCGCTGTTCTCCAAGTACATATGTACTTAGAGAACAAACGGGGAAATGCTGCTAAAATTTTCTTAAAAACCCAATACACATTATACACTTACATCCTAAGTGAGATTAAGTGTTCAAGAACAGTCCCAAACTGAGGACTATCCAAGATTTACTCCTGATGAGTAAATTTTGGATGGGTTTCTAGGCCAACAAATACATGTATGTTGTCATTCTTATACCTACAATCCTAGTTTCATCATTCATATCCTAAGTTTTGTGTAACATCATTTAATCATGCTTGTCAGTAAATACTAAACAGTAAATAAACCATGATTCCATATATCAAATATTTGAATCAAAATGAAGCCTAATGGCACATTGGAAGAGTGAGAATATTATAACTCACTTGAAGGCTGAAGAAGAAATATATGCAAATCAACAACAAGTCAATAACACCTGCAACAACACAAATGCACGATTCAATTCTATTATAATGTATTAATTAGGGATCAATCTTGAAGTTTTAAATAGAGCTTCATATATCAACATACATACTAGGTCATATTTCAAGTCAAGATTTAGGCATTTAATCACCTTAGGGCGCATACATGATTCACAAGGTATTTGGGTGCACAAAGAATAATATATGTTACTGATTTAGGAGTTCACATAATCATTTTAGAAATAGAAGACCCACATTTTATCTTTGGACATGGCCATAATAATATAAGTTACTGATTTAGGAGTTCACATTACTACTGATTTCAAGTTGAAAATAAGTTGTATTGGATAGACCCATAATGGAAGTGATCATTGAAAAAATACTAGACAATCATTATACTTTAAGAAAATGATGTCTATGATCGTCTGACCTAAAGTTCTTTTTGTAAGAAAAAACTCTTCCTTTTTTGTATTTTTTAGCAAAAGTATTACAACCTAAGCATGAAAGAAAAAAATTATAATTTGTAAAAAATAATACAATTTAGAACTATACATTAAAAGAAGAAATAGACAAAGCTCTAATAAGTAGGACTAGATAACCATTCAATTGAACTGTTGATGAACATGGCACTAAATAGATCTTCTGGGAACTCAATCAGGGAATATCCGGCTTCAAGAACTGGCATGAACACTTTCAAAATAAGAGGAATGCACCTATTAAAACAAACTATTATGGATTATATAACCATTATCGTAAGAAATATAAACATAAGAGAATTTCTATCAAATAAAAGACTGTCAGAGGAAGAAGAGGAGGACGAAGAGGAGTAGGTCAGTGTGGAGAAAGGTACCTGTCATGGCAGCGGTAGCGACGGCAGGCGGCAGGTGGCAGTGCGGAAGGCGAGCAGTAGCGGCGGCGGAGTAGTGGGCAAGAACTGCCTGTAGAGCATTAGGCGGCAGCGGCGGAAGGCGAGCAGTAGCGGCGACAGAGCAGTAGGTGGCAGCGACGGCAGGTGGTAGCGGCGGTAGAGAGATTAGCGGCAGAGAGAAATCGCCAGACCCTAAACTAATTGGGAATGAAATAGAGAAAGGGGAATAGTCTAGTTTGCGCTGGCGCTATTAAGTTAACTATAGACGTCAGTTATTATAAAAAACTGACTCTTAAAACAATAGACGTCGGTCACCAAAAAAAAATCGACACCTATGTTCAATCATACTCGTTGGTTTCAATTAGAAAACCGACATCTATCTACATATGCCGACAAAAAAAAATTCTTGAATTACGACCATAGTCGTCGGTTGCCACACAAAACCAACGCCAAAGGGGGCGATTTCAACTAGAAAAATTGACTTCGTAGGTGAAATTTTGGAAGCAAATTTTTTGCACCGGAAAAATTGGATTTGGCAGGCGATTTTACGCGTCAGTTTCTCAATTCTTATTGAGAAACTGACGCTAAAATAAAAGTGATACCCGTGTCTGTCCGGTCTTCACATTAGATGTCTGTTTGTGTTTTCAACTGACGTTGTAGGGTTTAGGCGTCGGTTGTTGGGATACAACCGAAGCCTCTAAATGTGACGTTATAAGCCATTTCTATAGTAGCCTACTCTCAATAGATGCCTTATTGTTGTTAACCAAAGGATGTATAGGGTTAAATGGTGACTTTTATAGATCACAACTTAATAACATCATAGATGATTCATTCAAGGTGTTTACTTATGTAAACAACCAATGGTTTTACCTTTTAAACATCCAATGGTTCTGGGTGACATTGTGGTATGGTGATATGGGTTGAATGATGATGGAACAAATGGAGGGCTACCCTTAATAAGGTAGTCTTACCTATTCACTCACATGAATAGAAGGGATGATAACCATATTGTGTTGATATACAACCCTAATGAGGTATATCTTGTTATACTTATCTTTAATATAACTAAATGATGGTAATTGGGTATGAATAGTCCTTGAGTGATTAATACAATCATGGAGTACTCTCTTATTGTTGTTGAAACCCTAGTATGCTATAACCTGATGGTTACACCTTGATTTATGTGTGGGTTCATACTTGAGAATAGTATGGAATGTGATGGTGATGCTTCACCTTATGTATCCATGATCCAATGGGGATGCCGTGAGTTAGGGTTTGGGTATAAGTGCTGATTAGTAACATTGATATAATTTATCATGTCGAACCTAACTATAATACAAATAGATAAAGATGAGTATTCATGTTTAACATTCTTATATGATGGAATAATGGTGGAATAACCTCATTAATATGATTATAACAACCTTAATATGTTAATTGGTGGTTATCATAGCCGCATGGTTGATACTTTCTTATGCTAAACATGTGCATTATGAATATGATGATGGTTAATCATATCTAGATTCCTTGCATATTGATGTAATAAAGGAATGTTCTTAACATTAATATAACCCTGCTATGATTGTTTATGAATATCTCCTAGCTCATAAATGCAATATTGTGTTGATCTGGTGTGTTATATGTAAGTGATGTTGTTGAGCCTTGTTATAAGGCATGGAAAGATAATGATGATCTTGCAGGGAATAATATGATGGTCTTAATGACCTCTGGGCATGGTTGAGCCCTGAATGAGGTGTAATCCTCTTGTGTTGATAAGGGTTGATATCCTATGATTTTGTGAAAAGGATTTATATCTTGTGATAGTATGATGACTAGTGTGGTCTCATGAATGGCAAGTGAATAGTACTATGTGATGATGATATGAGAAATTATATTCCACACATTTTATATCTTTTAAAAGTTGTGATATTTATTTGCTTGCTAGAAGTGAATTAGGGTTTGTATGTCCACTTGTTTGATGTAGCCTTAATTCACCCAATTGGCATAACTAACCAAGTAAAACTCTAATCATGTAGTGCTCTGTGCCATAGATCCATCTGCATGTCAGAACTTGCCAAATGGTGAAATGAGTATTCCTAAGGGAAACTCAGAGCGCATACTATTGAGTATGTGGGGGTGGCAAGTTGAGGATATATACTTGTCATCCAAAATGCAGATTGTGGAGGATGACTATGGTCATGCCTCATACATCTGATGTGATTATATATGTGATGAGATTGGAGGACAACTGTGGTTGTACCTCGGATGGTAGGGTATGCGTACCCACTTCCTTTCACTAGTGCCGTGACCTGTACCAAGGAAGGACTAGGTTGTTAGCATATTGACCTTATGTGTCACTATGGCGGACCCGTACTGACCAGGGGAGGAGAAGATCTTAGGTGTCTGGCTCTTCCTAGATCTTATATGGCACTGATTTCGACTTAGTAGTGGTCAGTTGGATTTTGAGTGGTATCCTCAAATTCCTCAAGGTGTAATAAAAGATGTAATACAACCGTGTAGCATATTTGTTTAGGGTTATGCACAATGTTTCACATTGTATGATAATCCTTGTTTGTTATCTTTACATAAAGATGATGCTTAGTGCAATTAAGAGATAGTAGATATACTTAGGTTGTGGATATGCTTAAGATTGTAGATGCATACATACAGTAGCTATGCTTGCATTGATAACTATATTTCTACTACTAATTATAATCATGATGCTAGCTATCTCATGTTGTTAGTTATGTTTAGCATGCTAGCCATGCCTTTGTAACTAGAGATGCATATACTGCTAATCATGCTTATCCGAATAGTCGTGCTTATGTTGTTAGCTCTTCTTATAATGTTGATATGTTCAACCAATTAGACATGCTCATGTTTTTATCTATGCTTATGTGGCTACACTTATTCATAATGATAGAGATTCTATGTTACTAGACTTACTCATGATGCTAGATATGCATATGCTACTGAATTGCTTATATTGTCAACAAGATAAAGCATGATAGTCTAGCTAATGATGATAGTTATTATCTACTCCTTTATGTATTTTGTTAATCATCAGTACTGCTGAGCTTATTTGTTATATATGATTAAACTGCTTAACGGTTTAATTACTTAAAAATGTTATAATCAATAAACCTTATTGGAGGTTATATCTCTTGTTGGGATATGGGTCTCACCCTTGTGGTTCGCCACTTTTTTTAAGGTAATCGGAAGTGAAGAAAACAAACATGTGGCAGCAAAGAGGAGATATAGTAATGAATCTTTGAGAAAGTTGATTAGATGTCTAGTGTGTCCTAGAGTCGACGTCCCTGTACTCTCAGATTCGGGCAGGAAAAGTTTGTATATGGTGTTTCAAATGAATCAGAATTTTGTTAGCATGTTAATATATGTTGTGTGGCATATATGAATATTGTTATCCTGTGTAGATATGTTATAGCTAGGGTGATAGAACAATTTGTATCAAATTATTGGCATAGTATGGATACAAGAAAGATATTGGACTCTTATGCAAATGTTTTTGAGCAGGTGTTGATGTTGAAATCAGTTTTAATTTACCCATATTTTTAGGCATGTGGTTAATTAATGATTGATTATGTTTTATGTTTTGAGTAATCTCATTTAGTGTAACGGGTTATCACAATGGATGCCACAAAATTTGGTCTTGTGAGTCAGTGGCACAAACATGGGTTAGGTGGTAGCAAGCTGATGATGACCCATTATTGTGGTGTTGTGTCGATGCCACTGACCATATGGTCACTAGTACCAAGTTGAATTGGGCACGCCCCTATGATCTTGTGTTGGAGCCACCGACATTTTGGTTGATGGTATCGAGCTATGTTGTTTGGTCCTTCTCTTCCTCGATGCTATCAAATGTCTCCTTGATGTATCAAACCTGAAGCACTCTCAGTCTCTAGGTTCTACTGACTTTATTCAACCTCTAGTCTACAAAGAAATTGGTGCCACCGACCTTGTGGTTGGTGGTAGAGAAATTATTTCTGCCTCCCTATTGCTTTTATCCCAAACTATGTGCCACAAATTGATGTGTCGGTGGTAACAACTTGTACTCTTTCTGCACACAAAACAAGAATCACCAAGGTACCTTTTTACATCAATTTAAAATCTAAAAAAACAAATATGCAATTTACATAATGAAAATTCATAAATGAAATATAAATAATAGAAATAAAATTAGGTTGCCACCCATAAGCATCCTTATTTAATGTCTTAGACTCAACAAGATTATTTTCTTTAGCCAAGGTTGTCATAGGATGGTTGTAAAGAATCATCTAGCAGTCTGACTCCAAATGTATCATCATCTATCCCGAGTGTCAAGTTGCCTCTACCCATGGAAATAATCACATCTGATGTAACTTGGGATAGCCTTCTTAACAACATCTTAGATTCTTGTATCTCATGCATATCCATAACCACAAAATTGACATGATAGATAAACTTATTGATTTTGACTAACATATACTCACATTTTCCATATGGCCTCACAATTGATCCGATCACCAACTAGATTGTCATGGACGTATTCATTGGTTTCTTCAAACCCAACTTTCGAAAGGTAGCAAGAGGCATGGGATCTATGTTTTCCCCAGAGTCACACTATGCTTGTTGGAAATGCTTGCTGCATATAGAACAAGTGACTTAGTAACATCCTAGGTCTTTTCTCTTCATCGACAGTCTTCCCTGGATCATTTGACACTCCACTTCATCAACATGCAAGACATTTATATCATTTATCCATCTCTTCTTATTGATAACATCCTTCAACAATCTTCTGTATCTAGGAATATGTTCTATCATATCCACTAGTGGAATGTAAATGTGGATCAAGCTTTCAAAGATGCCTAGGAATTCCCCAAATTTCCTTTCCTCCTTCCTCAACTTCATACTATCTGGGATGCACATGTGGCTTCTCTATATGATGGTGCAATGGAATATATGTCACATTAGGGATCTCCTCCCTTAATCTTGCTTCAACATCACCTTTTGGGACATAATTTGGCATGTATCATGTGTATGGAATGACTGGTGGCTGCTCCTTCCAAATTGTGGGTTCTTCCTTGCTATTTATAACTACTCCACTATGAAGCAAAAGCTTCACCTATTCTTCTTGCATGGGCACCTTTTCTAGAACTAGAGGCATGGTAATGGAAATGGTGGAACTTTGAAGTTCCTTGTCTTGCAAAGTTGATGAAGATGGGGTATCCTTAACTCTTGTTACTGACTCTAGATTTACTGAAGTGCATGTGTGAGCATAATGCACAAACATTCAACATCCTCCTGGTTTTCCATATAGGCTGTGGGGGAATGGAACTTTTGGCACATACAACCACGCTGACTATGGAGTTTTCTGATTTGGTGAGTCCTCAGTAACATAATCAGGCTCCTTAAGAATAGAGACAAAATTCACTTGATGATGTTGTTGTGTTGTCTCTGTGCTCTTGGGAAGTCCCTACTGAATGAGCTTCTTTATGCATTCCACCATTACTACTAGCTGCTAGATCTGATTTTCAATGTTGTGAATATGAGCTTCATGATTTTTCTACATTTGTTTAGTCTGGTCCAGTAAGGCCTCATTCTGCGTCACCAACCTGCCTAGCATGTCTTCAATTCTATCTATCTTGCTTGGACCCCTATCATATTGATATTGACAATGCAGGTACATGCACTCCTCCTCTTCATCTCCAAATGAGGTGCCAAATTTTTGCTCAAGCTTCCTTGTGAGTCTGTTCATCTAGGCTTTGAGTTGTGTGAACTCCCTTGATTCTATAACACTTTTAATTGTTGTTGGTGCTTCTCACTCCTCCCCCATGTTTGATTCTTGGCCATGTTCTTTAGGATCTCATGACACATGGTAGCTATATTTTCTAGGAAGAAACCTGCTCCTGTGCTATCCAAACTAGTCCTCTCCCCTTTATGTAGGCTATAATATAATGTCTTCACCTGCATGTATAAATCGATCCCATGATGAGGGACCTTCTTGAACATGTAAATCACTCCCAGGCTTCACAATATGACTCTTTGACATGCTTCTTGAACTTGTGGATCTTTCCAACCAATTCATTGGTCTTCTGGTGTAGAAAGTATCACTCGAAGAAAACATCTATCATTTCATCCCACGTTTCTATTGATTTTGATGGAAGGCTAAGAAACCATGCTTTTGCCTTGTCTGACAGTGAATAAGATAATACATTCAAATAGATCACTATAGCTGGAACCCTGTCTATCTTCAACATATCGTAGCTTTCCACAAAAATATTGATGTGTGACGTTGGTCCTCCATATAGTGGATGTGGAATGACTATGATTTGATTCATGCCACCAAACGATGATCTATCTTGTACCTGCCAACATTAACTACTTGACTTTTGATTGGCCCTAGTTGGATTGTGGCTGAGTATTCTTTAATCATCTCCCAGAGAGTCTGTTCTTCAAGCCCTTCTTCAACATGTTCTTCAACATTTGGGTCCATGTCTACTACTTGTTCCTTCTCTATCTGAGGTGGTGGGGTTTGGATGAGCTTCTCAATTCAATCCTCAAACTCTCATGCCTTACAAAAGATCTTATCCTAATCTACATTGGATGGATTAGACTCTCCCTAATATGTGGTTTGAGTGTGAACCAACACTAGTACATGGAACTTAATGGCAATGTGAGAACAAAGAATACTAGTGAACTGATAAAAGAAAAGTGTTCAATTATGTTCATTTTCAAAGTAAAAATCTAAAATGTAAATAAAAGAAAAGAATTGGACTAGAGACATGGACAGTCACAATAGTCGTAGTGTTGGATTTGTCAATTCTCCATCAACGACTCCAAAAACTTGACACATTCAAACTATGCTTGCGAAACACAAGTGTATGCGTCGCATAGTATAGGTCTGTGAGGCCTGAATGTGAAATGCTGGGAAACCTTAATCCAGAAACTACTACTAACTGTAACCTTATTAACTAGACCTAGTGAAAAAGTGATTGATGGTTTTATTAAACCAATTGCAAGAATTGAAAATTTAATTAATTGAATTGTGATCACAGATTGGATGGATTCCTTAGGAATCTAGTTTCACCATGGATCACACTCCAATTTTCTCCAATCCATTGTTAATTGTTTTTCCTAAATCCCAGACCAAGGGACATGTGACAAATATTTCCCACTCATGTAGCATAATATACTACCTATACTAAAGCAAATCCTACTGATGTAGCGATTTGAGAGTTAGATAGGCACACTAATGATATCCTCAACTATTCCCTTCACAAATGTAGGCCCTCTAACAAGGCATAATATTAACTATGTAATTTCATGATTTTCCATCCTCAATCCCTCTCACAAAGCAATTAACGGTCTAACTAATTGATTGTGGTGATCAAGCACATACAATTCATTAAGCTATCATAGAATTATGTCCATATTTAGGAAAATATATGTATTAATTCATTGAAGTCAATTACAATGTAATACCAAGCTACTCTCGAATCCTAAGGAACAAATGAGATTAGCCCCACATGATTTCTATTGTCATGTCCATGGAAGGAAAGAAGAAAAATTTGGGAAACATGAGAAAACTAATGTAACCCATGGAGAAACCTGTCCAGATGATCCCTTCTAGCTAATGTCTTGATTAGAAACATTCTGACTGCAAACCCACTCTCTAAAAGTGCCCCAATCACCCAAGATGTGGTCGTCTCCTCTCCTAGCTTTGTTCTCAATTGCAATAGGATGAAAATATGATAGATAGGTCTGGCCAAACTCCCCTTAGGTCATAAGTGGCACTTTGGCCGTCATTAAGTCCCTTAACCGTCATATTTATCACCATCTGAAATCTACATTGATCCTAGTGAGTTAGTACCACTGATAGGAAGTTGGTGGCACCCAGTCTCTAATTGGCTCGAAACCCTTATTGAATGTTGGTAGTATCGACAGGTAGGTCGGTAGCACTGAGTTGCTATTTTTGTGTTTTTTGAATTCTCTTGTTGATAGATGTTAGTACTACTGACTAGCATGTCAATAGCACCGAGTTGATAAACATAGTTCCTTTTGCTCTCTAGATCATGAGTTGGTAGCACCGATCATCTATTTTGATGGTCTCAAACTCTAACTCGGTAGCATCGAGTTTCCTCTCAATAGCATTAAGATTTCTTCAATCAACCTGTTGGATTTCCGCCTTAAGTCGGTACCACTGACAATGGGGTCGGTAGCACCGAGTTGCCTTATAAAATATGGAAATTGGCATACTTTGATAAAAATACTTAATAATTGATGGAATAGTATTTCACAGGAAAATATTGATAAACAATGCATAAATGATGTCAAAATGAGCAATTATGTATGAAATACATGACAAACTAGTATGTGAAAAGTGGATAAAATTAGTGCATTATGATGCAATCAAAATGTATGCAACTGAGATAACAACATATAATGCATCAAATACTTGTAGATACGAACGCTCTATTCTTTTCATATTCCAACCCATACTTGGTCTACCATCTCGGGTGTAATCATTGTCCCACCTTGGGCTCATATGTATTTACCCTTGATTAGTATAACCCATGGTTTATAACATCTAGTTCCTTTTGTGATACATATATTGAGATTATAGTTGAACATGAAGTAAATAAACATCCAATAGTTTATTTCATCTAGATTCAAGAAATCCTCAACAAATATCAACAATCGATAATATGAGTATTCATAAAATAACCATGACCTCTTTTCCATGTAGAAACCATGCAAATGTACTTCAAGCATATATCCAAACATCCATGCATTCAACATACTCAACCAATATTATCTGCATGCATGTATACCCAAAGTATCAACCAATCATATTCAAGACATACTAATCTAACATATGTCCTAAATTGGGTTTAGGGTTGTCTTAGGTTGGAAAAGGAATGAGGATACTGACCCTAATCCCATTGTACCATGATTCATTAGAGTTATTAACCCATATTAGACATCAAGTGATCCCTAATTATCTTATCCATCATATTGTGTCATTATGAACATCTATATTAGATTATGTGCACTAAAAACATGGAAAGTTATGATCTTTGGTTTTAGGACCCTAATTTATCATATGTATGATTAGTCATTTTAGAAACCTAAATTATCACCATCATTATCATCATCATATTCGATTCTCATTATATTCAGAAATGTCAGGTTATATCTCAAAATAAACATTGTTTTAAGCATCATATTCATCAAATGTAGGGTTTCTATGCATTAACCATCCTACAAACATGTTTTAGGTATACTTTTGGAACTATGATCAAAATTAGGTTTCAAGTATATTTTATTTGGATTCTACTCATTTTATTGATCAATTTGATATATAGTTTTAGTATCATTTGAGCTAGGGTCTATTTTCTACATTAATCACAAGATGAGCACTATTGAGCTGATGGTGGATCGCCACATCATAAAAAATATTTATAATTATTACCCATCCTAATTTAGGATTAGGGAAGAAGAAAATCATGCCGTTAGGCTTAACACATACTCCACAGGGTCTCTCGAGTCATTTGACCCTAAGTCATTCCCTTCCTAGCGGAGGGGTTCAACTCTCACCCTGGCGAGTCTGCTATTGTGATGAGTGCTTAGGCCTTGGGCTCTAATGGCCCAGAGGAGGTAAGAGGACTTCCGTTCGACCCTGTCTGACTTGTCCATGAATTTGATGTGATCGGTGGTGATTGGAGGTGAGGAAATAAGGGTTTCTATCTATTGGTTAGGTGGAAGAACGAGAACTATGTGAAGATGGTAAGCTTCATAACAGGACTCCTTAAAAGTGGATGGAAGATCATCGTTGTCACCCTCGACAACTTGTGCACTTCTCACAAACTGTGGCAATCCATGATACTCCATGGATTGACCATTTCCCTTGTGATGATGACCAAGACCATGACCATGACCATGACAGGGAGGTTCATGGCCGTGTGGCTGAGTCTGGGCTAGGCGTAAGAGTAGTTGGGGTGAGAGGGGCTCTCTTGTTGCTACTTGTGAGTATAGGCATCCTTATATAAGTGGGTGGCATTTGCAACTCTGAAACCTTTTGCAAAGTATCGAGGAGATCAACTCAGTCATTTGTTGTGAATCTCTAATATGTCTTCATATTTTCTATTTTTATTTATTTTTGATAAAACCCTGATTAGGAAAGTATTTATAAACTTCTCATTGTAACTCCTTTTCCTACTCAATTTTAGGAAAACCTTCTAGTTGATCTTATTTGTGTTTAGTAAGGATATTGGATACAAATCAGTATATAATTACTTCCAACTTGCTTATTTAGTAAATTTAGATAATTACATGATTAATTACCTAGGTCACTGAAGTTGC
The DNA here is from genome assembly GCA_963693085.1 of Alisma plantago-aquatica. NCBI lineage: Eukaryota > Viridiplantae > Streptophyta > Magnoliopsida > Alismatales > Alismataceae > Alisma > Alisma plantago-aquatica. The sequence continues at coordinate 463,473,180 of OY856414.1, forward strand.
GAAATGATAAGTAAATCTCATAGGCATATCTCTCCCCTATCTCTCACCCTAGCGCCGCTAGGGTTTCTTCCTCCACAAGGGGCTGGCTGGGGGGAGAGGGTTTGGATACCGCAAAGTGGTTCCCTGCTCCCCCTCGGCCTCTTCTCGCCCATCATCAGTAGGGTCTCTTCTTCGGGAGGTGTGTGGCCGTGGTGTCTTTGGAGGCAACAATCTTCTTCCTCCCTGTCGTTGAGCCTGACTGTGACAAGTTTCCTATCCCCTTTCTCTTTACTGGCTTTCTGTGTAGACTAGATTGTTCTCTTCTTTTGTCTATCTCACTGTTAATCGACGCTTCTTTCTCTTATCGTGGTAGATTTTTCTTTCTCAGTCAATTTTGTTGTGGAGTTTGTATGGCAGCAAGTGCAGGGAAAATATCATTTTGGAACACCAATTTGGTGTAGGTACTCTACCACATATACATACTCAGGTTGAAGGTATTCCTCATAGAAAGCTATGTTATCCAGCAATGGAGAAGAGGGATCTATACATCATTGTCCTTATCAGATTTTGTTATGAGTTTTTGTGGTGGTTTGTATCTGTTCTTGATCTCTGTGTGGTCTTTTAGTTTGTTTTTATCCTCATGTAGATGCCGTATGGCTCCTCCATAATGAAATTTGTCTATTTAACTTCAATTTTTTTTACCTAGGTCACTGAATATCATAGAATATTCTAGATTTTCTTCCATGGTCCTATATTTGGATTACCTATCACATGTAATTATCTTGAGTATTTATCATTAACAAAAAATACTTATTTCCCTATTTAGTATACCAAGGACATGTTTGCAAACCTGGATTATGGAAACTCAAATAATTCATATCTCTCTCTCATATTTACCCCTATTGGTCCCAAAATTGGACATTTTCCTTATAGTCCTGTAATATCGTATTGAGTCGAGTTTGGTATCAAAGGGATGATTATAAATATATTTGTTCTCTCTTTTTAAACAAGGGAACACTATTTAATTACTATAAGTAGGTCCCTCATCCTTCACGATTTTCTATAGACTTCTAGGAGCATCCTTTTGCTTGGAAGGAAACTCACTAATACCTTTCCCAACTTATATCTATTTTTTTGGGATTTGTTGTGATAACTCTCATAGGCGAAACTTATCCTTTATGTTTTCTTTAATTCACTTACCCATATTACATGGGAAGTTGTTTTTATCTTAAATTCTAGAATTATCTTATTTTCCTCATTAAATTTAAGCATTCCAAAAGTCAGATTGAAATATCCTTACTTGATGCCTAAACACTTTTATTTCAAGTCATGGTTAGATAATTACTCCATTAATTATATAAAATACAAATCATATTATAATCTTTTGGAAACTTGCATATTATTACATATTTCAATTATCTAACAAACCATAAAGACATCATCCTTTATTTATGCACAAATTCCTTTTATTCCTTACATTTGTGCCACAAGGACCTATTTGCAAAGAAAATGGTCTCATGGGCCTCCATTGGGCCATGGGTTGAAACATCCCACCAATTGGATAGCTTTATTATTCTATCAATTACAATTAGGGAATTTTATTTATCAAATTAAGTCTTATATTCACAGAATTCAAATTTACCAAATTTGAGGATCTTACATTCACTTTCAATCTTCAACCTCAAACTAAACTTAACCTAGCCCTAACTCCTTCACAATGCCACTTCCTTAGGATGAAAGCATTCCTTTTCTAAGGTATCATGCTTCCAATCACCTGGTAGTGCCTTCCACCTAGAATTGGGCATGAGTGGGTTAACATCGATAGCTATGACAAAGTATTCAAGGTGCTTTTCTTCTAGGATGAATGTTAGTACCATCTCTCCTCATTCTAAGGATGTGACCTCATGATCAATAAACTTGTTATCCCTCAAGTTTGGTTTGTTGATCTATGTCTTAGTTCTTGGAACAATATCAAGATATTCTATTGGGACAAGAAAGGATAACATGGACCCCCTCCTTCAAATTAGCTAGCAATAACAAGATCATTAATAGAGTACTCAACAATGAAGATTATTTGCGCCTAATAGTCAAAAGTTGTAAAATGTAAATCAACCCAATGCCATCTCAACAAAAAGAATCTCTAAAAATTGATCTCTATACGGTGTTTGAGCCCTCTTCTTTCATCTTTCTTCCTGAAGTTGCTTCAAACTCTACTAGTATTACCCCCCCTAACCCTTATATTTGCAAGCCATTTGATAACATTATTTCTGGTGATGAGTACATTAGATGGTTGTTATTCTTTGGATACTTCTACTTCTCTCTTGATAAGAATCCCTCACTTGGAGCAAGGTTTCTCATCAAGAACCATGTCCATAAAATGTTTGGTGATGATTCACTTCAGTGTAAAGTTACTTATAATTTTTTTTGAATTAGAAGTAGGATTTTTAGAAGCAAAAGAAAGAACTATTTGGGACAAAAACACTATGGTTATCAATACCTAAAATCTGTTGTCATTGTGAAGCAATTAGTCATTTCTCTCCTTAGTGTTTGATTAAACAACATCAAGAGATCAATCCCTCTAAGTTTGTCCATCAGAACACTAGTATTAATGTAGATTCAGTGAGGGTTGTCCCTTGTAGCAATTTATATTTTGGACATCACTCGAACAAGAGATCCTTCAACTATAAAACTAACAATAACTCCCTTTTCCACTATAATTGTTACTCTATTACTTTACAACCTTTGATATCTCACTCTCTAGAACCTAAAATGAATTTTCACAACTCTTATCCTTGTTTGATCATTTATGGAAAACAAATAGTTCCTTCTAAGTGATTCTACTACTAAGATCAACATATTGTCAATTTTGCTTAGACTGGTCACTATCAACATCATCAACACCTTAAGTTATGATCAACCACCATTATGCGATATTTTGTACCCCTCAAATTCACTAGGATATGAAATCCTAGTTTGTACCAAAATAATAGCATGAAAAACACCATCGACAAGCGTACAAATCTTATCACAGTACAACTAAGGATCAAACCTAAGAGATAACATGTTTAAGAACAAATTAGTTTTTTAATATAATTAAATAAAAGAAATTAATAAGGATATATGGTTGGTTTTGGGTTGATAAAATAAATTAAGAATGTAAGAAATAAAATCAAATTATGAAAGAAATGATTTTTAACAATGATAGAATTCTTGGGTTTGACGGGTTTCACTACCACTGCATACATATCTGCTCTCTCACATTGCATCACTCAATTACAAGATTATTATATCGGGACCAAGGAAATTATATATCATTTCAGTGTATGGAATTCACAATGACAAATGTCCTCATTGTCTCAAGGTCTTGTTATCTACATATCCTAAATCCATCGCCTAGAAGAACCCATTTTGTGATCTCAACTAGGATTCAACAATGATAAATTGATATGCTATTTAAGGTCTTTATTCTTATGATTGTAATAGACACGTAATATGGGTAGTTTATATATAGAACATGCATTAAATAGTTTATATATACAATTTTTTTTTATCTTAGATAGATGATTATGATTCTAAACCAACTTGAATCTCTCAAATGCAACACATATGTGGCAAAGCCATTTTAGTGATGAGGTATATTTCCCAATCGACTAAGTCGTAATGCGAGTCAGCTGGTTGAATAAATGTCAGAGTTATTGCAACTTTTATCACACTACCCAATCGACCAATCCCAAGGTGCTTACTGTCCTTAATCAGTATAGATACTTACTTTTAAGAGAATTGAATTGTGCATCTAATTATTTTTAAACAATCAAATTTCAAGTTTGTATGTGAATCGTATGATCATTTAAGTGACCATATATACTTTTACGATCCCCACTTTAACTTCCATAACTATAGAGTAAGGATATGCAAGATTGGATCATTTTATTTGAATTTTCATGAAGGAATAATTACTTATCCCCTTGACTTGAACTATCCTAATAAATTAAACATAAAAGTGCATGTAAATACCAAACGAATTACATAAACTACTAAAATCCTAGAACTAGTGATACATTTAGTAACATGTAAGAAAAATATGGGAAACTAAATCTAAAAATGCATCAAAACCCCTAGTTGCTCATATTGAATAAACACAATCCAAAACATTCTCTTAATAAATACTTTAAACCAATGCACATGTCTTATGTTTGAATTCCTACCACCAATATGGATAAACAACCCATCTTTGGAGATCAGTGAACACAACCTATCATATCCTGATTCTTGACTTTGCTTCACAACACCATTTACTCACCACCATCCCCAGTACCAGACATGTATAAGCATTTCATAGAAAAATGAGGAGTCTAAAAAAATAACAAGTATGCACACAATCCAACACTAGAGAGTGTTAAATGGATATGAATTGAGAATAACGAGCCCCTAGGTGAAAAATGGAGTGAATGGGGGTATGTAATAAAGAATGCATCTCTCCTTTATTTGTCTTGAGATTGCATCCTATTGGTATAAATACATATATTGCACACAAAAGAATTATGCATGTTTTCATCTTTTCTTTATTTTTGGTGATACACCCATATCACATAAGGGGTATGGAAGAAGTGATTATATAGGGAATAGGTGGTATGCCACCTTGAGCTTAGGGTTTGACACACTTCATGGCTATTTTTTTCCTTTATGGTATATGGAAGGTAAGAAGATGGAAAAGAAGTGTATAAGAGAGTTTGGATCATGTAGAAAACTTATCTTTATGATAAAATACATCAGGTTTTCCTCTAATTACTACACCCAAATAATGACATGGTCAGGGGATGCATGGAAATTCCATTTATATGATTTACTAATAAGTAGGAGGAACATTATATTTGATCCTTATTGGTCTATCTAACACCTGTCATCCTTTCCAAGGAACATGATGGTTATATTCATTGACCACAAAGGGGGTTTTCTAACCATTGGTATGTTTTCAAAAAAATAGTTAACATCATTACTTTGAATAGTGAGATGAATGACAAATTATATATGTAATGCAAACAAGAATGTAAACTAAGTTGACTAGATAATGGCTTCAACTAACATTGCAAGAACTAAGAATTGAAATGAGAAAAATTCAAGCATGTAATGGAAGTAATCTACATGCAAATGTAACATGTTGGATTAAAAAAAGAATATAAAACTAGGTAAGTGTGGGTATAAAAGGTGTATGTACCACCCAACCTCCACCCTAAGCTTAGAAATTTGCTCGTCTCTTAGCAATCACTAACCACATGATGGAGGGAAAGAATACTCGATGCTCATGTAGGCGGCCTTGGAAATTCGAAGAAGGTTAGCTAAAAGGAATATGGAAAAGGGATGAAACCTTGAATGTGGGATCTCCATGATGGAATATGCGATCAAGTGGTCATAGTTTCTCAAAGGTATTGTTTGGTTACTTGAATAATGTTGTCTTTCACCCCCACAATCCGTCTATTATGATCCACCAATACTGCTTCATCAGTAGAGGTAGTGCAGTGGTTGTGTGTGGAAGTGGCACAATGTAGGAGTGGTGCCCCTTTGGTGGCCTCATGGTCTGTTCATATATGAAAACTAGAGGCAGACTACCTTCTTTTATGGCTAAGGTAGTATGTAACAAATCTTTAACTGATGTTGCCAATTGTGCTAAATCAGATGGAGAATCTGGCATAAGATTCTTCTCATCACCTAAAAATGTATGAAGAAGATGTGGTGTTGGCATAGGAGGAACTTTCTCATCTATAAAGCCTATATGTAAAATATTTTATAAGTATTTGTATGTCCTCTTGGTCTACTGTACAATCAACATTAGAATCAATAAAAATAGTGAGGTCCTTCATGATATCAATATATAGCTCTGGATCCTCCATGTGAAACCCACCCAACTCCTCCTAGGATTTGTAGGAAATAGAACTAGAGAAGATATGGAACAATCAAGTGTTGGTGAAATGCACACTTCCAGTTGGGGATGTGTCACACCTAGATTCCACAATCACTAATAGATCATGACATTTAGGCATAACCTGAGTTCTAGCAAACTAAACATCGCTCTTAATCCTTTTTTCCCCTGAAAACATAACCATAAATGTACACGACCACATGAAACAACTTGTATAAGAAACAAAATCTTTACTCCTTGATCTGATTGCAAGAACAAAAAATATATTAATATATCTATAATATATTTTAAGATTTCATGATTGATGGCTTGACATTTTAATATAAACATTGTCATGATCAAATATTATTGCTACTTCATTTCTATACAACCCTTTGAACTTCTAAACAAGGACCTAGAGTGATAGGAACCTACTATCTGAATTTCTCTAGCATCTGACTTGTGGTAGGACTTCTATTATACGTTTAGATCTCCATTTGATGAGGGTGTACCTAAAACTTTGTGAGTACAGTGATGAGAAAATTTCTGAATGAATGAGTATCTCAATGAAACAGTTTATAGCACTAAAATAGTCGAAATATATTATTGAGTAATTGCATTTAAAGTAGAACAGTAACAAACTATACAAAAAACAAGTCATTCAAAAGGATTGTTCCAGACAACTATAAGGGGACTAATCATTCAAAAACATACAAATGGCATGTTACTTGTAACAACCTAGATTTTCTTTCCCCTCTAACTATGCACACAATGACTCATGATACAACAATTTGTCTATAGGATGTATCTAATCATTAATTAGATATTTTGGAATCACATATTGCTCAATTGATGAGATATGATTGATAATCCCAAATTTGAACCCAATTATGCAATGTTGAGTGCCTTAATTATCCTTGAGAGTATTTGTGATTTTGAAACAACTAAACGTGATTATCTTGATCTCAATCCTTTTCCATAAGATAGAGGGTGAAATTTGTGATCCAATGGTGAATATTTCACCCAAATTTGATAATCCAGGAAAAAGTTATGGCTATTGCATTCTTGCTCTCTTTCTAGCCTTTTTCTTACTTCTTTTTCCTTGTTGGGCCTCAACTCTTTTGCTTTTTTTTTTGAGTCGGCCATTTGGATGCGCCCAACTGTCCCTTTAGCACTGTGTACCCTAGACCATAGATCAAAGGTCTATGGATCTTCTGTGAACTGATTGGACAGTTGGGGAGTCATCCCCAACCTTGAGCCAGAAGTCAAGAAGCTAGTAGCTCTAGCCATGTGCGCGAGCCCACGATTCTTGGTCTTTTTGACCTCCTTCGTACCTAAAATTGTCATGAAGAGCCTCCCCTCGCTCCTATGACCTCGCCCCTACCTCTTTTCTAGCAAAATGGGTTGTGTTAGGGGTATGACACCCCCACCAGCCATGGTCGACCGCATGGGCACGACCATGGTGGTTTGATTGGTCCACGAGATCTGTGGGCGTATTTATAAGCCCTTTGAGTTCGCCTCTCTTCCCCCTTTATTTTCCCTAACTCTAACGACCCCACTTCATTCTTACCCCAAATTAAGGAATACTGAGAAGTCAGAGCCGCTATCCCAAAACAATATCAATGGTTTTGCAAATAATAAAAAATAACTAATAAATTCTACTAAAGGCTAAGCTTAAAATAGGATAAAAATTTACTTTTCACATACCTTTCAAAAATAGGAATACAGAACTTTACCCACTGTAGAGTTCTATCTAACTAAATCCTCCTTAATAGGTTAGCTTTATTGTTCAAAAATGGCACCTTACTATTTGTCCACTTCCAGATATTCCTAAAATGCAGACAAACAAAACGTCGGTCAATATAAATGAATATACCGATATGTGGTGATAACCAAAATATTGCACATATATTCTAGCAACCTAATCACATCAAATAGTTGTTAACAATGCAAGATTACATTTTGCAATATAACTTCCCAACTACTTTTACTGATATTCTGGGATACCCTCTCTTAGGGTTTAGTCCTTGCAAGGGACTTAAGACTACCTTCTCCATCTTGAGCTTGGTACCTGGTGGGTCACTTCTTTGGGTGCCCTATCGTCTTCCCTCTAGGGATTGACCACCTCTGGCCTTCCCTCCATGGCTTGGCATTCTCAAATCTTACATCCAGAGTTGGTATGTAGGTTCACGCAAGTCATATGTATACTTAAATTGTGATAATCATATTCACTTTAAAGATTGCAGAAATAAAATCATCCAAGAAGTTTATTTCCATGCAATCAATAAAACGTCAGAAAACACTGAGAAAAATAAAATGAGTACTCATAAATAACCACATACCTGATTTGGAGATCTCATAGGAAATAAGAACAATCCAATCCAATCATGAAATCTAAACAATCAATCAAGACAATCACACAAGCACAACAAAATCCTGAAAAGCATGTATAACCTATTTACTACATTGTGGTGAAGTGTTCGTAAAAAATGTTATTACCTAAGCGGAAGCGATAATTAACAGCAGATTACAGAAAATCACTAAAAATTTAAACCTTTTTCAAAGAGATCTAATTCTAGGAAACTCTTATAACAAGAACCAAAGTATTACATATACATTCTGGTTCACAAGTACATACCATGTGCCATCTCTTCTCGAGTATTACAAACAATAGTTGCTTTGCCAGAACTATACATAAGCAACTTAAAACCTCGAGGCATTAAGCCAAAATCTCAAATCGATGTATTAAAAGTACTAACTACTAACTACGAGGACCTGAGAGTACAAAGATGACACATAAGACTCTATATACAAGACATGACAGCCAGTGTCTCCACTTGAGAATTCACTGCTTTCCCTGTTGCTACTGTTGCTCTTCCCCTACTGTAGGGTTTCTGTCTCCTTGTCTGCGTCTACCTAAAAAGTTGGATCCCACGGGGGTGAGACAATTGAAAATTGTCCCAACGAGAGATATAACTCTCCGCCAGAAACATTATTATTGCATTTTAATAGAATAAAACTGATCAGAGGATAAGCAGTTTAGAACATTCTCATATCTTAAAGCATTGCAACTATCTAAGATAGAGTAGTAATTCATTTATTCACTTTATAAGGAATATGAAGAACATGTATATCACTTATCCATCTTACTATATCAACATTTCAAGCTTATCCTGAGATACTCATTATCATGGTATGTCATCCATGAATCATTCTCATTTCTGTCTGTTGACCTTAGCCAATATGTTAGCCAGATATTGAATTGTTCCAGTCATGTGAGTATACATCATCATGTTCTGTGAAGGCATTGAACTATACCAATTCTATGCAAACTTTCCAGGCATTGGACTATGCCAAACCTGTGCAAACATTCCAGGCATTGGACTATACCAATCCTATGCAAACATTCCAGGCATTGGACTATACCAATCCTGTGCAATCATTCCAGGCATTGGATTATTACCAATCCTGTGCAACCATTCCAGGTATTTGATTATGACCAATCCGGTGCAATTATTCCATGTATTGAATTATGTCTAATCCTGTGCAATTATTCCAGGTATTGGATTATTACCAATCCTATGACATTATTCTAGGTATTGGGTTATGACCAATCCTATGCAATTATTCCAGGTATTGGGTTATGACCAATCCTGTGCAATTATTCCAGGTATTGGGTTATGACCAATCCAGTGACATTATTCCAGGTATTGGGTTATGACCAATCCTGTGATATTATTCCAGGTATTGGGTTATTACCAATCCTGTGACATTATTCCAGGTATAGGGTTATTACCAATCCTGTGACATTATTCCAGGTATTGGGTTATGACCAATCCTGTGACATTATTCCAGGTATTGGGTTATTACCAATCCTATGACATTATTCCAGGTATTTGGTTATGACCAATCCTGTGACATTATTCCAGGTATTGGGTTATGACCAATCCTGTGATATTATTCTAGGTATTGGGTTATGACCAATCCTGTGACATTATTCTAGGTATTGGGTTATGACCAATCCTGTGATATTATTCCAGATATTGGGTTATGACCAATCCTGTGACATTATTCCAGGTATTGGGTTATGACCAATCCTATGATATTATTCCAGGTATTGAACTATGTCAATCCTGTGCATCTATTCCAGGAATTGTACTATGCCAATCCTGTGCAATCATCACTGAATACCACATCACCTTTTCTAGGTAATAAACCTTGGCCAAGCCATCATACTTATTCACATCCTTTATGTAATTCAAGTATTCCTCTTATCCCCTTCAAAACACCATAGCCCTTATTTGGCCATAAGCATAAAACATGCATGATTAAGATTTCATTATTATTATTGTATCCATTTATTATTATTATGTTACTAAGTTTCCATTGTTTATTTTGAACATTACCATTTCTTTCATGAGAGTTTACAAACCTCTTGTTACCTCTCACTAGGCAAAAACTACTCTCATGGCTCCCAAGGCCCATTACACATCTTGTCACCTCTTACTAGGCAACAATTACTCTTCATGGATCACAAGACCCATTACACATCTTGTCACCTCTCACTAGGCAACAATTACTCTTCATGTCTCACTTTATGTTTTACTCATTTAAGTATATTGGATTTAGAGTACATCAAGGTATATCAACCTTGAGGTGCTGAATGTGATATATATCATGTCTTGATGTATCACTTCCCTCATCACTTGTAACTTATCTTGTATTAGGGCATTTCCCATCCTAATACTTTATGCACTAGTTTATCACATTTATCATTCAACCATTATCAATAATATGGTCCTATCTCAGGTTAAGGCATTATTGATATAAGGGTATCCATTATCAACCACTTTAGGTGTTTCACCTACCAATATATTATTCACTATTCCATTATTAGGAATATGGTTTCCCTTCTTTGTCAATTAGGATTTTTCATAACATCACCCTATATTAGGGTTTCACATAACATGACCCAATATTAGGGTTTCACATAGACTTACCTGAAATTAGGGTTTCTCAACTCATAGCCCAAAGTTAAGGTTATGGGTTATCATGATATTGCCCAAGATTAGGGTTTCATGCTCTATAACCCAAAATTTAGGGCTTCACATACCTTTACCCTATTTTAGGGTTAGGATTTCATATTAGGGTTTCATATAACACTATATAGAATCACCCTGGAATTAGAGTTCACATCACATCTCTGTATTAGGGTTTCACTTAACATCCCCCTTGATTAGGGTTTCACATGACATCACCCTTAATTAGGGTTTCACATGACGTCACCCTTAATTATGGTTTCACATTACATCCTTACCTTGAATTAAGGTTTCTTACAACATTTCCCCTAAAATTAGGGTTTCATGTAGCTTTACCAAAAATTAGGGTTTTTATGAAGCATTCCCTTAAATTAGGGTTAGAGCTCATCAACCTTCTCAATTAGGGTTTCATGATCTCATCATCATGGATCAAACCCTAATTACATATTTTATTCATGTTGAAAGTGTTGAGGATTAATCACTACATGATTATCACTCATGTATAAGTTCCTCTCTGTCATCCTCTCTAGGAGGTTAATAAGATTGAATCAACTTAAATGAAGAGTTGACATAGTGTATTAAGTCTTTGCTTCCACAAGAATCAAAGGTTTACCACTCTAAAGGTACTAATCATCTAAGTACTTTAGAGGTACAACCACTGGATTTAACTTGGATATACGCTATTTAACAATCAAGGGATTAATCGGTCTTTCATAACTTTGAAACTATTACATTTCCAAACGGTTTTGTTACTTTTGAACCTTCAAACGGTCTTGAGGTACTTGACCTCCATTCGGTCTTGAGGTGCTTGGCCTCCATTCGGTCTTGAGGTGCTTGACCTCCATTCGGTCTACTCTCCCAAATGGTCAACATGACCAAACAGTTTTGAAGATCAAATTACCCATTCGATCTTGATTGATTTTACCCAATCAGTCTTAATCCATTTTACCCATTCGGTCTTCAAATGGTCTTGAGACCATTTTGTCTTCAAACGGTTTGAAGACCGTTTGGCCTCCAAATGGTCTTGAGACCGTTTGGACCAAAACAACCCAAAAATCAAATTATCAACTAGGGTCTCAACCACTCTACCCGATTAGGGTTTGCAATTGGTGGACTCTCCATCATTGGGACTATTATAAATCATTTAATTAGAACCATTGAATCAACATCCAACTACCTCAGCCTTTGACCTTCAAACGGTTTGGGACCACTTGATCCCAAACGGTCTTGAGACCGTTTGATCCTAAACGGTCTTTGATCCCAAACGGTCTTGAGACTGTTTGGTCTCAATTGGTATTGAGACCGATTGGACTCAATTATGAAACCGTTTGCACAAGATATTATTAAGGTGTGTGCTTAAGATGACATCATCATCTTCAAGCTTCATATCTTCTAAAATTTTAGGGATTCTTGTGGTGATTTTAACAATCAATCAAAAGGAATTTTGAGAATGAAGAAAGATTCAACATATGTAAGAGAGGAAATCAATAATAACATTCAAGGGTTCAAGTTATATAACCTGCCTTCAAAATTGAATCCAAGATTCAAGATTCACACCTTCAATGGTGAATTAAGCTTTTTCAACCTCCCAAGGCTCGTCCTTAAGTCTTTGAGTGAAATGAATGGCTAATGTTGAAGATTGAATGGAGAAAAGAAGAATTTAAGCTTTGAATTTCGATTTCCACCATGGAATCAAGGTTGAAGATGACTATGGAGCTTACCTACAGGTTGGGGCACGTCCTCCTATTGCTCCTAAGCTCCCTTGAGTATGGCCAAAGCAAGGAAAGAAAGATGGGTCGAAAAAGCCTTTCATTTGGGTTGGAAATGAGATGTTTATAAGGAAATTTCAATGAGAGAGAAAGTGTTATAATAATCTTTTAACTCCCAAAATTGGTGCCACATACTCCCCTCCATCCCTTGAATACGAAGACATCTCCACCATATTGTAATTCCTCTTCATTATCAATGAATTAAAAGAAAGCAAATTAAGCACCTTAACCATTATAATAATAATATCCAAAAAAATTGAGTGGATATTACTTTTTAGTTAACTAATGTGAGTGGGCTGTCCACTCACTTTTGATATTTCGTGGCCTTTGCAAGGAAAAAGGAAGTTCACACTTATGCAAATTCAACCATCTCATTTTTGGTTGGAGGGCACTTCAATTAATATATATATTTGCATTAAATTGAATTAGGGTTTCAATTATGCTTAAATCTTGATTATTTTAATATCAAGATTCTCTCTCCTCCAAAGTGATTCAAATGAGACGCCCCTCTCATTTTATTTTCTCTAAATGATGCCAAGAAACATGAGGGACTCTCTAGAGGTGGTATTTTGCATATTGAACCCTAGGTTTTGGGTAATTTGCACATTACACCAAAACTAGGTTTTAATGCACAAACATTGCTTAATAAGCTCTTTCTTGGTGCTCAGGCTACCACAAGCCATACCTCTGCATCATTCTCATTCTTATGATGCTTCAAAACTTGAGGAAAATTTATCATGTAACATTTGCAAGTTAACCCCTCAACTTGGGTAATTTGCACTTTAGTCCAAAACAAGTAAAACATTGTTTCAACATTATTCAAAAAGGACTAAAATTCAAACATAAGTTCCTCTTGAGCCTTAATTACTTTTCAAAAGATAAATACAAGAATATAAATGACTTACTTAAGCAAAAACTCTAGGGTTACATTATAACCCAGGTGAGGGATGTTATAATTATAAACCCCTAACAAGGATTTCGTCCCCGAAATCCCAGGTAAAAGGGATACAATTATTATTCATTTTCTATATCATCAGGTCTCCACATAACATCTTAATGTCATTGAGATGCCATAGAACTTTGATCATCACAAATTCCTTCCATACATGGTTATCATAGAATCTATCACATAGGACACATACTCCACTGTCCTTTTCATTATTAACTATAGAGTTAATTCTGTATCAGGTAACACTACCTTGTTTAACTCAGGTGTCAAACCTCACTAATTTTGTCACCCACTTAGTACTAAAAATCTCATCATACATTTTTATCTTTAATAATCTTTTCCCACAAAGATTCTACAATTGTTCCTTCAATTAGTACATCCTTATTGATGTTATGTTTATGCAGAGCATAAACCCCTAACATGTGATGTCCATAGTATTTTATATAACTGGTTTGATTTCACAGTTGGCCCTTCCAGGCAACCAACATAAATTACCTCCTTAGATTATTGCATGAACTTTCAATTGTTCATGTGTCATTAAATCTTATTCCTCTTAAGTTCCTTGCCTTCATCATAGAAATTATAGAGATGATTACATATCATCACCTATCAGAATTATCATTATCAAGATTTCTAGATCAGGGTATTCCAACCCTTAGTTCATTACTGAACATTTTTACTTCTAGGTCTAAGGACCAGGGTATACATCATACTAAACATCCTCTTTTGTTATAAGTTGATCTATGATTAAATCAGATCTTTCCATATCAATTAAGATGTGGTAGAATTATCCATGCCACATCTCTGACTTCATTATGCTCTTTATATTGTCTCAAAATGACTACTTGATCAGAGTAATAAGAAAGATAGCAATCTAAGAGTGTCATACTTACCTTAACTTCAATAGATGAATACCTGGGCAGGGCATTCAAGAACTAAAATTAGGTAGTATGCATTTGTTTCATATTATGTTTCATACATTTAACATCTTTTTAAATTTACTATTTAATATCTTAAATTTTCTCTGGGTATTTCTTTTACATCTCTTCTATATGAGAAGAGAAATTCCAAAACAAATAAGAGAATATTATTCTGAATATAGGTTCTCATCCTTTTTATCTCTTCCTTATGTCCTCACAGGATTAATTAAAGGAAGCTCAACAATAACTACCTTTCTTATAATCAGTAGGCAAAGAGAGAAAAAAGAAAGGATAATTCAGAAGGAAACGTTTTATCTGACATGTTACCTTTACTGGTTATCTAGTGTCTTATCTGACTCAATTACATAGAGTCAACTGTCATCTGCTATTGCCTTTGTCCTCCACTACCAGAGGTAGGTGGACCACACTGTGACACTTGTCTTCGTCCTTGGCCTTCTGCTTTACTAACCTGAGGTCCTTGTGGGTTTTGCAGATTATGCCTTGACTGTTGGGTCACCACATTATTTCTTCCTGGACAATGCTGCCTAAAATGTCCTATTTGTCCACATTTATGGCAAGTTCGTCCGTCACTTGATGACCACTGCATTGATGTACTATATTGTGGTTGAACCGATGTTACCAAAAACTTTGGTTTTTTAGTACCACCAATCCACTGTTCCTGTGACTATGTAGACCTTCTTTTGAGGTTTCCCTCATGTTTCTTCATCACAGACCTTTCTATACTCTGAATTGACTCTACAAATGTGGCAAATTTCTCTCTACTTTCTAAAGCAGCTGCCGAGATAGACACCTCATCATTCAGTCCTTTCTCAAAATGTCGAATCTTCTCCTGCTCAGTGGCAGCCATTTGAGGACAAAACCGTAAAAGTTCCATAAACCTAGCTTCATATTCATTTATTTAGATGGTTCCTTTTTGTCTAAGTATGTTCTTGGAAAGTACTTATTGACGAATTCTTGAAAAAACTCCTCCCAACCAACCTCTTCATCATTCCTTTTTACTTCTTCTATGGCCCACCAATGGCCAACACTACCCTTCAAAAGGTATACAACATGTTTGACTTTGTCAGCATCTGGAATACTAAGGATCTTAAAAGCCTTTTCTAACTCAGTGAGCCATAGATCAACATCTGCTGGGTCAGTTGTCCCAGCATATTCTATAGCTCGTACATGACGTAGTCGTTCAAAAGTCTTACCAGACCCATGTCCCTATTGGGAGTTGGTGCCCTAGGTGTTGGTGCTGGCATCCGGTCTGCCATATGCCTCATTGTGATCGGGAATTCCCTAAATAGAGAATGAAAGGTTGGGTTTTCTATCATAGCTTCATCAAAATGGGGATTCTCAGGCACTGATTCCTCTCTTGCCTGATCCCTTGCACCTCCTACTGGTGCAGCAACATTGCTTTCAGCAACATGATCCTCGCATTCTCCAGACATCTTTAAGCTATCTTCCTTCTTCTGCATAGGAAGAAGTCACTATAAGATATACCAAAGGACACTAGAACAGACTCAACACCTTAGTCCTATGTCTCTGTAGACTCAGCAAACCTAGAGCTCTGATACCACTAAATTGTGGCGAAGTGTTCGTACAAAGCGTTATTAACTAAGCGGAAGTGATCATTAACAACGGATTACTAAAAATCACTAAAAATTTAAACCTTTTTCAAAGAGATCCAATTCTAGGAAACTCTTATAACAAGAACCAAAGTATTACATATACATTCTGGTTCACAAGTACATACCATGTACCATCTCTTCTTGAGGATTACAAACAACAGTTGCTTTGCCAAAAATATACATAAGCAACTTAAAACCTCGAGGTATTAAGCCAAAATCTTAGATCGATGTATTAAAAGTACTAACTACTAACTCTGAGGACCTAAGAGTATAGAGACGATACATAGGACTCTATATACAAGACATGACAGCCAGTGTCTCCACCTGAGAATTCACTACTGTCCCTACTGTTGCTGTTGCTCTTCCCCTATTGTAGGGTTCGTGTCTCCTTGTCTGTGTCTACCTAAAAAGTTGGATCCCACGGGGGTGAGAAAATTGAAAATTGTCCCAGTGAGAGATATAACTCTCTTCCAGAAACATTATTATTGCAGTTTAATAGAATAAAACTGAGCAGAGGATAAGCCGTTTAGAACATTCTCATATCTTAAAGCATTGCAACTATCTAAGATAGAGCAGTAATTCATTGATTCACTTTATAAGGAATATGAAGAACATATATATCACTTATCCATCTTACAACATTTCAAGGTTATCTTGAGATACTCATTATCATGGTATGTCATCCATGAATCATTCTCATTTCTGTCTATTGACCTTAGCCAATATGTTAGCCAGATATTGAATTTTTCCAGTTATGTGAGTATAGATCATCATGTTCTGTCCATGCATTGAACTATACCAATTATATGCAAACTTTCCAGGCATTGGACTATGCCAATCCTGTGCAAACATTCCAGGCATTGGACTATACCAATCATGTGCAAACATTCCAAGCATTGGACTATACCAATCCTGTGCAATCATTCCAGTCATTGGATTATTACCAATCCTGTGCAACCATTCCAGGTATTGGATTATGACCAATCCTGTGCAATTATTCCAAGTATTGGATTATGACCAATCCTGTGCAATTATTCTAGGTATTGGATTATTACCAATCCTGTGACATTATTCTAGGTATTGGGTTATGACCAATCCTGTGCAATTATTCCAGGTATTGGGTTATGACCAATCCTGTGCAATTATTCCAGGTATTGGGTTATAACCAATCCTGTGACATTATTCCAGGTATTGGGTTATGACCAATCCTATGATATTATTCCAGGTATTGGGTTATTACCAATCCTATGACATTATTCCAGGTATTGGGTAATTACCAATCTTGTGACATTATTCCAGGTATTGGGTTATGACCAATCCTATGACATTATTCCAGGTATTGGGTTATTACCAATCCTGTGACATTATTCTAGGTATTGGGTTATGACCAATCATGTGACATTATTCCAGGTATTGGGTTATGACCCATCCTGTGATATTTTTCCAGGTATTGGGTTATGACCAATCCTGTGACATTATTCCAGGTATTGGGTTATGACCAATCCTGTGATATTATTCCAGGTATTGGGTTATGACCAATCCTATGACATTATTCCAGGTATTGGGTTATGACCAATCCTGTGATATTATTCCAGGTATTGAACTATGTCAATCCTGTGCATCTATTCCAGGCATTGGACTATGCCAATCCTGTGCAATCATCACTGAATACCACATCACCTTTTCTAGGTAATAAACCTTGGCCAAGCCATCATAATTATTCACATCCTTTATGTAATTCAAGTATTCCTCTTATCCCCTTTAATCTTATTCAAAACACCATGGCCCTTATTTGGCCATAAGCATAAACATGCATGATTAAGATTTCATTATTATTATTATATCCAGTTATTATTATTATGTTACTAAGTTTCCATTTTTTATTTTGAACATTACCATTTCTTTCATGAGACTTTACAAACCTCTTGTTACCTCTCACTAGGCAACAACTACTCTCATGGCTCCCAAGGCCCATTACACATCTTGTCACCTCTTACTAGGCAACAATTACTCTTCATGGCTCACAAGGCCCATTACACATCTTGTCACCTCTCACTAGGCAACAATTACCCTTCATGGCTCACTTTATGTTTTACTCATTCAAGTATATTGGATTTAGAGTACATCAAGGTGTATCAACCTTGAGGTGCTGAATGTGATATCTATCATGTCTTGATGTATCACTTCCCTCATCACTTGTAAATTATCTTGTATGAGGGCATTTCCCATCCTAATACTTTATGCACCAGTTTATCACATTTATCATTCAACCATTATCAATAATATGGCCCTATCTCAGGTTAAGGTATTATTGATATAAGGGTATCCATTATCAACCACTTTAGGTGTTTCACCTACCAATATATTATTCACTATTCCATTATTAGGAATAGGGTTTCCCTTCTTTATCAATTAGGATTTTTCATAACATCACCCTATATTAGGGTTTCACATAACATTACCCTATATCAGGGTTTCACATAGCCTTACCTGAAATTAGGGTTTCTCAACTCATAGCCCAAAGTTAGGGTTATGGTTTATCATCATATTGCCCAAGATTAGGATTTCATGCTCTATAACCAAAATTTAGGGCTTCACATACCTTTACCCTATATCACGGCTAGGATTTCATATTAGGGTTTCATATAACACTATATAGCATCACCCTAGAATTAGAGTTCACATCACATCTCTGTATTAGGGTTTCACTTAACATCCCCCTTGATTAGGGTTTCACATGACATCACCCTTAATTAGGGTTTCACATTACATCCTTACCTTGAATTAAGGTTTCTTACAACATTTCCCCTAAAATTAGGGTTTCATGTAGCTTTACCCAAAATTAGGGTTTTTATGAAGCATTCCCTTAAATTAGGGTTAGAGCTCATCAACCTTCTGGATTAGGGTTTCATGATCTCATCATCATGGATCAAACCCTAATTACATATTTTATTCATGTTGAACTGAGGATTAATCACTACATGATTATCACTCATGTATAAGTTCCTCTCTGTCATCCTCTCTAGGAGATTAATTAGATTGAATAAACTTAAATGAAGAGTTGGCATAGTGTATTAAGTCTTTACTTCCATAAGAATCAAAGGTTAACCACTCTAAAGGTACTGATCATCTAAGTACTTTAGAGGTACAACCACTGCATTTAACTTGGATATATGCTATTTAACAATCAACGGATTAATTGGTCTTTCATAACTTTGAAACTATTAAATTTCCAAATGGTTTTGTTACTTTTGAACCTTCAAACGGTCTTGAGGTACTTGACCTCCATTCATTCTTGAGGTGCTTGGCCTCCATTTGGTCTTGAGGTGCTTGACCTCCATTTGGTCTACTCTCCCAAACGGTCAACATGACCAAACGATTTTGAAGATCAAATTACCCATTCGATCTTTCTCAACTTTACCCATTCAATCTTGATTGATTTTACCCATTCAGTCTTAATCCATTTTACCCATTCGGTCTTCAAATGGCCTTGAGACCATTTGGTCTTCAAATGGTTTGAAGACTGTTTGGCCTCCAAACGGTCTTGAGACCGTTTGGACCAAAACAACCCAAAAATCAAATTATCAACTAGGGTCTCAACCACTCTACCTGATTAGCGTTTGCAATTGGTGGATTCTCCATCATTGGGACTATTATAAATCATTTAATTAGAACCATTGGATCAACATCCAACTACCTCAGCCTTTGACCTTCAAACAATTTGGGACCACTTGATCCCAAATGGTCTTGAGACCATTTGATCCCAAACGGTCTTGAGACCGTTTGGTCTCAATTGGTCTTGATACCGATTTGATTCAATTATGAAACCGTCTGCACAAGATATTATTAAGGTGTGTGCTTAAGATGACATCATCATCTTCAAGCTTCATATCTTCTAAAATTTCAAGGATTCTTGTGGTGATTTTAACAATCAATCAAAAGGAATTTTGAGAATGAAGAAAGATTCAACATATGTAAGAGAAAGGAAATCAATAATAACATTTAAGGGTTCAAGTTATATAACCCGCCTTCAAAATTGAATCCAAGATTCAAGATTCACGCCTTCAATGGAGAATGAAGATTTTTCAACCTCCCAAGGCTCATCCTCAAGTCTTTGAGTGAAATGAATGGCTAAGGTTGAAGATTGAATGGAGAAAAGAAGAATTTAAGCATCGAGTTTCGATTTTCACCATGGAATCAAGGTTGAAGATGACTATGGAGCTTACCTACAGGTTGGGGCACGTCCTCCTGTTTCTCCTAAGATCCCTTGAGCACGGACAAATCAAGGAAAGAAAGAAGGGTCGTAAAAGCCTTTCATTTGGGTTGGAAATGAGATGTTTATAAGGAAATTTCAATGAAAGAGAAAGTGTTATAATAATCTTTTAACACCCAAAATTGGTGCCACATAATCCCCTCCATCCCTTGCATACGACGCCATCTCCCCCATCTTGTAATTCCTCTTCATTATCCATGAATTAAAAGAAGGAAAATTAAGCACCTTAACCATTATAATAATATCAAAAAATTGAGTGGATATTACTTTTTAGTTAACTAATGTGAGTGGGCTCTCCACTCACTTTAGATATTTCGTGGACTTTGCAAGGAACAAAGACTTTCACACTTATGCAAATTCAACCATCTCATTTTTGGTTTAATGGCACTTCAATATATATATATATATATCTATATTTGCATTAAATTGAATTAGGGTTTCAATTATGCTTTAATCTTGATTATTTTAATATCAAGATTCTCTCTCCTCCAAAGTGATTCAAATGAGATGCCCCTCTCATTTTCTTTTCTCTAAATGATGCCAATAAACATGAGGGACTCTCTAGAGGTGGTATTTTGCATATTGAACTCTAGGTTTTGGGTAATTTGCACATTACACGAAAACTAGGTTTTAATGCACAAACATTGCTTAATAAGCTCTTTCTTGGTGCTCAGGCTACCACAAGCCATACCTATGCATCATTCTCATTCTTATGATTCTTCAAAACTTGAGGAAAATTTATCATGTAACATTTTCAAGTTAACCCCTCAATTTGGGTAATTTTCACTTTAGTCCAAAACAAGTAAAACATTTTTTAAACATTATTCAAAAAGAGACGTGGTGGTTTGGTGGAGGGATGCGATGCGCCACGAGGTCCAGATCTGAGCAAGAGGTCTGGTGTTCATCTTCGGTGACTCTAGTCCGTTCAAGAGAGACGTGTAGAGAGAGCTTTTCCCATCAGGCATGGGAATCGTGTGCTGCTCCATCTACACGTCCCCTTCCCCTCCTCTGAGCGAACCCTGGGTATTCCAGGGCAGCGACGGCCCATCCGCAAGTCATCTATGATTCCCTTCATTGGAAGCCCAATGCCGTGGTGGGACTGCGACGGCGGGTGGATTAGGTCGCTGGGTGGTTATCGGCGACGCGTCCAGCCGCTAGCGAAGGTGGCGTCCGTCAAGGTTGTGCAAGCGCGGTCTCTACCCTGGCAGTTGGAGCTCTGCTATAGCTGTTGTATGCCGACGGCACGCTTCCTGCGGGGTTTGTGCTCCTTGACATAGTGAAGATCAGTGTGGTGGGGCTTCGCTCCTATCCATTGCTAGGTTACAGGTTCCCTCCATGGGGAAAATCCATGGAACATCCTTAAGATGTTCGACGGAATGCTGCTTGCATTCAGCAGTGTTTGTAAGCTGTGTTTCTGGTGTGGCATGAAGGTAAGCGTTATGCTCTGCGGCTGGCGTTGAAGAATGCATCTGCTGCAACTGATCCCTGAACTGGAGCTTTTAGTCTAGGACCCTTGCAAGACAACATAGTTTGTTGCTTTCGAGGATTGAAGCTTGAAGGATTCCCTAAACTTGGCATGTCACCACACCTTGTGGGTGGTTTGATTGTTAGTGATGATGTGCTAAGTGGCAAAGGCTGATCTTAATCTTCCCTTCTTGATCGCTCTTCTATGCAAGAATGCTCGGTTTCTACTGGATCTATGGTTCAGGCTGCTTCCTAAAGATGCATGATGCATAGAGATCCTTTGTCAGGTGTTATCCTAACATGGATCATGGTTTCTAGAGACTAGAGCAATCTGCAACTTCAACAGTTGATTCTGGATCGAATAGCGGTTGTATGAGCTATGTTGAACTGTCTTACCATTTGTGGGTGTGCTTTTTGTATGTATGGCAATTCGAGATAGTTCTTCTTCTGGTAGGAAAGTCTGGAACTAGTTGCTTGGAGTTTTTTAGGTCTCCTTCTTTTCCTGGTTTATCTTGAGGATCCAATGTTTCCCCTTGCGTGGGGCACTGGTTTCATTGCTAGGATTTATTTTGTTGTCTTTTGTGATGTAATGGGGTACCATGTGCCCAAAGTTTTTGGTAATATATAGCAACATGCATTTTAGACCGACCAAAAAAAACATTATTCAAAAAGGACTAAAATTGAAACATAAGTTCCTCTTGAGCCTTAATTACTTTTCAAAAGATAAATACAAGAATATAAATGACTTAAGCAAAACCTCTAGGGTTACATCATAACCCAGGCCAGGGATGTTACATACATACTCATCAAGAACTCACTTTATTGACTTGGGAATACTTCCTAGGGTCTCTAGTTCAAATTAGGGTTTCCTTAGGGTTCTTTAGATCTATTTCTCGACTTTACCTTTTCAGGTCAACAAAACCCTAAAACAACAATTCTATGTTCGTAACCCTAATTACTCAACTATTCTCATTAAGGCCTCTTTATTACCAAATTGGCTTAGGATTAACCAAACTTCATCTCATACATAGGATTTCAAAATATAACTCATGAAAAGTCATTAAAACCTAGATTAGGTTTTCTAAGCCCATTAATGTACTTTATTCATATGAAACCCTAAATTAGCCAATTAAGCACATGGATCATCCTTTTAGATTCAAAACATCCTTTTTATTAACAACATGTTAATATCCACATAAAACATCCATAACACTTTACTCAACCTCCTTAATCATCAAATTAGGGTTTCTTACTCATGAAAGCATTAAGATTAGTAACGTTATATACTTTTTGAACTTTGGACAGATTTAGGCTTCAATATTATTTTTAATGGGTTCCTTGCATTTTTCTGATCAATTTTTATATATGACTTGTCCATATCTGAGTTACCCATAATTATTTAGGATTTTCACAAAGTAAATTACCTTTCAGCCAATCGCTGGCTGCCACATCAGCCTTTACCTTATGTCCCAGTGGCTTGCTTGGACCAATAGCCACCTGCCACGTGGACCGCGCTTCACATGAGCAAGGTGTCGCAAAAGGTCTCTATTGCCCTTCCTTCTAAATAGTAGGTCAGGGGGTGCGGAGGTCTTTTCCCCTAACTCATCTTCTTCCTCTGTTTCCCCCTTTCTCATGGCTTGTTGCCATGGACGGTCAGCTCTGCCTGTTAACTCTCCCTTCGTTTACCTCAGACCTTCACGTGAGCACTCCATGGGCTCCGTCCCACCTGATCAAACTCTTCGTCCATCTAGCCTCGTCCCTCTAGTGCTCAGGGTTAGCTGCCCTTCGAGTCATCCCAGAGCAGGGAGCATGCAGGAATAGGGGGCGGCGTCCCTTCTGAATACACCAAGGTTTTCCTCACTGGGGATAGATTCTCACCAAACCTTGGTGCGGGTCTCGTAAACTCCTCCCCCCCATATAAGGAGAAGGTGAAAAGCTTCTCCAAGTTGAAGGAGAAGGTGAAGGTTGAAGATCTTTGAGAAGAGTGGGAAATTACTTCAAGATGGGAGACTTGTTGCAAGAAGGGGAGCTCCTTGGTGAAGGCGTCCATCTCCTTACAAAAGTGGGTAAGCCCTTATAGAGGTTGAAGACTCTTGCTCAAATGATAGGTAAGACCTTGTATGGTTTATTGTCTCTTTTTGGTCCTTAAAAGGAAGGCTAGTTATCCTTTCCCTATAAAAGGAAGGTCTTATTGTATGTAATATAATGGAATATAAGTATGTACTAGTTGCAATATCATATGGCTTGACCTCTCTAGGTAGTGGATTGACTTTCTCCTAATTTGGAGATTGGAACCATTCTACATAGCTTGTTCTTATGCCTATTCAATCTCTCTCATCCTTGATATGTATGCTTAGTTTCACTTAAAATTCCATATTTGCAATCCTAATTCTTGAAGTAATTCGAAGGTCTGATCAATTTTGCTTAAGTGCTTTTAGTTATATTCACCCTCCCCATCTAAAGCCCTTTAATCCAGCAAGTGGTATCAAAGACATGCTCTTTTCTGACACAGTCTCCCACTAGACGAGAAAATGGGTGACAACCTCTTATGTTCTCTCAACATGGAGGGTAATTCTCCATGAGGCCTCCAATCTTCGATGGAACAAACTTCCTTTATTAGAAGCAACAGATTGAGTTCTACTTGCAAGGAATGATCTACGACATGTGTAAAGTAGCCATCCTTCCCTACACAGAGTTGGTCGGAGATATAACCACTTGAGATGAAGCTAATTTAAATAAGGCACAACTGAATACCAAGGTCATAAGCATCATTAATGCAGACCTTACCCCTTCCAAGTTCATCCGGGTCTCTTCTTGGGAAACATCCCATGAAATATTGAACTAGCTCTGCATCACCTATGAAGGGACCAATCAAGTCAAGGAGTCCAAGATCTACATGCTTAAAGGTATCCTTGAGAACTTCAAGATGGGGAAGAAGGAGAGAGTTGTTGAGATGTACTCAATACTCAACACCATCTGTGATATCCCTCATTTTTGAGGTTTGGTATCCTATTTTGATATAGATTTTGACAGATATGAATCCTACAATATACTATGAAACCTTATTCAGACAGTATGATTCATCAAATGTCTTGATTTGATGTGTGATGATAAGATCATGAAATTAGTCGACCTTTATTTCTATACATGGTTGGGAATGATTCTTGGAATTGTAGTGCATTTTTGGGTCAGAAGACCTTGTATTGAGGTGTACAATAAGTATTCACAGTTGATTAAGTGGATTACAACTCATTGAGGTGTCATTGAATTTTAGCCTATTTTTTTTACCAGGATAACATTAGACTTAAGTATGATAAAGCTTGGCCAAAAACTGAATGGAAATGGGTGAGCAATGCACGATCAATGTTTCTTTTGATTTGATATTTTTTTTACAAGTAAAAAATCATTTATATAAAAAGGAAATGAGTATATCTTGAGGCACGGTGAGGTGGTCGTTTTGGTAGTTCTGGGTCACTGAGAACTTGGGTAGATTGGCAGGGTAGCTCGCCTTTTTCGGATCCAAGTACCCCCCTTATGTGAAAAGGGTAGAATGAAGGGAGAACAGAAGTCCTATTATACTTTGAACTCGCCTATGCGCCTGAAGCGTCAAGGAAGAATGAGCGTGAAGGGTTGTGCGAGGCTTCTGTAGAAATCTAAACTTGTATGGCGAGCCCTTCGTCATCCAGTTCGACTTCCTTTGAGGTCGGGTTGCACTTCACCACACCTCTCGGTGTCCGGGAGGCAGGTTACCACAGACAAGATGAGAAGTTGTGGGTCCTTCCCTGGGCTCGTCGGAGTTGGGGTCCCTATTTCAGGATCCTTGTGAGGTCGTTCCTGAGCAGGAAAACTCACTGCTGGTGCACTATGACGATGATGATGCCGACAACTTCTTGTCGGAGCCTCGACGATTTGCTATTGGAGAAGATCTGTTGTTCTCCCTATCCAGTGAAGGAACAATAGGGAATTATTCTGGCCTGAAGCTCTGTGTGAGATTTTGAGGAGGCGGCGACAACCCACCTTACTGGAGGTGGAGATGGTGCTTGTCAAGGATGATGCTTGCAGAGACGCCCCAACTGGTGAGCCCATGACGTGGTTGATCTGTCCTCTCTACCAATCTTGGGTATCTGGAGGCGAGCACATCAATCCGATGAAGAACACTCCTCAACGTCTAGGTTTCCAGGAGGAGGAGGAGTCATATGATGCCTTGCCTTACTGTGGCGACATAGGAACGTAGAAGATTATGACGGCATGAGAACACAAGTTGCATGGGAGACAAAGAACCACGGCGGCACTGTAACTCAGGGACAACCAGGAGCATGATCATCGTGTCTGAGTCATACGAAGAGGTGAGGATCATGTATGATCCCTCACTGATGATCTGTTATGCGAGTAGTCCCAGGACATGGAGCAGGGTGCGAGGAGGATTCTCTGTCACAGTTTTGAGGTGCCGTGGCGGCGCTGGAGATTCGGGGCAGAAGCAGTGATAAGGAGTCCCAGAGCTTCTGAGATCCTCACAGGCAAGCACAGCTTCAGCGGTGCCGTGAAGAATAGGGAGAGGCTTCAGCACCACGGCTTGACACCAGCGGCAGCCTTTGCTGTCGTGTTTACAATTGTGAAATTCTGAGGAGAAAGGATCCACTGTGATCGCTCATCCAGGGGGAGGCAATGACGGCGGCGGTTTCATGCCCAGGTTGGGGCGCACACAGCAGATCGCGAGAAAGGGAGAGGGGCTTCGACTAAACCTGGTCCAAGCTAGGAGAGGCGGGTCGAGTCCTATTCAGCCTGAACCGGGTCCAAACCGGATGAACCGGCCGACCCAAGCCCTGTAAAAGGTAAAGCATTTATTAATTCTCAGAAATATACTTAATCTTGCACAATTGGTTATAAATAGCTCCCTTGGCCTATAAATTATCCAAAAATACTCCTAGACTTAGAAAAATGCCATGTACATTACTTGACCTTTAGATCAGATCTTTGATGAACTAAAATTGACGATATTTAATTTAGATGAGAATGCTTCATTTAAATGATATAATTAGAAAATGGTCGAGGTTAAATCTGAGAAAGATAAGTTTGAACCCTAATATCATCTGGAAATTAAATGTGGACTCTGATCTTAATATTATTGAGAAATTTTAGGTCTTTTCTCATTAAAATCCAATTCCATGTTTGTAACCTCATTTTAATTCTAGAAAATAGACCAGTTATCAGAAACATATAAAAAGCATACCAGACCCTTAGAATGACATCTGGATCTCTATAAAAATACCAGAGACATATTTAAGATCAGTTGAACCTAGTTTTGGTGTAAAACCCTAATTTGGACCTAAAATACCAAGAATATGGTGTACATATATTAATGATGATTAATTTCTTTAAATTAGGTGTTGACCAGATTATCTAGATGATCATGGATATGTGAGGAATATCTGAACTCAGGTACGTGGGTTTTTATTAAGTATAAGACTAGTTTTCATGAATGCATAATGATATGATGTACTTTGGATGCTTGTGTTTGCATATAAATTCTTGGATGTGTATTAGTAGTATATGCTCCGTAAAACATTACAGAACATAAAAGAATATGGATGGTTTGTAGCTACTGAGTGGATATATGCTCTCTCTCTCTCCCTCAATCCTCTCTCTCTCTCTCTCTCTCTTCCTCTAAATATAAGGTCGGCACTCGGTCCCCATAGCCCAAGGGGCGGGGAAAAATGAAGTGCGACATCTCTCTCTCCCCTCTGAACATAAGGTCAACACTTGGTCCCCATAGCCCAAGGGGCGGGGAAAAATGAAGTGTGACACCACTTAGTAGTACAAACGCATCAAAAGGCATCTAAAAATGTGTTTACCTGATTATCGCTTTAAATAATATTTTCTTTTATTCTTTCTTTCTCAAGATTTTTTTTTCAATTATGCAAGCATATTAGTATGTATCTTTCTACCCATGGGCACAACACCTTGTGTGTTGATTCGTTGTTTCACGTATGTTTTAGGTTCAGAGCTAGCTTGGGATAAAAGACGGGAAGTGAGCAGTTGTCCAGGTTGTACCTATTGTGTAGATCCTAGTTTAGCATACATGTTCTTAGACTGTAGAAACTTTCATTCAATATGTAATTGTAAACCATTGTGTAATAAATTCATGTTGTATAAATTTACAAGTTGAATGTTGAGAATGTTATGGTTGTATGTTCATGTATGCGTATTATGCTTCCGCATCGCTTTCTGATATGATTGGATGATGTTTTCGGATTCTGACCTCTCATTCCCAATAGGGTTTGGAGAAATCAAAATCCGGGGACGTCACAGTTGGTATCAGAGCATGAACAATAGCTACACCTAACAATTGCTCATCATGAAACATTAAACCTAAATCTCACCTTTCACCTTAAACCCTATAAATTTAGCAAGTTGTTTTAAAGGAATAAGTTCTGACTTAGCCTCTAGGTTAAAACCTAGATGTTCGAGAACTAGGTTTAGACAAGTGTCTGAAACCCTGTCCATATAGAGCTCATATGTATTGGGTAGCTACACTAGTCTACACTATGTTCTCACCATTTCACTAGGTGACATGACACTAGACTATCTTCTGTGTGTTGGACACTCGAGTTTGCTGGTTTGGTTTTGTTTCCCAATCGGCTCGCACCTCGACAGTTTTCTCTGACGCCTTCTTTCTCATAGAAAAACTATATAATATTTTATTAGATATATGTAAATATAAAAATGTGTCCCTCACACAGGAGAGTAGTGGGTGTTCATGCAATCTAAGTGAAAGGGAGTGACATCAGTCTAGAAGAGAGAGTAGTCTAGATTAGATGTCTAGAGCCTTATCAAGATATGTGATACATGGAGTGGATGATAGAATGATAGTTGAAATAAGCATGTGCAATCTTACCTAAGTTGATCTATGATGGTATAAGTTTCCTTATTGAGATTTGAGTTATATATGAACCGAATCCACTCTTGGAGGATCTATGCTAAGTCTTGATGATGAAAGTACATTCCCTTTTCCTACTTAAGATAAGCTAAGTTAAGATAGAGATGAGTGTGCATGAGCCTCAAGCTCTTATACAAGGAGGATATCTAGTGGTAGGATGAGATATGTGGTGAACTCTAGAGAGAGTAAGACCCACAGGGAGAAGGTCATAGGACCTAGCCTCCAATATATGAGATATGAGTTAAAAAAAAATCCTACACTAGATTACTCTCGAGTGTTGAGTTGAGTCCTTATGCATGATTCAAATCTATATGTGAGAACTGGGTAAAATAAAAGGATGGTTAGATGACCCATATGATAAAGTCAATCATTTGGATGAGTTAGGTCCTAGCTAGAGTGACATATTTTGTGAATCTCATCATTAGTTGCAAGTGAGGTAATAGATGAACTCTAGTTATGAGAGTATGATGCTTTGTGCAAAAGATACTAAAAAATACAATTCTTCCTTCTCTTTATTAATATATGATAATTGAAACCTCACTTGAGCTATATGGATGATTTATATATGAGGAGTCACTTGTATAAGCTTGACCTTTTCTATATTTCCCCCTACATCATACATGTAGAACCCAAGATTGAAATAATGATAAGTTTGACTCTAAAATATTCTCTTCCCCTTCATATGAAACATGAAAGATATGATGCTGAGATCATGGGATAAACTTGGTATATTCTCTTTTTCCCTTCAAATAATACATGCAAGACATAAAAAGTTGAATTCATGAACTTGATATAAAGATATTTTTGGATCATAAGATGTATGATCAGAAATATAGTTCATAACTTTGATTCTCCACAATGTATGCTTCTAAGTTGAGTATGAATATCACACCATAGGATGAAACCCTAATGGTCAAACATGTTACGTTAGCCCTTCTTAAGTAGAAAAATTCTAATATCAAAGATGAAGATAAATCTCCTCTAATGCTGAAATCATTGTAAGATGTTAATGATGTTAGATTTGAATGATCTGAATACCATGGCATAAACGAATTCCTCTTGAACCTTAAAAAGTATGAACAAAACATGTATGCTTATGGGTGATGTAATCCTAAGATATCATAATGTCATGTTATGGTTAAGTGATGCTTCCGCATATATATATATATATATATATATATATATATATATATATATATATATATATATATATATATATATATATATAAGGTGGAGTGGACGCACCCAAGAATCTCTAGACCCTAAGTTGACAACTTAGAGTGCATGCAACTAGGGTGGCCTTAGAACCTAAGAAATAATGATGTATATGAAGTTCGACCCAAAAATAGCCTCTTAAGGATGAGATTAGTTGAATTTAGAGGACGAAATTCCATATAAGATGGGGTGAATGTGATATCCCTCATTTTTGAGGTTTGGTATCCTATTTTGATATAGATTTTGACAGATATGAATCCTACAATATACTATGAAACCTTATTCAGACAATATGACTCATCAAATGTCTTGATTTGATGTGTGATGATAAGATCATGAAATTAGTCGACCTTTATTTCTATACATGGTTGGGAATGATTCTTGGCATTATAGTGCATTTTTTGGTCAGAAGACCTTGTATTGAGGTGTACAATAAGTATTCACAGTTGATTAAGTGGATTACAACTCATTGAGGTGTCATTGAATTTCAGCCTATTTTGTTTTTACCAGGATAACATTAGACTTAAGTATGATAAAGCTTGGCCAAAAACTGAATGGAAATGGGTGAGAAATGCATGATCAATGTTTCTTTTGATTTGATATTTTTTTTTACAAGTAAGAAATCATTTATATAAAAAGGAAATGAGTATATCTCGAGGCACGGTGAGGTGGCTGTTCTGGTAGTTTTGGGTCACCGAGAACTTGGGTAGATTGGTAGGGTAGCTCACCTTTTTCGGATCCAAGTACCCCCCTTATGTGAAAAGGGTAGAATGAAGGGAGAACAGAAGTCCTATTCTACTTTGAACTCGCCTATGCGCCTGAAGCGTCAAGGAAGAATGAGCGTGAAGGGTTGTGTGAGGCAGCCGTAGAAATCTAAACTTGTATGGCGAGCCCTTCGTTATCTAGTTTGACTTCCTTTGAGGTCGGGTTGTACTTCGCCACACCTCTCGGTGTCCGGGAGGCAGGTTACCACGGACAAGATGAGAAGTTGTGGGTCCTTCCATGGGCTCGTCGGAGTTGGGGTCCCTATTTTAGGATCCTTGTGAGGTCGTTCCTGAGCAGGCAAACTCGCTGCTGATGCACTATGACGATGATGATGCCGACAACTTCTTGTCGGAGCCTCGACGATTTGATATTGGAGAAGATCTGTTGTTCTCCCTAGCCAGTGAAGGAACAATAGGGAATTATTCTGGCCTGAAGCTCTGTGTGAGATTTTGAGGAGGCGGCGACAACCCACCTTACTGGAGGTGGAGATGGTGCTTGTCAAGGATGATGCTTGTAGAGACACCCCAACTGGTGAGCCCACGACGTGGTTGATCTGTCCTCTCTACCAATCTTGGGTGTCTGGAGGCAAGCACATCAATCCGATGAAGAACACTCCTCAACGTCCAGGTTGCCAGGAGGAGGAGGAGTCATATGATGCCTTGCCTTGCTGCGACGACATAGGAACGTAGAAGATTATGACGGCGTGAGAACACAAGTTGCATGGGAGACAAAGAACCACGACGACACTGTAACTCAGGGACAACCAGGAGCATGATCATCGTGTCTGAGTCATACAAAGAGGTGAGGATCATGTATGATCCCTCACTGATGATCCGTTATGCGAGTAGTCCCAAGACATGGAGCAGGGTGCGAGGAGGATTCTCTGTCGCGGTTTTGAGGTGCCGTGGCAACACTGGAGATTCGGGGCAGAAGCAGTGATAAGGAGTCCCAGAGCTTCTAGGATCCTCACCGGCAAGCGCAGCTTCAGCGGTGCCGTGAAGAACAGAGAGAGGCTTCAGCACCATGACTCGACACCAGCGGCAGCCTTTGCTGTCGTGTTTGCAGTTGTGAAATTCTGAGGAGGAAGGATCCACTGTGATCACTCGTCCAAGGGGAGGCAACGACGACGGCGGTTTCATGCCCAGGTAGGGGCGCACACAGCAGATCGTGAGAAAGGGAGAGGGGCATCGACTAAACCTGGTCCAAGCTAGGAGAGGCGGGTTGAGTCCTATTCAGCCTGAACCGGGTCCAAACTGGATGAACCGGCCGGCCCAAGCCCTGTAAAAGGCAAAACATTTATTAATTCTCAAAAATATACTTAATCTTGCACAATTGGTTATAAATAGCTCCCTTGGCCTATAAATTATCCAAAAATACTCCTAGACTCAGAAAAATGCCATGTACATTACTGGACCCTTAGATCAGATCTTTGATGAACTAAAATTGACGATATTTAATTTAGATGAGAATGATTCATTTAAATGATATAATTAAAAAATGGTCGAGGTTAAATCTGAGAAAGATAAGTTTGAACCCTAATATCATCTGGAAATTAAATGTGGACTCTTATCTTAATATTATTGAGAAATTTTAGGTCTTTTCTCATTAAAATCCAATTTCATGTTTGTAACCTCATTTTAATTCTAGAAAATAGACCAGTTATCAGAAACATATAAAAATCATACCAGACCCTTAGAATGACATCTGGATCTCTATAAAAATGCTAGAGACATATTTAAGATCAGTTGAACCTAGTTTTGGTGTAAAGCCCTAATTTGGACCTAAAGTACCAAGAATATGGTGTACATATATTAATGATGATTAATTTCTTTAAATTAGGTGTTGACCAGATTATCTAGATGATCATGGATATGTGAGGAATATCTGAACTCAGGTACGTGGATTTTTATTAAGTATAAGACTAGTTTTCATGAATGCATAATGATATGATGTACTTTGGATGCTTGTGTTTGCATATAAATTCTTGGATGTGTATTAGTAGTATATGCTCCGCAAAACATTACAAAACATAAAAGAATATGGATGGTTTGTAGCTACTGAGTGGATATATGCTCTCTCTCTCCCTCAATCCTCTCTCTCTCTCTCTCTCTCTCTTCCTCTAAATATAAGGTCGGCACTCGGTCCCCATAGCCCAAGGGGTGAGAAAAAATGAAGTGCGACATCTCTCTCTCCCCTCTGAATATAAGGTCGGAACTCGGTCCACATAGCCCAAGGGGCGGGGAAAAATGAAGTGTGACACCACTTAGTAGTACAAACGCATCAAAAGGCATCTAAAAATGTGTTTACCTGATTATCACTTTAAATAATGTTTTCTTTTATTCTTTCTTTCTCAAGATTTTTTTTCAATTATGCAAGCATATTAGTATGTATCTTTCTACCCACGTGCACAACACCTTGTGTGTTGATTCATTGTTTCACGTATGTTTTAGGTTCAGAGCTAGCTTGGGATAAAAGACGGGAAGTGAGAAGTTGTCCAGGTTGTACCTATTGTGTAGATCCTAGTTTAGCATACATGTTCTTAGACTGTAGAAACTTTCATTCAATATGTAATTGTAAACCATTGTGTAATAAATTCATGTTGTATAAATTTACAAGTTGAATGTTGAGAATGTTATGGTTGTATGTTCATGTATGCGTATTATGCTTCTGCATCGCTTTCTGATATGATTGGATGATGTTTTCGGATTCTGACCTCTCATTCCCAACAGGGTTTGGAGAAATCAAAATCCGGGGACGTCACACCATCATCAATGGACTTACTTTTTTGGGCCAACCTATGGATAGAGGGACCATCAACTCCAAGATCCTTGGGTCTCTTCCCAAAAGATGGAAATCCAAGGTGACTTCTATTGAAGAAATTAGAAGCCTTGGTGACATTGTCACTAAAGAGCTCACTGGAAATCTTTAAGCTTATGAGCCAAGACTTGACAAGCAAGAGGAAGATGAGAAGCAAGAAGAGAAATGGTCAAAGAAGATCAAGTATAGTGCATTCAAAGCTCAAGTGGTGGCAATTTTTCTTCAACAACAAGTTGCTTTTCGGCCTACACCTCCTTTCTCAAGTGAAGATGAATCCCCTAGTAGTCATGAAGCTAACTACTCCAAGGATAAGCACTTTAACGGATAGCCATCCTCCTCCTCTACTCCAAGGCGCTATAATGTGGCCAAAAAGGGCACTACAAGAATGATTACTCCAAGGAAATGAAGTCCTACCACAAGAGCAGTTCCAAGAAGAAGGATGACTACAAGAAGGATAGAAAGTACAAGACGAAGGATAATAAAGAAAGAAGAAGTAAAAATGCAGCCCATGCCACATGGGAAGAGTCTTCTTCTAGTGATTCCAGCTCCAATGAGGGAGAGTTCCACCTTGCTCTCATGGCCTCAACAAGTGAAGATATTAGTGAGGTTAGTTTAAATGAACTATATAAAGAATCCCTCATTGATATGCTTAATGATTCCCTCTCTTCTTATTTCAAATGAAAATCTAAGAAGAAGAGGTTAGGGAAAATTGTTGATGACTTGTATGCTAAAATTGAGTTTCTTGAGGAAAATGAAAAAGTTCAACTTCATAGTATTGATTCTTTGCAAGGCCAATTTCTTGATCTTGAGCTTCGATACAATGGAGTTGAAGAATCGGATGATGCCTATCTTAAGAGCATTGAGAGACTCAGATGAAAACCAAATCTCCTCAATGAGCTTGTTTTAATTAGAATAGGAAATGATAAGCTTGTTACCAAATGTAATGATCTTAGACATGCTTGTGATGCTATTAAAGAGGAAAATAGGATCTATCTTGATGAGCTTATTATGCTTAAAACTAAAAATGCTAGATTTCTTTCTCAAATAAATGATCTTTCTTCTAGACTTTTATTTCCAACTAATGAAGTAGATAGTCTTTCTTTAGAAAAAGATTCTTATCTTACTAAAGCGCTTTGTTTAGAGGCCGATTTACTTCATGCTCAATATGAACTTGCTAGTTTATCTTACAAAGTCATTATTCTTAGTGATGATAACCAAAAGCTTAGAGTTCGTTGCAAAAGTTACTCAAAGGAAAAAAATCCCTCAATGAAGTTCTAGATTACTATACTAAGCATAGTCCAAAAAGTGGTTTGGGATATGAGGGTACTCCTAAAAGCAAGGGAAAGGGTAAGAAAAAAAGCAAGGAATCTCCTATATTCCATGGAGATTCATATTGTCAGCCTTTTTCCATTTAGAAGGGCAGAATCCAAGTATAGTGACCTAAGAGGATATTTCATCTTTGAATTTCAATTCAAATCAAATAATTGCTCAATACCCTAGTGGATCAACTTATTTCTAAGAACCCTATGGTTTGTTTGGTTTGCAAGAGTGACGATCGTTACTCTATTTATTGTCCTTATTGACAGAAGAGGACCAACCCAAAGATGAAATGGGTCCCCAAGCTAACTCCGGATCCCAAGGTTTGAGTTGGGAACCAACATCTTCCTTTATTGTAGGTAAAAGGAAATGTATTGTTTATAGTGGTTTCTCAAGGCATATGATAGGTGAAATAAGCCACTTCAACAACTTCACAAAGAAGAAAGGAGGATTGGTAACTTTTGCTGACAACAAAAAAGCTAAAGTGATATGTGAGGATGATGTAGGAAATTCACTATGCATTAAGAATATTATTCTTTTTGATGCCCTACATCACAAGTTAATTTGTGCTATCCAATTATGTGATAATGGCTATATTGTTTTATTTACCTCACTTCAATGCTTTTGCTTCTAGATTCCCTCTCCTACAATGTTATACATAAGGGAACTAGAAATGGAAACCTATACGTCATTATTCTTAATTCTTTCAAGCCTATTCTTGGTAAATGGCTTGTTGTTGATAAGAGTGATATATCTTTGTGGTATCATAGGTTTGGTCATGTAAATATGCATTAGTTGAAGACGTTTAGCAAAAAATAATCGGTAAAGGGACTTCCTAAATTGGAATTTGAGAAGGATGAGGAATGCCAACCTTGTACATAAGGAAAGCAAACTAAATCCACCTTTAAATCCGAACTAGTCCTTAGTACCAAGAGAACTCTTGAACTTATTCATATTGATCTATTTGGACCTATGAGAACTCAATCATTTTGTGGTATCAAGTATTTCCTCGTGATTGTTGATGATTTTTCTCGCTATACTTGGACTTTCTCTTAGTTTCAAAAAGTGACACTCTTAATGTTTTCTCTACCTTTTGCAAATGAGTTGAAAATGAAGCTTGTTATCAGATCATCTCTATCTGCACTGACCATGGGGAAGAATTTGAAAATGACATGTTTAAATGTCTTTGTATGGAATTTGGGTATGCACATAACTTTTCTTCACCTCACACACCTCAATAAAATGGGGTTGTAGAGAGAAAGTATAGGTCTCTACAGGAAATAGTTATGACCAAGCTTATAGAGTATGATACTCCAATGAAGTTTTCAGTTGGAGCTGTTAGCACTTCATCTTTTGTACAAAATCAGGTTTTCACTCATCCATCTTTGAAAAAAACCCCCTATGAGTTATGGTGTGGTAGAACTCCCTCTATTGATTTCGTTCATGTCTTCAGTTGTGCTAGTTTTGTTTTAAACACCAAGGATTCTCTCAACAAGTTCAATGCAAAATCATACAAGGCGTTCTTTCTTGGATATAGTACTACTAGAAAAGCTTACATATTGTTTAATATTAACTTGTCTAAAGTAGAACAATCTAAAAATGTTAAATTTATTGAAAATAACTCCTTTATT
Organism: Alisma plantago-aquatica; assembly: GCA_963693085.1. NCBI lineage: Eukaryota > Viridiplantae > Streptophyta > Magnoliopsida > Alismatales > Alismataceae > Alisma > Alisma plantago-aquatica. The sequence continues at coordinate 463,509,785 of OY856414.1, forward strand.
TCCAAGAATATTGTAAATAATGATGTTATAGATGAGGTGTTTCCTCACTTGAAAGATCTCAACATTGTTGACAAATGAAAAGAGGTGATAGTAGATGAAAAAGAGAAAGAAGAATAAAAGAAGGATCCATCTCCCCCATTTGAGAAACATCATCTTAAAGATCTCATTATAGGTAATCCTTTTGAAAGGGTGAAGATGCGGGCTGCATTCAACAAAGAATCAGCCGAAAATGCCTTCATCTTACAACTTGAGCCAAAGAATGTCAAAGAAGTTCTCAAGGATGATGAATGGATCCTAGCTATACAAGAGGAGTTAGAGAAGATTGAAAAGAATAAAGTGTGTACCTTACTTAAAGAAAAAGTGTGGACCTTAGTGCCAAGACCAAATGATAAGAAGATCATTGGAACCAAGTGGGTCTACCGCAACAAGCTCAATGAAAGCAGCAAAGTGGTGATGAACAAATCAAGGTTAGTTGTACAAGGCTACAATCAATAGGAAGGTATTGATTTTTTTGAAACTTATGCTCCTGTTGCTAGACTTAAATCTATTAGAATGTTACTTGGCTTTCCTATAAGAATTTCTTACTTTACCAAATGGATGTTAAAAGTGTGCTTTTGAATGGTACAATAGAGGAGGAAGTCTATGAGGCTCAACCTCTTGGCTTTGAACATGCTAAGCTACCTAAGCATGTTTATTTGTTGCAAAAAGCTCTCTATGTACTCAAACAAGCCCCTAGAGCTTGGTATGGGAAATTAAAGAATTTTTTTCTAGACAATGGCTATATCATGGGAAAAGTTGATTCCACTCTATTTCTTAAACACACTTCTAGAAACTTTTTGATCATTCAAATTTCTATTTGATGATATTATCTTTGGCGGAATTGATCTTGAACTTTGCAAGGAGATTAGTTCTTTTATGCAGAGTGAGTCTAAGATGAGCATGATGTGGGATCTTATCTTCTTCCTTGGCTTCCAAATTAAGAAAACCAAGGAAGGTTACCAAGGCATGTATAAAATTTAACTCTTGAAGAGATTTGGGATGGAGAAACTAAGCCAATGGATACCCCCATGTCAAATGCCATCAAACTTGATAAAGATGAAGAAGGTGAGAAGGTAGGCGAGAAGCTCTATAGGGGTATGATCGGTAGCTTACTTTATTTAACTACCTCTAGACCAAATACTATGTTTAGTGTTGGATTGTGTACTAGATTTCAATCAAGTCCTAGAGAATTCCATCTTATAGCGGCTAAGAGGATTTTGAGGTATCTAGCCAAAACCCAAAATTTTGGACTATGGTCACCCAAGTCAAGGGACTTTACTCTTACTTCTTATAGTGATGCAGATTATGCAGGGTGCTTAGTTGATATAAAGTGCACAACTAGCACTTGATTCCTCCTAGGACAATGCTTAGTCTCTTGTTTCTCTAAGAAACAAAGCACAATGGCTCTTTCAACTACTGAGGTTGAGCACATTGTAGTTGGGAGTTGTGCCAAAATCATGTAAGGGTCCACACCTTGATTAGTGGATTAACATGATTTCTTACCTTAATTACATTCTTAAAACCCTAAAAAAACCTTGTGATGTGATTTGATATCATGTGACAAGCTTAAGTTCCAAGTTTGATCCAATTTGGAGACTGTTTGAGCAAGTTACACAATTTTGAATATGTTTTGGACTTTTCTATAGTTTACCCATATCTAAGGTTTTTCTTGAAATTTGTCACATTCTTTTTGTTCCTTACATGTTTGAGTTGGTTGTGTCATGGGGAACCTATATGCACCTTGTTTTGATGGTGAAATTTCATTAGGGTAAGTTAGGGTTTTGCTCTCATGGATGAGCTACCTTGTAGGCCATCAACTGATGGTTCCCTTTAGATTGGTAAGATTTTATGATCATCCTTAGGTGGGGATAACCAATGGTGGCCATGTAGGTCAATGGTCTTCTCTCTTGAGGTCCCTTGGACTGATGGTTTTCTTGGAAGGGGTGATGAATTGATGGTTTCCCACCAAGTGACCTAGGGTTTCAAGAACCAATGAGTACCAAGTGATGAAACTTGATCGTTACCATGGGAGGATCAAGATCCAATAGCCCAACATATTAGAGAACCAATGGATCTACTTCTTTCATGGACCTGATGTCCCATGGACATGGACACTTGGAAAACATGTTAGGATACCTAAATCTTATTTTCTATCTCACCTAGAGCTTTATAAACCTCTTACCTTCCATGCAAACAAACCCTTTAGACCCCTTTCTCTTCCTTTTTGTATACATCTCTTCCCTCGTTCTATAGGTGGAGAAGAAGGTTCCCAAGGTAAAAGAAGGTGGTTGATCTTCTTGCGTGTGGAACTAGGATTTCGATCTACCCTCTCGTAGAGCTTGAGGTGCTTCCTTTGCTTGTTCTTAACCTAAGAAAGTAAGACATCCCTATTTCTCTTCATTTTCTTTTCTTTCCTACCTCCTTCTTGCTTTTTCTTGTTTGTGTCCATGGTGTTGCACATTCTCTAGAGCTTAAAGAACATCTCATTCTTGCTTCCTTGACCCAGGGTTTGCTCACTTTCTTAGAGAAGAAGCTTGCTTGGTTGTGTGGAGTGCTTAAGCTAGGGTTTCTTCCTCCTTTACTCGACATACCATGATTTTTGGAGCATATTCTTCTTCCCAAATCCGAGTTATGTAACTTCCTCCACATCTATTTCTTACTTATAACTTGCATGTGGTAGATCTTTCTCAAAAATTGAGTTCTTAGTAGAAAGATCCTACCTTTGCCTAGAGTTTGAGCTTAGCTGCTAGTTTTTGGATGATTTATCCTCTTGGATGTGCTCTAAACATTGTGCACGACCTTCCTTTGGTAGAGGAAGCTTTAGGGATTTCTTTCATGTTAAATTATGGCTCTTGGTATCTCTCAAATGATGGGTTTACTTAGGGTTTTTGAGCTATTTTCTACCTTGTGCATATAACTCAATGGTTTGCCTTCTAGCTGCTTTTGGTGTTGTTTTTCCTATGTTTCTCATGGTAATCGATGGTCATACATTAATTTCAATTTTGGTCTCTTTTGTTCTAAAAACCTGATGGCCTCTAGTGATGGCTTCAATCGAGGTTTCTTTTCCTTCCACCAAACGATGGTTTCCTTGTGTTTCTGCCTTTTTACTACCTATTAATGACAAATGGTGGAGATACTGGGTATGAAAACTAATGGTCCTTCTAGTCCATCAACAATTGTATATTTGGACTCCATGACTCAATGGTTCCTTGACCTAGGATCACCAACCGATGGTGGTGTTGGTTCAACACTTGACGATGTCAACCAATGGAGCTTCTGACTTCATTATCCGATGGTGGTCCTACACACCACAACTGATGGTGGCATTGGACACCACAACTGATGGTGATACATTGTGTACAACTAATGGTGGGTTGCATTCCTACAACCGATGGTACCCTTTGAGTAAAAAAATAGTGGTGCTTATCATGTGACTAAATGATGGTGTTCTTTGAGTGATCAAATGATGGCTTGACTAGGTTAAGTTGGTGATTCTTTCTAGGACACAACCAAATGATTTCTCTAGATGGTTTGTTCAAGGTGTTTTCTTGTGTACAACCAATGGTTCTACCTACTCAACATCTGATGGTTTTGGGGTGATAATGATATAGAATTGATGGTGTTATGCCCTTGATCATGTAGTCTTACCTTTTCCCTCATATGAATGCAAACTTATGATCACCATAATGAGATGATATGTAATGCTAAACTAGCTTATCTTGATGCACCGAACCCTAATGCAACCAATTGATGATGGTTAATCATACTTAATCTACCTTGTTGAACCTAACCCTAATGTAATCTAATGATTGTGAGTGATCATGGTTAGTTCTCTTGTATGACTTATATGGTGATGGTTGTTGAGCCTATGGTATGCTAAGGAAATATAATGATGTTCTAGAAGGTGATTATGATGTGATGGCTTAATGACCCTTGGGCATGGTTGATCCCTAATGGAGGTTTGATCCCCTTGTTTATGTGATAGGAATTGGTATCTTGTGATGATGTGACAAGAGTTATACAATATACATTTTATATCTTCTGGAGTTGCTATACATCAATGCTTTCTAGAAATGAGTTAGAGCCTATATGTCCACTTGTTTGACACAGTCTTAGTTCACCATATTGGAAATAACTAAACAAGTGAAACCTTAATCATGTAGTGCCTTATGCCTTAGAACCGTTCAATATTAGGACTTGTTGGATGGGGATATGACGATTCCTATGGGACACTCAGACTGCTTATTGTTAAGTATGCGGGGTGCAATGAGAGTACATCCTTGACATCTAGATCTCAAGATTTTAGAGTAGGGCTGTAGTCATTCCTTGGTGTGAGGACAACTGATACTTGTACATATGTGTTTGAGGATAGTTCTGATTGTACCTCAGATGATAGGATGGTATATACTCTGGTTTCAGGCACCATGACCTTTATACCAAGGACGGGCCAATGTTTAGCAGCTTGACTTTATGTCATTGTAGGAAACTTGATTGTTAGTCACTACCTTTCACTCATACTGGCCGAGGGTGGGAGATCTTAGGATACCAATACTCCTAGCTTGTATAGAACTAAATAGCACTTCACAGTGGTCAGTTGGAGTTTGAGTGGTATACCTCACTCTCCCCAGGGCTTAATAAAAGATGTAATCCAACTGAGTAGTATATCTATTTAGGGCTAATTACGACTCACATTAGTTGTTTTACCCATACCTTTTTGCTTATGTTTCTTAGTTTTTATATTATACAATTGCTTAAATAAGTGATTTCTCTACCATTTCCATTAAGATATATTGTTAATCAAGCATGCTGATACTTTATCTACTTAATCTGTTATAATATCTTAACTTGTTTATGTACTTAATATGCCTAAACTTGCATATCTTGTTTAATCATATAACCTATTGTAATCAATAACCATTGTTGAGAGTTATATCTCTAATTGGGACATGGTTCTCACTTTCGTGGGCTAACACATCTTTTTAGGTGGTCTCCAGCGATGTAGGCAAGTTCAAGGTGTTGAAGAGGAGCAACTTGGAGAGTAGTAGTTGTTGAAGGTTGTCTAGTAGCCATAGTAGTTATAGAGTCCTAGAGTCATCCCTGTACTCTCAGGTCCGGGCAGGGGATGTTTTGTAGATGATATGTATCTCGACTTGAGTTTTTTGCATATGTGGATGTTTGTATATGGCGTGTAATTATGGAACACATCTTTTGTATATAGGTTGTGGCCTCAACCACTGGTCAGATATGTAAATATCTTATATGGTACATCCTACTATGTAAAGTTTATGGAACTTTATGTAAATGTTTCCTCTCTTGTTAGTAATTTTTAAATCTGTTTTTATTTACCCTATTTTACTGGTAATATGATGTTTCGTAGTTGATTGCATGTTTTGTTTTTGAGTTTGTCATTTAGTGTGGTGGGGTGTCACACTTTAAAAGTTTGGTATCATTTCTCTAGGTTCGTTGAGTCTATAAGGACATAGGACTTAGGTTTGTGTCTATTTGTATGTTATCCAATATATAGGTTTGTGTCTATTTGTATGTTATCCAATATATCTGATCATAGATTTTGCTTATGCAGATATGTATGGAGTACACAAAAACATGCTAAAGGTAGCTATGTCATGCCACAAGGTGGCGTTAGGATGCATGAACATGAGGAGAGAGTGCTTGAGATGGGGTTGGATCAACCTGTGATGCCCAAGTTTGACCTGAAAAAAATAGCCAATCCCACTTTCCAGTCCATGTTTGGATAGCTTATGGCAACAATTACACATTTAGCAGACCAAGTGCCTATATCTCAGCCTAGGGCAGCAATTTCTAATGTGGAATCTTAGGATTCTGGAAAGACATTGGAGTGGTTGAGGTGTGTTGGAGTGATCAAGTATGCAGGTACAACAGATCTGGAAGATGCCGACATGTGGTTAACAAAACTTGAGAAGGCATTCAAGATCCTTGTCATCCCTAAAGCGGACATGGTGAAGCATGTTGTGTACATGTTGAAGGGTAGTGTTGGCCACTAGGGGGCCATAGAAGAGGAGAAGAGATGAAGAGTTGTGGTAGTTTGGGATGACTTTTGGGTAGAGTTTGTCAGGCGATACTTCTCGAAGACGTATCTGGATGAGAAGATATCATAGTTTGAGAATTTTCACCAAGGATCCATGACAATCAACGAGTATGAGGTAAAGTTCTCCAAGGCCTTTCTGAGCTCTCTTCAACCTTCTCATGGCTAGATCGATCGGTTTCGGGTCAAATTATGGAGCTTCTGAGGTTCTGCCCTCACATGGAAATAATGGATAAGGAGAGGATCCGTAGGTTTGAGAAGGGTCTAAGAATGGATTTGACGATGATAGTGTCTTCTTTGGATAACAGAGAGAGGTTTGCTGTATTCGTGGAGTCAGTGAGGAGGATCGAGTAGTCTTCTATAGAGAAACATGAAGCCAATGCTAACAAGAGGCTAGCTCCGTTCCAGAAGCAGTGTTCTGGTGTCTTCAAGAAGCTGAGGTTTTTGTCACCACAGTCATAGCAGAGACTAGTCTTTTCTGAGTCAAGATCCCATGTATAGTCACAGTGGTCCCTGAGCAAGGGTAGAGGCCATAGTTTTATGCTGGTAGGAGCTTAGAGTATAGAGTCAGTATCTGTGACAAGGCCATCTAGGCCACAATATGCCTTGAGGACTTTCTATAAGTGTGTGCAAGTTGGCCATGAGAAGTGGGCATGTCCTATGAGGAATGTGGAAGTGATGCAATAGTCAAGGCAGAGTCAACAAGGGTTGTATCAGTAGAAGTCCTATAGTGGTGGTGCTATAGGACGTGGTCAGGCATCCTTGGTAGGATTGTCTGGGCTAGCAGGCAGAGCACATGGACGACAACAAACGATGACTAGATTCTATGTTATGAGTCATCCAGAGGGAGTGGTCAGTCCATGGGTTGTGATAGGTGAGATGGAACTCTTTCATTCTAATTGTCTGCTTCTTCATTTTTATTTATTTTGATAGACCTAGGTGCAACACACTCTTTTATCACCAGAGAGGTGATAAGTACTTGTAATCTTCTTATTTGTAGTAGGTCTAATAGCCTTTTGTCAGAAACCCCTCTTGTTGGTTTTGTTGAGTTGTGGGAGGTGTGTCCATCTTGTGTTCTTTCTTTCTCAGGACATAGCATTCAAGTGGATCTTATGCCACTTTGACATGTATGGATTTGATGTGATCCTAGGGATGGATACATTGGATAAGTACAAGGTTGTTTTGGACTGTAGTTCCAAGGTGGCGACGTTCTGTGATGGGGATGTTTCATGGATCTTCCAAGGAGATAGGGACATTCTCCCCACATGCTTGGTGTCGGCTATGACCTCTGAGAGGTTGATGAGATAGGGGTGTGAGGCTTTCCTGGTACATGTTGTAGATACCAAGGCAAGAGATCCTAGTATCTAGGAGTTACCGATGGTGTGAGAGTTCAAGAATGTCTTTCCCTAAGAGTTTTTTGGTGTCCCCCCTCCTAGAGAGATTGATTTTGAGATCAATCTTGTTCCTGGAACACATCCCATAGCACAAGCATCATACATGATGGTGCCGAAAAAGATACAGGAGTTGAAGAAATAGTTGCAAGAGATGTTAGATAAGGGCTTCATTAGACCGAGCACTTTCTCTTAGGGTGCTTCCATGTTGTTCGTAAAGAAGAATGACAGTTCCATGAGGCTGTGCATAGACTACCAACAATTGAACACATCCACAATAAAGAGCAAGTACCTGTTGCCAAGGATTAATGACCTATTTGACTAGTTGAGAGGTATCACAATGTTCTCCAAGATAGATCTGAGGTTAGGGTACCACTTCTTGAGGATCAAGGTAGATGACATACCCAAGTTTGCTTTCGGGACAAGGTGTAGTCACTATGAGTTTTTGGTTATGCTATTTGGGTTGACCAATGCTCCAACAACTTTTATGGATCTGATGAATAGGGAGTTCAGGTCGTACCATCATCAGTTTGTGGTGGTGTTCATATATGACATCTTGATATACTCCAGAGACAATCAACGGCGTGAGCAAAACTTCACCAAGTGTTGATGGTGTTGAGGCAACACCAACTGTTTGCCAATTTCAGCAAGTGCGAGTTCTAGTTGATGGAGGTTTCCTTTCTTGGTCACATCATATCTTCTAAGGGTGTCTGTGTGGACTCGAAGAAGGTACGATTAGTGCTGGAGTGGGAACAGCCCAAGACCTCGATGGAGGTTCAAAGTTTTTTTTGGTTTGGTTGGATACTACAAGAGATGCATCAGGAACTTCAATTTTGTGGTGCTACCCCTAACAAAGCTGACTAGGAAAGGTGTTCCTTTTGTCTAGGATGACAAGTGTTAGTGTTTATTTCAACTATTAAAGGAGATGTTGACCAGTGCACCATTGTTGATTCTGCCAGAGCAAGGTAAGGGCTACATCATCTTCTATGATGTGTCAAAGGACTTGGGATGTGTGCTGATGCAGGACAAGAATGTGATTTCTTTTGCTTCGTGATAGCTTAAACAACATGAGGAGAACTACCCGATGCATGAACTTGTACTTGCATCTGTGGTCCATGCCTTGAAGATTTAAAGACACCATATGTATGGAGAGAAGTGTCAGATGTTCACCGACTATAAGAACATGTAGTATATATTCTTGAAGAAAGAGATGAACATGAGGAAGAGACAATGGATGGAGTTTATCAAAGGCTAAGACTGCATAATAGACTATCATTCTGGCAAGGCAAATGTGGTGGTTGATGTGTTGAGCAGGAAATTATCATTGTTATCATCTGCAGATAAGTGTAAGGCCCCTAAACTTGCTTAATGAGTTGAACAAGCTTAATTATTATAATTGAATGCTTATAACCCTAGTCTAACCTTGTGATATTCTTTGAAATCACAAGACAAGATTAAGTTTCAAATTTGGTCCAATTTGGACACTATTTAAGCAAGTTATGCACATTTTGGAATTTTATGCAATTAACCCAATTGAGAGGTTTTGTTTGCAATTTATCACTTGAATTATGTTCCTTGGATATTATATCATCATTCTTGAGCTTGTTGAGCCTTGGAGCACCTATTTAAACCTTGGTTTGAAGGTGTTTGCTCCAAGGGTAATTTAGGATTTTCCCCTTCACGGATGAGCTACCTTTAGTAGCTATCAACTAATGAATTATTTGATTTGCTGGGAAATTCGAAAAAGGAAAGCTAATTAGGTCTATACACATGGTGGGGGAGCTGCTTGTGTGTGTGCTTGTATATTCTTAATAAATTAAGGCAATGGACACTTGGATAGATACTAAAACTTCAACTTTTTCCTTTTCTTTATCTTAAAGTGTCATATACTTATCCCCAAGCACCAAAACGAGCCATTTTCTCTCCAACACCTTCGTCCTTCTCCCAACCTCATTCTTCCTCTGTTCAGCTGCGAATTTTTCTGCCCAAGCAAGAAGAAAGTGGGGATCTTCTTGGAGAAAGGCTCTAAGGTTGAAATTGACTTCATTTTAGGGTTGAAAAAGATTCCTTCTAGTGATCTTGACCTAAAAGTGTAAGAATTCCCTTCTTTACTCCATTTATTTCTTTGCTATCCTTCCTCCTAGATTTCTCCAGGTCGGAACCTTGCTGTTCCATGGTAGAAATTGCTCTAAAGCTCTAAAACCCTACCTTTCTTACTCCTTATGCTTAGGGTTTGCTCATTTGATGAAGAAAGGTGCTAGATGGACGAATTCATAGCTTACTCTTGGATTTTCTACCCTACCTGCTCAAGATTTCTTCTATGTGGGGTTTTATCTTCTCATTAAGCTTCGATTGGTTCAGTGTAGTTATAATGTTTTTAGAAGTCCTTTTCCAGGAACTGAAGTGCAGTTCCTAGAAATTGAGTTCAGATGATTGGTTTAAAAATCAAAGTTTTTCAGGAAAATGAGTTTCATGTGATTGTTTTGCTATAATTTTGTTACAACACATGAAATGTAATGTACCACAAACATCACAAACTTTAATATTTTGCAAACCATATCATATCTATTTTAAATAGAACTTCATAAGCAACAAAGTATTATTCATGAAAATTAATAGACAACATTGACAAAAGATTGGAAAGTACATAATCTTGAGTTAAAATACTAACTTTACTAGCCTAGAGTTTAAAGTCAATAATAACAAAGAATAATAAAACTTTGTCAATGATCCATAAAATCTATAGAAGAGTAGTTGTTATCATGTAGATCTTCTTCAACTCCTGTATCTTGGATCTTTCCGACAAACTTGTGAAGCCATTTCACACACATGTTAGGCTTGCAACTCATGAAGACCTTGGCATCAACTTCATTACCACATAGATGTGTAAGGGCCTCCATTATATCATCATCATCAAATGGTCCAATATCCTTCAACTTCTCTAGTTCTTCATATATCTTACTTCCATCTAAATATGATGGCCTTGAGAAAACCTCAATCATCTTGTCGAGCTTGTCTGTGAATTTCTCAACCATATCATCTTCTGATTCTCGTGCTCTTTTTCTAACCTTATTCTTCATCCTTGTGCCATTTGCATGAGTTGGTGCTTTTGAGACATCTATATTTTGAGATTTTGGGACTACCTCATAATCTTCAATTCTAATTTCATCATTTATGCCATTCTCAGTCAAGTCAACAGGTTCCATTGGGCTTTGTCCACTGCCATTATCACCAATATGCCTTTGAATTGATTTAAAGAAACTTCTTGTTGCCTTGTCATATCCACAAACAATGTTCATCTCATTATATAATGGGATGGGCTTGTTTATGCACTCCTCTGCTTTAGGATGTGCCTGTGATAAAGAAATACATCATTAGATACATGTTATATCTAACATACGCAATGATATTTCTAAATAAGAGACTTACACAAATATATTCTCTTACAACTTCTGCATCCATATGTATTGCACATGTCACATAATCAAAATCGTTGATGCCACTCTGACTTTTTTTCCTTTTGAATTTCATCCCAATGCTTTTTGATAGTTCGTAAATGATTTTCTACAAATGAGGCCTTGACTACATTTCCTAGATGGAATTCCTTATTAACAACTTCAACAGTTTTTTGAAATGTTGTGGACTTAAATGTCTTATCCACTTTAAACCCTTCCTCGACAAGATTCACTAAAAATTTAATTGCAAATTGGCTCAAGTGTTTTTTCCATCTAAAATTGTGAGTCCCTCTTTTTGATGGTGCATATTGAGAGTAGTCGGTTGCTGGATCCATCTTTTAATACAAAAACATACACACATAAATATACTTGAGATAATAAACTAAAAAATCAACACAAATTAGGTATACACCAATTACCACAATCCATTGAAAGACGAAGTATAAAAATAGGTGAATACAATTTTCATCCCATGTGACAACCAAATGGTTTGTGAATTAATAATAAACTATATCATTGAAATGATAAAAATGTAATAAACAATAAAAACTTTCAATTATCAAAACTACATATAATATTTTCTCTGCCTACATATGATTCATTCTATCTTGATAATCACTCCACATTAGGGTAGTAATATTATCGCTTTTATCCTTCCACGCTTGATTCCTATCTCTTCTTTCTCAAGTAATCCAAATTTGGGAGTAAATTTCAAATGAATCATTAATTGAATCTGTAAGGGGTTCATCCGCTATTGTTGCTCCATTGTCATTATATTCTCTGGTTACAAACTCGTCTCCAGTTGGATGAACTTCCATTATTTAGTTATGTAGAATGTAGCAAGCCAACACGACATCAACTTGTGTTTGAAAAGGATAACATGATCTCACAGATAGGCACCTAAATAATTTTTTAGTATGCCAATAGTTCGTTCAACAACATTTTGTAGGGAAGAGTGGCGTAGATTAAATAGTTCATTTCGATTTTTCAGACCACTGCTACCAGAAAAGTCTTTTAAATGATATCGTGTACCACGATAGGGAGTTATAAATCCAGGCATTGTTATATATCCTGCATCTGCTAGGAAGTATTTACCTAAAATAAAAAATTACATGTTACACACTTTTAATAGATGCAATAGTTTGCATTTAAGAAATGCAAAAATCACCTTCTAGAACTTTCAAACCATTTGGGTCTTCTAAGGCACTTTTCAACACAGTCATGCCATTTGCCGATCCTTCCCACCCAAATCTGACATACAATATTTTACAATCGAAAGTACATGCCAATATAATATTTTGGGTCGGATGGTCCTTTCTACCATGAAATCTCCCTACAATTTCACTAGATACTGTAGCCATAACGTGCGTGCTATCTATTGCCCCTATACTGTCCTACTCAAAACATCACATATAAGCTATTTTCTAAGTTCACATCTAATCTAAATATTTTGTTGCTTACCTTAAAATATGGGTAAAATTTATTTGGTCTGCACATTATTTCTAGAGGAGTAGCTGGTGAAGGACTTTTGATGTAGTCATCACAAAAGCATCCTATAGCATATAAACATTTATTGAAGTAACGACTAATAGTTTCATGAGAGTGGTCATAAGAGTTTGAAATTACACACTGAAGTGCAACATGACCTACAATACTTAAAAACATTGCCAGTTTCTCTTCAATAGATATATTTATCATATCAAACAAGAGACGTCGACACCTTAAAATATCACAAAGTCTGATAAATGTAGATCTCCTCATTCTTGTCTCTTGAAGGCAAGTATCTTCTACTCCAAAAAGAATCTGTTTCATTACAGTAGACATAGGCTTATCCCTAAGTACATATGATTTTTTAATACACAGATAATTTCTATGTCGTCTCTTGCTCAAGATCAACATGATCATCATTACCAAAATGACATATATTCGTTGACGTTCATTACAACCAATATGATCAACCATCTACATAAAAAAGAAAATAATCCAAATATGTTCAAACAAAATTTCTATGCAAACATGTGATATTACATAAGTTATATTGCTGTTTAATTAGTAGTAGAACTGGATTTTTCTTTACAATGATTTATATGATACAAATAATATGACAATCACCCAAATACTACTTGGTAAAGATAACTCACCACGAAAGCTTGTCGAGAAAAAAATAATCAACAATAGATATCTTCTAATCACTAATTGATAACTTCAATAGAATAAGTATTATTCACGATGTGAAGGAACAAATCCAGAGTCAATATCGTGCCTTAAGTCCTTGGATCTTTGCACATGGAGAAATAGGAATAGAAGAACAGCCTGATGCTTTACGCCATGGAGAATTAGAAATAGAAGAACGTCCTAATGTGGTAGACAAAGGAACTAGTTTGGAGTTGGTACAAAACAATGCAGTCTGCATGTGCGCACGCAGCCGCCAGGCAGAGAAAAAAAGAGATGGAACTCATTTTCACTTCAGGTTTTCCCGGAACTCAGGGTGTAAACCCTATTTATACATATGGAAGTCCAGAATATTTCACGGAAATAGTTTTCCGGAGTTACGAAAAACCAATCATTTAAAACATGTCTTGGAAATTGAGTTCCTTATTTTCTTAATACACTTACAACGAACCAATCAGATCCTTAGAGGAAAGTTTTATATCTTGCTCCATATTTATTGCTTACCATAAGCTTTCTAGATCATGTTCTTGCTTGAAAATAATGATTCATGCACTAAAAAGCTATGCTTGACTTGGATTTCGATTTTTATAATGTTCCCTATTCTGATTTCAGTTCTAGATGAACCTGTGATCATGTGTACATTATTAATAAGCTATAATTTGACTTGGATCAGGTTGGTTTGACAACCTATGGTGCTAAGCACCCTATCAAACAATGGTCAATTTTAGGGTTTAAATCCGATTTCTTCTATAAACCATGACCCGATGATGGTACCATTGCAACAACCCTATGGTGTTGTCTTCATAACAACTCATGGTCGTGATCAAGGGTGTCAAATGATGGTGACAACCTATGGTCACCCCCTTAGGTCAGGTTTTTGATCAATTAGAAGTATAATGATCAACCATTAAGTACCCTACTGATGTTATCAATCAATGATGATATCAGCTTAATATTTGATGCTGATGAATGAATACAGTGTTGATATAACAACCTATAGTGATTTAATGATCACAAATGATGGTGGATCAGGTCTCTACAATCTATGGTGAGTTAATCATATAGTTTTAGCATCAATTAAGCCTTAGACCAATGGTTTCTTGGGTCACTTGATGCACTGGTCGAACTTATAATGTAATTGATGGTTTTAATATATGAACTTGACCCATTGGTCAAGATCTAATGTTTATTCCTCCAATAAAGTGGAATGATGGATAATATAATATGTTGGTCCTAATAATGGGATTTAGATGGTTTCCTTTATATGATCAACTTAAGGAGCTTACTTGTTTCCAATGGATGGATTGTTTTAACTGAACAGTCAATTGTGGGTTTTACCCTACTCTCAATGGAACATTTATGTTGTTAATCAAGGGATGTCTAGGGTTAGATGGTGAATCTTTCTAGAGCACAAATCAAGGACTTCATAGGTGGTTTATCTAAGGTGTTTAATTATGTAAACAACCAAAGGTCTTACCTTTTAAACATCCAATGGCTCTGGGTGACATTGTGGTATGGTGATACAGGTTGAATGATGATGGAACAAATTGAGGGTTACCCTTAATAAGGTAGTCTTACCTATTCACTTATATGAATAGAAGGCATGATAACCATATTGTGTTGATATGTAACCCTAATGAGGTATAGCTTGTGATGGAGTTTTACAACGCCACTAAAAATCCTAGAGATGATGAATCCCTAAGTTTAGCCTTGCTAGTACTATGGTAAGATATCCACCCACGTATGCTAAGACATGCGGAAGTCTTATCGTAGTATAGTTAAGGGTCGAATCCTCGGGACAACGGTCTTGATGTAATCAAGATGGAAAACGTTTTAGTCGTACTTAACTACTTAACAGTTGATATTTAGATCGAAAGTTTGATTTGGTTTTAAGCTAAGTGCAAGGAAAGTAAAGCAAGAAAGTAGAAATTAAGTTTGTAAACAATGATTAAAAACCACTAGGATGTTGCCGGGTTTCACACCACTACGCATGGATCACAAACATGCAACATAATAAAAAGACCTGCAAAGAGAAACTAATCGGCTAGTATCTTTGTAGACTTAGCTTCCTTTCGGATAACCAACTACGAGGAGTGTGGAGTATTGCAATGCCAGCCATCCCCTAACGAATGGTCACTTACTTTGCATTACTCCTTCATGAAGTGTGTTCCTCGACCTTACCAAGGTTGCACTTCCATACGTCAACTGATTCCATTTCATAGTATGAAAGTGCAACGATGGGAGTGAGTTTACTCCACTCGTGAAAGCACTCCTAGATACCGAAACAGACATATGGTGACTACATATATCTAGAACCAACATTCAATCGATATTCAGATCTAAAGGTATAAACGTAGACAATTCATACCAAAAGATAATAAGTAACACAAGTTGGTGATCAAACAACAAGCATTCATTAAACGATAGATGTTGAGCCAAAAAGGAGAATATCTCTATTGCAAACGATTGAATTACATTGCATGAAATGAAAACATGGGTAGCGGGGCTACTCCCCGCACCCTAGTGGGAAGGACTACTCTCTCATCTCAAGAGCAAAGGAGGAGGTGAGAAGAGAGAGAAAGAACGACATCTCCACGGAGGAGGGAAGGTTGAACCCTTGGTGGAGAGAGCAACGATCTTCACACTTTGTGGTTGCTTGATGATGGATCTTCTCCTCCCACCTTCTTTGTTGATGAGAGAGAAGGTAGCTTGACGATGAGATGTGGACCTCAAACTGGCAGCCTTAGGGCGATGGATGAAGGATGGAATTTCTCTAGAACTGGAGAGGCAGCCTTTGGGCGTCTGAGATTCGATCCCTTTGAAGTGACCCTTGAGGTCCTATTTATAGGCTCAAGTTGAGCCCAAACGGTCTTGAGACCGTTTGGTCTCAAACGGTCTTGAGACCGTTTGCCTTCTCGCGGTCTTGGGACCGTGAGGCCTTCTCGTGGTCTTGGGACCGGGAGGCCTTCTCGCGGTCTTGGGACCGCGAGGCCTTCTCGCGGTCTTGGGACCGTGAGGCCTTCTCGCGGTCTTGGGACCGTGAGGCCTTCTCGCGGTCTTGGGACCGCGAGGCCTTCTCGCGGTCTTGGGACAGTGAGGCCTTCTCGCGGTCTTGGGACCACGAGGAGGCCTCGCGGTCCTAAGGCTGCCGGTTTGAGGTCCACATCTCATCATCAAGCTACCTTCTCTCTCATCAACAAAGAAGGTGGGAGGAGAAGATCCATCATCAAGCAACCACGAAGTGTGAACATCGTTGCTCTCTCCACCAAGGGTTCAACCTTCCCTCCTCCGTGGAGATGTCGTTCTTTCTCTCTCTTCTCACCTCCTCCTTTGCTCTTGAGATGAGCGAGTAGTCTTCCCACTAGGGTGCGGGGAGTAGCCCCGCTACCCATGTTTTCATTTCATGCAATGTAATTCAATCGTTTGCAATAGAGATATTCTCCTTTTTGGCTCAAAATCTATCGTTTGCTCTGGAAGCAATAATGTTACACCTTTTCCACTTCACCTTATCTGGAAGAGCACTAAGCTGGTACAATGCTTTAGATAGACACCCCATCATCACTACTTGGACTCCTTTAGAAGAAAATTTTCTTGAGAAATTCTTCCCACCTTCACTAATCTATGAGATTAGGGGACAGATTAATCACTTCGCCCAACTACCTGGAGAAACACTTGCGGAAGCTTGGGAAAGATTCAAGGAACTCCTGAGAAAGTGTCCTCACCATGGCATATCTCAAAATCAACTAATAGAAACATTCTACAGAGGAGTAAGTGATGATATCAAGCAATTTCTAGATTCCTCATCTGGAGGAAATTTTATGAGAAAGAACTATGAAGATGCTTGGAATATAGTTACGCTAGGGGCCGAGAACCAATCCAATTGGGGAAGGTCATCTAACCAACCCAAGGGAGTTCTTAAAGTCTACAAAGCTGAAGAATCTATGGAACTCAAGGCCATTGCAGAGGCCCTGAAGACTATTGCTAGCAAGCAACAAGCCCTCGAAACTTCTTTTGGGGAATATGACAAGAAGAAAAGCTCTCAAGTTCAACAAGTAAAAGCAGCTGCTGGAGCTTGTGAAGCCTGTCATGCATCTGATCATCCCACATTATCATGTGGTCTGTTGTACAATGTCATGATGGATTTACAACCACCCGTGCCGCAATACGAGCCCATTATTGAGCATCCCGAGGACCAAATGCCAGAGCAAGTCAATTCCATCCATTCAATACCTGGCCAGGTGTACTACAATCCAGATAAACCAAGAAATCACCCAGGGTTCCAATATGGAAATCCTGCAGGAACTGCCAATCCTCAACAACAGATACAAGGTGGATCTTTCAGCAAACAACCACCAGGATTTCAGAATAACTTCGCCCAAGGGAATTATAGAAATGGGTTCCAACGATCTAATTATCCTAGGAATCCTTCCTATCAATACCCAAGACTGCACCCACAGCTGCAACAACCTCCGTTGCAGCAGCCACAACAACCGCAGTTGACAGCACCTCCGCAGCAACCCCAGGGGAAACAAGTCACTCAATATCAATAGAGGAGTGCTCCTTCCCAACCATCTGATGAAATATCTTTGATTAGGCAGATGCTGCAATCTCAGCAGACCATGCTTGCGAATCAACAAGCTTGACAAAAGGCGGTGGAGGCCCAATTAGCACAGATTGCTGCTCAGTTGAAACCACCAGCAGGTACCTTCGCTGGGCAACCAGAGGAAAACCCAAGGCATGACCAAAATAGACCTGAGCAACTGAATGCTGTCACCACGAGGTCTGGTCGTGTCCTTCCTGATACCATTAGAATCATCCATGATGATGATGATGTAGCTATTCTTTCACCAACAGAAAGCTCAACTCATGAAAAGGAAAAATCCACTAAAACTACTGAAAGGGAAAACGAAAAGGGACCTACGCCAAAAGCTCCACTCAGAATTCCTTACCCGGACAGGCTGAAAGGAATGAAAATGGATACTAGGTTCCAGAAATTCAAAGAAGCTATGAAGAAACTGTATATCGATATCCCCTTTCTAGATGCCCTTTCTGAAGTGCCCGCTTGGGCCAAATACCTAAAAACCCTACTGTCGAGAAAATATATGACAGAAAAGCATGAAACAGTGAACTAGCTCAGACCACTTCAGATATTCTGCTTAACAAAATGCCAAAGAAAAAGAAGGACCCAGGTTCCTTCGGTATTCAGTGTTCGATTGGAAATGGCTCTAGCAAAAAGGGATTAGCAGATCTAGGAGCAAGTATATCCATCATGCCCTATTCTATGTGTAAAAGATTAGGATTTACTGATTTGTTACCTACGTCAATGACAATTCAGTTAGCCGACTCTACCATAACTGCTCCCCTTGGAATTATCGAGGATATTCCTGTCAGAATAGGAACAAATTCTTACGTCCCGTGCGATTTCGTTATTATGGACATACAAGAATATCTACGATACCGGATAATCTTCGGAAGACCCTTCCTAGCTACCGCCCGAGCACTCATCGATGTAGAAGCAGGAACGATTATACTAAGACTTGGGAAGGAAGCTTTCCAATTCAGAGTCCTTAACAACATGAAAGGACCAAGCATTCAAGAAGAAGTTTTTCTCCTAGATGCTATATATCAAATGTCCCAGTTAGAAATGTCCGAACCCTCCGATGAGTTGGAAAGTGCCTTGACAAACCCGAAAGTAGAATTTTCGGCTAACGAACTAGTGCAACAATGCCTTCAATATTTAGAAAAAACTGAAGAAACCCCAACAGCCACCTTTGAAGAACTCAAGGCTGTCACCATTATAGAAACTACCGAACCACCTAAGGCCCCTGAATTGAAGGCCTTACCCGAGGGACTCAAACATGTCTTCCTTGACAGCGAGAAACTTTGTCCAGTGATTATCAACTCTACTCTGGAAGAAGACCAAGAAAACAGACTTCTTGATGAGCTAAAGAGACACAAGAAAGCTATCGGATATAAAATGACTGACTTAACTGGTGTAAACCCAGCTTTATGCATGCACAGATTGCCTATGGTGGAAGAATTCAAACCATCGAGGGAACATCAAAGGAAGTTGAACCCTAATCTCAAGGAGGTAGTTCGCATCGAGGTTCTCAAACTCCTAAAGGCAGGTATCATCTACCCAATCTCGGATTCTCAATGGGTAAGCCCCGTGCAGGTGGTCCCTAAAAAAGGGGGGACTACTGTTGTTCTTAATGATAAGAATGAACTGGTACCTACTAGAATAGTAACTGGGTGGAGAATGTGCATAGATTACAGAAAACTTAATAAAGCAACAAGGAAAGATCATTTCCCCTTGCCCTTCCTAGATGAGGTCCTCGAGCGCTTAGCTCATCAGAAATTCTTCTGTTACCTCGATGGTTATTCCGGGTTTTACCAAATCCCTATACACCCGGAAGATCAAGAGAAAACTACTTTCACCTGTCCTTTTAGGACATATGCTTTCAGAAGAATGCCATTCGGGCTTTGTAACGCGCCATCCACTTTTCAGAGATGCATGTCTGCTATCTTTGGAGGATTAACAGAATCTATAATGGAGATATTCATGGATGATTTCTCAGTTTATGGAAACTCTTTCAACAACTGTCTGCTCAACCTGGTTCAAGTTTTACAAAGATGCGAGGACACAAACCTCATCTTAAATTGGGAAAAATGCCATTTTATGGTAACGGAAGGTGTTGTCCTCGGACACAGAGTGAGCGACAGAGGGATCGAGGTGGATCAAGCAAAAATTTACGTCATCTCGAAATTGATGCCACCAAAAGATGTAAAAGGGGTACGTGCTTTCTTAGGTCATGCTGGGTTTTACAGAAGATTTATCAAAGACTTCTCAAAAATAGCAAAACCCATGACACAACTGCTGACCAAGGACACAGAATTTAACTTTAACCAAGAATGTTTGCAAAGTTTCACAACTCTGAAAAATGCCTTGATTTCCGCACCCATTCTAAGAGCTCCAGATTGGTCACAACCATTCAAAATCATGTGTGACGCGAGCGATTATGCCATAGGGGCCGTATTAGGGCAAAGAATCGACAAGAAACCCTATGTTATATACTACACATCTAAAACACTGGATGAAGCATAGAAAAATTACACCACTACAGAAAAGGAATTCTTAGCTGTCATCTACGCGTTTGAGAAATTCCGCTCATACCTGATAGGAGCTAAAGTCATTGTCTACACTGACCACTCCGCTATACGGTATCTAATTCAGAAGCAAGATGCAAAACCTAGACTTATCCGCTGGGTATTAATGCTTCAAGAATTCGATTTGGAAATCAAAGACAAAAGTGGGGTGGAAAACGTCGTCGCTGACCATCTCAGCCGTATTAGAGTCGAGGATGAAGACAAAGTACCTATCCGAGACTCCCTCCCGGACGACCAACTAATGAAAGTCGCTAATGGATTCCCCTGGTATGCCGACATTGTTAATTATTTGGCAACATGAATCATTCATCCGTCTGCCTCCTATCACGACAAAAAGAAGTTCATTCATGACGCTAAGCAGTATTTCTGGGACGAGCTCTATATATTCCGCTTATGCGCAGATGGACTTTTTCGTCGATGCATTCTAAAGACGGAAATCACCTCGGTTTTTGAGCACTGTCACTCAGGCCCCATTGGGGGCCACATGAGTTCTAAGAAGACAACCCTCAAAGTCCTGCAATCTGGTTTTTACTGGCCGACCATCACAAAAGATGCACATGAATACGTGCGATCATGCGACAAGTGCCAACTATCCGGTGGAATAACCAAAAGAAATGAAATGCCATTGAATATATGGCAAGAAATCGAACTCTTCGATGTATGGGGAATAGATTACATGGGTCCTTTCCCCCATCTTACGGATTCATGTACATCTTGGTTGCTGTGGATTACGTTTCGAAATGGGTAGAAGCTCTACCAACCATTTCTTGTGATTCAAAACCGGTAATCAAGATGTTTAAAGAGATAATATTCCCCAGATCCGGCGTCCCAAGAACGATAATATCTGACGGCGGATCACATTTCTTGGAACGGAGCTTTGAAGCCTTATTAAGAAAATATGGAGTCAACCACAAAGTTTCTACACCGTATCATCCACAGACATGTGGACAGGTTGAAGTCTCCAATAGGCAAATTAAAGCTATCCTGGAAAAGACTATCAATCGACACCGCACCGATTGGTCCACCAAACTATCTGACGCTCTATGGGCTTACCGTACAGCTTTCAAAACACCAATCAGAACAACACCGTTTCGATTAGTGTATGGGAAGTCTTGCCATTTGCCAGTTGAATTAGAGCATAAGGCTTGGTGGACCATTAAGCAACTAAACTTCGATCTCAAAGGTGCTGGTGAATTCAGACAACTGCAACTCCAAGAACTAGAAGAATTACGAATGACAGCCTACCACAATGCAAGAATTTACAAAGAACAAACTAAGATGTGGCACGATGGCCACATAAAAAGAAAGGATATAACCGTCGGAGACAAAGTCCTCCTATTCAACTCCAGATTAAAAATGTTTCCTGGAAAATTGCGTACTAAATGGTCGGAGCCGTTCACAATCAAACACATATACCCGACAAGAGCTGTCATTATTCTCGATGATAATGGAGGAGAAAGGACTGTAAATGGTCACAGATTGAAGAAATACCACACTCCGGCAGACAAATTATCAAGGCAAACCATAGAGATCCATGATCCTATAAAGTCATCATAGCCGGAGCAAAATCTTGTCGAGCCAGCGACGTTAAACCAAAGCGCTTCTTGGGAGGCAGCCCAAGACCTGAGTATCACCTTCCCTAATTTTCTAGCCTTTTATTTTGTTTTTTTTACTTTCTTCGTTTTTTGTTTTTCTTTCTTCTTTAAATCTAAAAATACATAAAAATCCACATAATCTTGGGGCCAAATGGTCTCAAGACTGTTTGGGCCCTCGCGGTCTCAAGACCGTTTGGGCCCTCGCGGTCTCAAGACCGTTTGAGCTCTCTCGATCTCAAGACCGTTTGGGCCCTCACGGTCTCAAGACCGTTTGAGCTCTCTCGGTCTCAAGACCGTTTGAGCCCTCGCGGTCTCAAGACCGTTTGGGACCTCGCGGTCTCAAAACCGTTCGGTATGAGGCGCCCCCCCTATAAACCTATAAATACACCCCCTCGCCTACGTTTTCTCTTCTAGAAGCCCGAATTCCCGAGCCTTCCTGTTTCATTCCTCTCTGCGCTTTCCTTCTCCGATGCTGTCTCTGCGCTTTCCTTCTTTGAACGCTTTCCTTCTCTGCGCTCAGAGCTTCGTCTCTGCGACGCTGCTTCACACCTTTGCCGCTCTTACTCTGCTCCGTCGTCACTCCCGTTATGACGCTCGCCGCACCCAGGCTCCTCGCTGTCCGTGCCAACAGGTTAACAACCCGGCGGTTCACCGCTCCACACCACCGATAAACAATCGCCTGCGTTCGAACTCCTCTTTTCCCTTGTCGCCGTCGTCATTTTCATGGTTCTTTGCCGACGAACGACCGCGCGGTTCGTCTCCCTCGCGGTCTCCAGACCGTGTAAAAAATTAAAATTAAAATGACCAAACGGTCTCAAGACCGTTTGAGACCAAACGGTCTCAGGACCATTTGAAATCAATTAACCTGCAAAACTCAAATTTTATTACTTTGTTATAATTTCAAAATTTACGATTTCTAACTTTTGTTTTGTTGTCAATCATTTCAGAATGACTTCACCTGTGAAGCAAGGAACAACATATGCTCCTTTCTGGACAAAACAGGAATTACTAGCTGAACGAACAAATCTCCAAAACATAGTTGACCAGTACAAAAAGACTAGACAGGTCCCAGCACAAGTGAACCTGATTGAAGTCATAAAAGACATAAAGCGAATTAACCGCTGCTTAGATGAAGAACCTTCTGAAGAGGAGGTAGAAGAGATTTCATCCGACAAGGCCTCAGAATACCAGCCTTCCCCTGAGAAAGAATCACCCACTACAAAATCTAAGGGGAAGAGAATGGCTCAAGAATCCACAGCTGAGCCAGCACCTAAGAAGAGAGCCAGGAAGCAGGTTCACCCCGCCTCTGCATGGGAACAACTCCTGGCAGGGTACATCCCACCATCCACCACCACCACTACCACCCCTACCACAATAACTATTCCTATTTTTCCTCCCATCACCACCATAGCACCACCACCCGAAAACCTTCATCTCCATAACATCCCCTCCATCAGCCAACTCCTTAAACCAACCAAGTATGTCTGCCCCAGCATACTTATGAAGATGGGGATCTATAACAGAATCCTCACTCTTCTTGACAATTCAAACCTCTCCCGACTATGCTTCATATCCGAAATTCCCTACATTGATCCAACAACAGAATTCTTCACCTACTTCCACAAAGAAGCGGTGGACATCATGGATAAAGAAAGGGACGGTGGTGACCACAGAATAACCACCAGAATCTTTCAAAACGAGGTGGTCATCACTGAAAATCTTCTAAATGAAATCTTTATCGATAATCAAGACCAGCTGAAGAAAGCTAAAGCCGCTGGTATAGAACACCCCAAGTTCAACAAGCATACCTTCTGGAAAACACTAACAGGGTTACCAACCTTTGATGCAAGGACAAGCAAGGCCTCCAACATTCATTCTGGCCTAGTGTGCACGCTCCACAAAATCATCATTGGCGCACTTTTCCCCAGATCCGAAGGAGGAAATGTTCTTATATCTGCCCTTTTTGTCCTCTGGTCAGTCCTAAACGGAATACCCATTAACATTGGACGACATATGCTGCTCAAGCTATCAGCTTTCGCCTTCGGAAAAGAAATTTGCACGGGTGGTCATATCACATCTATCATCAAATATCTTAAGATGGATAGACTTCTACCCAAATGCAACCCAATCAAGGGCGACATCCTTACCAACGAACAGACACTAAAGAACTCCTATATCTTAAAAGATAAGGATGGAAAGCTGCACTACGTGTTCTGCCCCACAAAATCTTCCAGAACCCTGCTTCCACTTCCAGAGCTTGCTGACTATGACAAGGTCAAGCTCCTATTCACAGAAGATGAGATCGCCAAAATCATAGCCTCAGTCAAAGCCAAAGCAAAGAAAGCAACGGCAGGGCCGGCAGAACTCAGTATAAATGCCCCAGCAGCCAAAACAACAAAACTTCTAGTCAAACGAACTTCCAGAAGGCTCGTAAAGGCACATGAGCTGTCGGGGACATCAACATCAAAACCTCATCCCAAACCTGAGCCCCCCTCCCAGAAGAACATATTACATCCTCATCACTAGACTCTTTTATAATGAGTCTAAATGTTGAGCTCACTACCACCTCTCCACCTTCCACCACCCCAATATCTACTACCCCACCACCATCAACCACCCTTCAATCATCCTCCACACCACTTTTCACTACACCACCCTTCTCCACAACCATACCACCACCCCCACCCTTCTTCACTTCGGGCGCCCCATTCTCCACCACAATGCCCGAATTCTCCTCCTTCACATCCACCGACTTTCCATCAACATTCCCGGATCCATTTCTCTCTCCGGGTATGCCACCACGTTTTCCACCCACCACCACCCCGACATCGTTGGTGACCCCATCCACAGTCACCACGCAATTCGCGGGTCCATCAACAGTGTCTTTTCCGCATGACACTACCATTCCACCCCGACCCCAGCCACCTCACTCTTCATTTACTGGGGTCCCTTATACTAACGTCAGTGCGGAATTTGGACGTCAATTCGACACCATCCGAAACCTCCTCACCGACCCATCTAACATTTTGAATTCTATTTTTTCATGTGTGCAGGGTCTAACACAATAGGTTGCCCAGATTGGCGAGCAGAACCGTGCCATGCCAGGCATCCTCCAAGGAATCCAGCAACGTCAAGATTCAGTGGCCAAGCAAGTCGACCACATCGACGACCACTGTAAAAACTTGCCCGAGTGGATCCATGGAGTACAATGCCAGCATGAAGTGTTGGCAAAGCAAGTCGATAGGATCTCTACGCAGACTCTACCTCTGCTAGAGACCCTCCGCGAGCTGAAGCAGCAACAACAAGCTTTCAGCACGCGCCTGGACGACATCAACACCACCCTCACGCAACTACATAATCGCCAGGAGGAGTCGTCAAATAATGAGCTTATTCAGCTAAGAGCTCAAGTAACCAACCTCACAACATGACTCCTCTCTGCCGAACAACGTTACTCTGATTTAGAAGAAACCCACGAAGTACTGCTCGAAACACACGAGCACGTGCAAGTGGCATACGATGAGCTCTGACGTGTATTTTACTACGCGCTTAAACGCAAGTATACGCGTCGAGTAATATAGGCCTTTGTGAGGCCCGAGTCGAACTCAGGGATACGTGAATTATTGGAGACTTCTACTAACTAATTGCAATCAGCTAGGCCGAATAACAAAGTAAGGTTTGTTGTCCAAATTAAAATAAAATAAAATGAAACAAAGAAAACAATCAATTAAATGTTAATTTAATCAATTTAAAAGGGTATCTTTAGGATTGCGGTTTCACCACGGGTCAACATTGCATTAGGTTTTATATAATTCCTCACTCTTCTCTCTCTATCCAGGTAGTGGCCTGAAAACAGAATTACCCACTGTCGTGGTGTAACTCACTACTTAGGTTTAGGTTGATTCCACCGTCGTAGTAATCATTCCCCTAAACTAAGCGCATTATAAACGATCTCTCAGTTCCCACCATTAATTTTACAACTCCTTTGTCAAGGGTTTTATTGATTAATGTAGATTTCGTCTCTTTTCAACCGTTAATCCTTCTGTAGAAGTGGTTAAGGGCATTAAGTTATTATTATGGTGATCAAGCATAACAATATATATGGAGAAAACGAATCTATACCACGGATTTGAGAGAGAAAATATGAATTATCAATATAAAATTATCATACAATGCATTACCGGGCTACTCCCGGTCCTAAAGATGGAGGGTTTTAGCCTCTCATGTTCATCTCGCACGAATACATGGTAGAAATAGGGGAATTCATAAGAAAAACGTGAAACAAGTGGGAAAACCCCTGAACGGAGAAGAACCGATAGATCCTTGGCGTAGAATACGAGCTTCCCCGCCTGTCGGTGGTGGAATTCATCTTCGGCAGCATCCGAATCACCCGGGATGAGCTTCTGGCCTCCGTTCTCCTTATTCTCCTTCCTCGGCACTCGTGCAATGCAAAATCCGATCCCCCTCTCATGTGGGCGGCCGTCATTAGGTATAAGTCCCTAATTAGGTCGTCAAATAACTCCAGCCATCCGATCGAGATCAAAACGAATCCAATGCATATCTGCCGGCGTCGATACCATCGACGCAGGTCGATGGTATCGACCCAGCGGATTAGCGGCAGCTTTCCTTTCTTTTAGTCTGAGCGCCTGTGGTCATCTCGATACCATCGACTTGGGTCGATGGTATCGACTCTCTTTAGCATCGGTTGTTGTCGTTTAGCGACGCTGTAGCCTCCATGTGTCGATGGCATCGACTTGGGTCGATGGTATCGACAGTTTCCTCGCCAGCAACCTGAAGGGATCTCGATACCATCGACTTGGGTGTCGATGGTATCGACTCTGTGCTGCTCCTCTCGTCTGGCAATCTGTGGCTTGGTCGATGGTATCGACAGAAGCAAATACTTGTGTTTCCTGAAATTTCACAACAAGACCAAGTAAATCCACACAAATAATAATATTATGATAAATAATGCTCAAAATAGTAAAACAAAGGGGATTTGACATAATATGAAGGCAAAGACCGAAATGAGTGAATTATGCAATATTATCCATAAAAATGAGTAATTAGAGCACAAAACACATATGAAAAAGGTCTATAAATGCGACTCAAAATCATCGCATCAAACTCCCCTAAGCTTAAACATTGCTCGCCCTCGAGCAACTAATCCTTAGAATAGAATTGCAGATGTCAACTAAAAATCAACACACCAACCCACATCCCATGTGACTCCCACTGAACGTTCTCAAACCGGCCTTCTCTAACCACATAACAGTAATTACCCTAAAGGCGACAATAATCGTCAATACGAGAAATTGTCCTTCAAACCGATGAACACTATCACATAAGGCAGTTAACATAATAAAATTCACCGATTCAGCATTGGTGCATCTTGTGATCGCCTACACTACGTTGCTCGCCCTTAACTACCATCTACATGGAAGCAGTTCTCCTGATAATCATTAGTGAGGAGAAATTCACGGTGGCCTACCAATCCGAGCAACGGGTGGATGGAATGGGTGGTTCATGGAAGAACTTGGAAGTATTGCACAATTTCAATATGCATAAAACAAAATGTCCTACATGATGCAAATGCACAATAAAAATGCCCTAATGCCTAATTTGGGTGAAATGATGCATGCCCTAACCTTCCACCTCAAAATGAGATGGAAATCTACTGAAGCCACATCATGTACTCAGTTTTCCTGTAATGCGAGTGATATCATGTTCCTTTCTCCCTCTTATTCCATTTCCTTCTAAATTCTCTTTTTTTTTCTTTCTTCAATTTTTTTTTCAGATTTTCAGAAATTTTTTTCTCTCTTTTTTTTTCTTTTTTTTAGCCCACATATCCATAATTGCTTAGAGATACATGTATTGGGCTGTTTTCTTCATGATTGGAAATCTTTGCGATATTTCGAAGGTATGGAACAGATTAGATCATTCTTAAAGAAAAATTGAGATACATGGTGTACTTTATGCATGATAATCATGAAAGTCATGAATGCAACTACATGGCATGCACCTAAAGGTAATGTGCATGAATCCCTATATTTTTCTCTTTTTATGCAAAAGTATGGAAAATATCAATGCAATTCCTATCTAAATGCTATGCACACAAGAAGGAATTAAAATTGTACTTTACTTCCAATTCTTAGGTGGATTAT
This sequence comes from Alisma plantago-aquatica, assembly GCA_963693085.1. Lineage (NCBI taxonomy): Eukaryota > Viridiplantae > Streptophyta > Magnoliopsida > Alismatales > Alismataceae > Alisma > Alisma plantago-aquatica. The sequence goes on from OY856414.1 coordinate 463,537,826, forward strand.
GGAAAAATGAAGTGGAATGATCACAAGATTAGATGACTGAACCTTAGAAGAGTATTATGTGTCCCTCCTTACTGACATGTGTAGTGATTCAAAGGGTTCTCTCTCTTATATCCAATTAAGGTCTCATTACCATTTGGTTAGGTTAGGCTCAAACAACCGTTACTATCCACTTTTCATGAGTCAATGGGAGTATAGGTGTGACATCTTGTTTTAAAGTTGACATAATAAATCATTTTCATAGGATAAGTTCCCCAAGGACAACCAAGTCAAGCTATCCAAAAGACACAAAAATTTTAAAATTCCCTTAAATTTCCCATGAAAACACAGCGAGATGACAACTTTTACGACATCCACAGTTACACTAGATAGATGTGGATCCTAAACAAAAACTAAAAATGCAAGAACAAATACCAAAGAAAAAACTAAAAACAAACAAAAGAAAAGATAGAGCTGTTCCAGCTACCCCCCTAAGCTTGAATTCCACTATGGCCTCATAGTCAAAAACAATCTTAAGAGTGGAACAGAGATACCCTGATCATTCTTGTGGAGGCAGAGGCGGGTACTGCGGGGCCGTAGGATCCCAAGAAGGATACTCCCCCTGGAAGCTCGGATCGTAATGGGTCCTCGGCGGAGGCTGTGGATAGCCTCCAAAGTAGCTCTGACTCCAGTAATGGTCGTAAAAGGGCTCCTGTTGCATCTCCATCCTTTGCAACCGATTGTGTATCTGCTGTTGGTTGTCGAGGAGGAGACGTTCATTCTCGAACATAGCCCGTTGATTATCAAGTAACCGGCTCGTAGTATCATGAATACCGGTATACATTTCTAGATGCTGCTGCTGCGTCTGATGTATATCCTGCAGCATTGTGTACATTCCCTGCATGGAGTAGACAACCTCGCCTGGCTGCGAGGGCTGTGGTGATGGCGGCTGGGGCTGTGATGATGAAGACGCACCCGGATGCATCCTAGGACGCTTCCGTGGTGCCACTCGTGCGCGAAGAGGTGTGAAAGCCTCCTCTTCCTCCTCAGCCTCGCCTTCTTGGTCATCGTTGCCACCTTCTTCTTCATCGGACTCGACGGCTATGATCGGCCACCGGAAGTGCTGTGCGCCCTCGATGTTGAAGACGGCATCCGGCAGTGCGCATTCCTGGTAAGAATGGTTGACGTGGCAGTGTGCGTACGCCAACCCATCCTGGAGAAGGATAAGGTTTGAACGGTGCAGATGCTGCACGTTCACCTTACTCCTCGTGGAAATCGGAGTCATGGACTGGAGATTCAGCCCCAAGTAGTGCGCCAACTTGGTGATGAGCCCACCAAAATGGATCGGAGCCTTCCTCGTACTCCTCTTCACTGCCAGGATGCGCTGCAGAAAGAACGCACCCCAGTTGCATTCTTGTCGCTTCAGGAGCATGTAGAGGAATAAAAGATCGCTCTCCTAAAACTTGCTCAATGCCAAATCGCTCCGAGCAAAGAACGTAAGGCTCAACATCCGGTGTAGGACCCGGACGAAGGGATGCTCGAAGTCCGCTACCGCAGCATTGTGGTAGCTCACTATCTTTCCCTCCGGCACGGTGACTAGCTCGGCGAAGATCTTGTCGTAGTCGGTGCGGGAATCTGGGCGTCGGTGATCATGTTGGGAGTGGTTTCAGTTAAAGATGTTGTTGAACTGCTGAAGAGTGATGTTGTAGTTGATGTTGAACAGCCGGAAGGACACCCTCCCTTTGATCCACTCACGGTCCGACGCCACCACGTCGTTGGGTACGACGCAGACGTCGAGGGACGCCATAAACTCCGCCACCAATTCCTTGTAGGTGGGCCATTCGCCAAAGAACGGCTGCCCATCCGCATGGCGCTCTAGCTCGCCTGGCCTTATGCTGGTGTGGCGTGCTTGACCCTTCAGCACATAGGCCAAGTTGGCCTCGAATCCCAGATCACGGATCATTCCCCGGTCCACATACCGGGTCGGCTCAATCTTCCGCTTCATAATCTCCTCGTAGACCTTCCTCGCCTCCATGGAAGGGTGAATCAAGCGCGGACGTGATACGGAAGCAGTAGGGGGTGGAACAAACTCCACAATCCCCATGGGATTCGCACTCGAGGACGATGATCCGGCGGCGTGCACCATTGTTGTAAGAAAGATGGGATTAGAAGAAGAGAGCTCGGGGAAGATGGAGAAGTGATTCTCTGCTCGGTGAAGATCCCTGCTCGCTGTCGCTGCTCTTCAGTCTTGGAGGGCTCGGGGGAGTGCTCGGCGTAAAGGAGGACGTTTGCTCTGAAGGTGTGACGTCAAATGACGTTGCAAGTCTCCTTAAATAGACTTGGCCGGCGCTACTGTCGACCCGTCGATACCATCAACTCGGGTCGATGGTATCAACACGTCTCGATGCTATCCGCCTCCCTCGCGAGTATCGACGGCTGACGTTTGCTGGATCGGGAAATCCGGATTGCTGACCTGTCGATACCATCGACGCAAGTCGATAGTATCGACGCAGCACCTGGATCGCTGACGTGGACTCGTGATCGTCGTCGATGCCTTGGCGCAGATCGGTGACATGGATGTCGATACCATCGACGAGGGTCGATGGTATCGACTTGCTTTTATTGCGACACCGCCACTTCTTCAATTCAACCTGTGATCATGTCGATACCATCGATGAGCCCGTCGATGGTATCGAGTTGACTGAGCAAAATTCATCTGAACTTCTCCAGATATCTCGATGGTATCGACTGGCATGTCGATACCATCAACACTTTTATTGCGACTTGCCTGTAGGTATGTCGATACCATCGACGGGGCCGTCGATAGTATCGACTCAGTGCAATTTTTGCAGCTGTCAACCTGAACCCATGTCGATACCATCGACAAGTGTGTCGATGGTATCGACCCTTCCTGTGCCTGCACATTGAACAAATGGATCAAGGTATCTTCTTTACACTAAAATTTAAACGAAATTACAGCAATCTACGACTATAATTAAACTATCCTAATGTACCAATGGTTGGGTTGCCTCCCAACAAGCGCCCTTCTTTAACGTCTTAGGCTAGACGGTGTGACAATCATCATCTTTTCACCTTGGGAACTGCACTTAGAGGATCATTCGGTAATTTGAATTCAACACGATCTCCTCGTATGCCCAAAGACAGAGTACCTCTCCCTAAGGCAGTCACGACGTCCGCTGTTGCTTGAAACGATCTTCCTAGAAGAATTTCATAGCTTTGGAGTGGTGGCATATCCATGACGACAAAGTCCACCGGAAATATGAATCTATCCACTTTGACTAGAACATCTTCACATACTCCATAGGGTCTCACAGTAGACCCATCCGCTAATTCAATTGTTGCGGCCAACTTCATTATCTCTTTTAACCCCAGCTTTTGAAATGCCGCCAAAGGCATGAGATTTATGCTAGCGCCAGAATCACATTGCGCTTTAGGAAAATGTTGACCACCTATTGAACACGGAATGTAAAAACCTCCTGGGTCTTTTCTCTTCTTTGGTGAATTCCCATGAATCATAGAGCTCACCGTCTCATTCATCCAATAAATTTCATCGTCTTTTATCCGCCTCTTCTTAGTGATGATTTCCTTGATGAACCTCCCATAGGCGGGTACTTTCTCGACCATCTCCACTAATGGAATATTGATGTGGAGTTTTGGGAATATCTCCATAAATTTCTTAAAGTGACGATGCTCTTTCTTTGACTTCGGATTGACCGGATCCGAAACATCAGCTGCATCAACACGCCTATGAGGTGGCACATAAGAGCTTTCCAGGGGTACCTCCCCTAAGCTTGCTTCAATCACTCCCTCTGACGTGGGCTTTGGCGAGACATCCTCAATAGTAGCAGCTTGTTGTGGTTCCTCTCTCGCCTTAGATGTCTCCACATGTGCACAAACAACTTGCACTTGTTCTTCCTGCCTAGGTGGAGATACAATATTCACAACTCTTTGTGATTTTCTGAATAAAGGGTTTCCGCCCGGCAATCCATAGTACGTGCGTGGATATGGTATCGCCGGTGTTGCATTCACATTGAAAGTCATTTTTCTTTCTTCTACAGCTTCTTGCACCTGAGATTCCTCATTTCTTACCACATACATGTACTTAACCTGATGATGTGCTTGGGCCACGTTCGCATTCTCTGCGGGTTTCTGTTGATTGGCGTGCTTGATGGCCGCCACTTCACTCGAAATCTGCGCCACAGTGGTCTCTAATGCCCGCATTTGTGCTCCATGGCTTTGCAGCGTCTGCCCAAACTTGGTTAGAATATCACTTTGAGATTGCAATTGCTTACCAAACATGGCCATCATCTCTTTGTTTTGCTGGACCATTTGACTTAGCAATTCAGTGTTCTTATCCTCGGCTTTCTGCTGTGGCTTGGCATCCGGATCCTGCAGAAAATTATTTGGATCCTTCCATGAAAACTTTTTATCCTTCCTCCATGCATAGTCATTGTTTCTATAGCCCTGTTGTTGCATGAATTTCACTTGGGCCTCCTCATCTTCAGATGCATCTTCCTTAGTTAGCAGCTTCTTAGTTAGAAGATCTAACTTATCGTTTAGCTCCCTAACTATTCTGGATTCACCAGCAGCCTTGACCTATTCCACTGCACCTCTGTCGCCCCATGACTGTTTCCTAGCCATGTTCTTTAATATCTCCCAACATCTGGTATCCGTATTATTCAGAAAGAATCCGGATCCGGCTGAATCAAGATTACTTCTATCGTGCTCGGAGAGAGCAAAATAAAAGATTTTCACTTGTGTTTCTCTGTCCAGCCCATGATGTGGGCATCTCCTCAACATAACCTGGAATCGCTCCCAGGTCTCAGAATAAGTCTCACACGCCTGTTGGGTGAAATTGTGAATCTTCCTAATCATGTCATTGGTCTTCTCAGGAGGGAAAAACCTCTCGAAGAAAACTTCCACCATATGATCCCAAGACTGTACAAATTCGTCATCGAGGTTATGGAGCCACTCTCTTGCTGCTCCTGCCAAGGAACTTGGGAATAACTTGAGGTACAAGGCATCTTGTGGGAATCGGTCGATCTTCACCATGTCACAGTTCTCCACGAACTGGCTAATGTGTGCAACTGGGTCCTCATTCTTCAGCCCGTGAAATGCATTGATTTTACCAAGTTGATCAATGCCAGATCGATCTTATATGTTGGTATGTTGACCGCCTGCTTCTTTATAGGCCCCTTTGAAGCTGATGAAGAAGACGCTTTGATCCTCTCCCATATCGTCTGTGCTTCGGCCATTTCTTCTGCTTGCTCTTGCTCAGATTCAGGCTCTATATCGCTTGGGTGCTCTTCCTCGTAGTACTCCTCGTCCTCAGGTCCCGGAGGTGGAACCTCAGGTGTGCGATTCGCGTAGTCTGCGCTACGTGTATGCACCATGCAAAGTACCTGAAATAAGAAAATCGGGGTTCAATACTATGCTTTGAACGAGTAAACACAATTATAGAGAAATTTAAGAATATTTAAAATTGTTTCAAAATAAATTAAAAAAAATGTGGCCTAGAGTGGCCGCTCTTAGCACTCAAAGTGCCAATAATTTGCCGTATCCCCGGCAACGGCGCCAAAAACTTGACGTGTATTTTACTACGTGCTTAAACGCAAGTATACGCGTCGAGTAATATAGGCCTTTGTGAGGCCCGAGTCGAACTCAGGGATACGTGAATTATTGGAGACTTCTACTAACTAATCGCAATCAGCTAGGCCGAATAACAAAGTAAGGTTTGTTGTCCAAATTAAAAGAAAATAAAATGAAACAAAGAAAACAATCAATTAAATGTTAATTTAATCAATTTAAAAGGGTATCTTTAGGATTGCGGTTTCACCGCGGGTCAACATTGCATTAGGTTTTATATAATTCCTCACTCTTCTCTCTCTATCCAGGTAGTGGTCTGAAAACAGAATTACCCACTGTCGTGGTGTAACTCACTACTTAGGTTTAGGTTGATTCCACCGTCGTAGTAATCATTCCCCTAAACTAAGCGCATTATAAACAATCTCTCAGTTCCCACCATTAATTTTACAACTCCTTTGTCAAGGGTTTTATTGATTAATGTATATTTCGTCTCTTTTCAACTGTTAATCCTTCTGTCGAAGTGATTAAGGGCATTAAGTTATTATTATGGTGATCAAGCATACCAATATATATGGAGAAAACGAATCTATACCACGGATTTGAGAGAGAAAATATGAATTATCAATATAAAATTGTCATACAATGCATTACCGGGCTACTCCCGGTCCTAAAGATGGAGGGTTTTAGCCTCTCATGTTCATCTCGCACGAATACATGGTAGAAATAGGGGAATTCATAAGAAAAACATGAAACAAGTGGGAAAACCCCTGAACGGAGAAGAACCGATAGATCCTTGGCGTAGAATACGAGCTTCCCCGCCTGTCGGTGGTGGAATTCGTCTTCGGCAGCGTCCGAATCACCCGGGATGAGCTTCTGGCCTCCGTTCTCCTTTTTCTCCTTCCTCGGCACTCGTGCAATGCAAAATCCGATCCCCCTCTCGTGTGGGCGGCCGTCATTAGGTATAAGTCCCTAATTAGGTCGTCAAATAACTCCAGCCGTCCGATCGAGATCAAAATGAATCCAACACATATCTGCCGGCGTCGATACCATCGACGCGGGTCGATGGTATCGACCCAGCGGATTAGCAGCAGCTTTCCTTTCTTTTAGTCTGAGCGCCTGTGGTCATCTCGATACCATCGACTTGGGTCGATGGTATCGACTCTCTTTAGCGTCGGTTGTTGTCGTTTAGCGACGCTGTAGCCTCCATGTGTCGATGGCATCGACTTGGGTCGATGGTATCGACAGTTTCCTCGCCAGCAACCTGAAGGGATCTCGATACCATCGACTTGGGTGTCGATGGTATCGAATCTGTGCTGCTCCTCTCGTCTGGCAATCTGTGGCTTGGTCGATGGTATCGACTTCCGTCGATGGTATCGACGGAAGAAAATACTTGTTTTTCCTGAAATTTCACAACAAGACCAAGTAAATCCACACAAATAATAATATTATGATAAATAATGCTCAAAAAAGTAAAACAAAGGGGATTTGACATAATATGAAGGCAAAGACCGAAATGAGTGAATTATGCAATATTATCCATAAAAATGAGTAATTAGAGCACAAAACACATATGAAAAAGGTCTATAAACGCGACTCAAAATCATCGCATCAAGCTCCAATCCATCCATCGTCTGTGCAAGAAGAAAGCACAAAAGAAAACAACTGATGACGATGATGATGATGCTGTCGACGAGAAAGATTCTGACTCCTCCGCTGACTCAAACAATAGTACCTCCTCAGCTGATGACTCCGACAAGCCAGATGATGCTGGGGCAGGCCCCAGCCAAGGAGCAGAACCAAAACACCAGCAAGATCACCAAACTGGTGATAAAGATCACAAATCCCCTGCTCATACAGAGAACGTCAACATATACTTCGGGGATCAATTTCACAACTTTTCTGTGGGATCTCTGGGGGAGGCTACCAAAGAAGTGGATTTTGCTGAGTTCAAAAAATGTATTCAAGGAACCAGCAGCACTATACCAGCCACAGCAGCCCAGCAAATCTCTGCACCCGAACCGTCAGCGCTTGAACTTGAAGAATCAGAAAGAGTATGCCTAGACACTGATGACGATTTAGACACTCCTTCTGATTCTGATAAAGATTACGATTTGCAGCAGTACATGGACAGCATAGAACAAACTTCTTCCCCCACACCGCAAGAGCTAACTCCGCCGCCACCTCTACCTAACAAAATGCACGATTTAGATATGGTGGCCATCTCTACCTTAGACGCACGGGATATCTTCATCCTCAACACTATAGTAGATGATGCCAAAGCAGGGGAGGATGTCATATATCAAAACACGAAGACCAAACGCAATCTGACATGTGAAGACTTCCGTTCCTTACTTTGATCCCAGTCGCCGGTGAAGATGGCAATGTTTTGTACTCTCCTTGCCAACTCTATCGAGATCTACAAAAGCTCTCGGCGACCGCAACTGGTCCTCAACGCCTCACCCACACTGGGATTGTGCTTACTGTACAAAGAGTTACAACACAAATCCATTACAAGGTTGCACAGGGGGATCGCAAGAAAAGCGAGATACATAATCGTGCCTTTCCAAGTTTGTAAACACTGGTTTCTCATGATTGTGGACACTGTCGCCCGCGACGCCAAAGTGTACAATTTCTGTGCCAGTGACTTAAAGGCCGGGATAATCAATTTTGTTGGAATTGAAGCCGGGGAGGCAAGATGCATCCCTTTCCGGCTGCTAAAGCTCATATGGGCCGCGTGCCCTTCTCTCCGCCAGGACTGGAGCTCTCCCTGGTTCAGAATAATTAACCCACAAGTCCAAGCTGCTGAAGGTTCCTGGGACAACACTTTTTACGTCATAAGGCACATCCTAGCGCTAAACCAGCACGTCCCTTTCACGGAACTCGTTAATGATGATTTCCACTCCCTGCGAGGACGTTACGCCATGGAGATTATCTGCGACAGAAGGTTCTTCAATGACCCTACCATGGCGGCAGACGACGTCCCTTGTTATCTCTTTTCATCTATTCAACGTCCGTAGAGGAGACCTTTCAGACAAACCCTAGCGGCATTGACAAAAGAAAAACACCCATCCAATGTCACCAATCAAAGCCAATGGAATCCTTCCATCTTCGATCTGGCTCCAGATAAAGGTGACATTGATCTGATATCAGGGGTAGCTATCAAGACATCTTCATCACTTATGGTACCCCAATCTGCCATTGAACCTTCATTTCCCGATTTCGATCCGGAAGCTTGCAAAACTCTTTCAGATAACGAGCTCCGACTAATAATGTCACGACTATATGCCGAAAAAGACGAGATGGTATATATTGACGGGGATATATTGGTTATGGCAGATGCCCTCCGTGAGACCTTACAGTTCAAGGGTTCCATGTCTGTAAGTGTAATGACTGCTTATCAATACTTGCTTGCACGGAATCACAACACGGTCTATATGGTGTCAGCTTACATGAAGGATGATCTTCTCGGGCTAAAGAACTTCGGAACAAAGGAGTCAACCATCTCTTATCTCCAACATACAACTCCGAAGTTCATCATGTTACCTTTCCTTCATCAAGAGCACTGGATGTTACTGGCAACCAATCTTCACGAAGGAACAACAATAATCTACAACAGTTCCGACAACCAGTATGATCCAAAACGGAAAGCATACACTACAACTCCAAAGACACCAACGGAGGAGGTGGCGAAGGAGTGTGCTGACAAATTACATGATCTTTTGGGTCAGCACACGCGGGCATATGACAGAGATCACTTCAAATCACCAGCCTTCTGCCACAGGTGCCCCCAGCAAATCAGAGAATCAAATGACTGCGGCTTCCACGTCCTCTACTGGATGTATACAATTCTGGCCCTTCACAAGCCGGTAGAGGACATGACAGAGGTGGATTACCACGCACTACGGGGAAAGTTCGCAGCCAACTTACTCAGAACGCATGGGGCAAATAAAGGATTAACCGAAGCCTGAATGCCCTTGTCCATGCATTTCTCAACCTATCACTTTGACACTCTATGGACAGAGTGCGTGATAAGTTAAGGGGGAGTACATTGGACAAGGGCGAGGTATCATTCTGCTTCAACCCTTCTATTTTTTCGCATATCAATTTTCAAACTTTCTGTCCATATTTAGACTTTTTCCAGTAATTTTTTCAATAAAATAACTTTTAAGTGTAACTTTCATCCTGGAAAGAATCACCCTTAGCTAAGTTAGAGATAAAGTAGTCCTAATAAAAATAAAAATAAATAAATAATAAGATTAGCATACAGGCATGAAATGGCGAATTCATAAATTTCATTCACTATTGGTTTCTATACTTTTACTTCAATTCTATCTCAGACTCTTCACAGGTCAACTTCAAGGCCAAAGCGAATCGAAAACTCTCAAAGTCAAGAGGGAAATCAGGGAAATCCAAAATCAAGAAATCTCGCGAGCGGACCACCAATTAAAAATAAGTGCATGTCAGGAACCCTAAGAACAGTTTTCTTCTTTCAATAAAAGAGGCTTGGCCGCCCAATCAAAAACCCTAACAAAACCCACTTCCTAAGCCTGTGAGATTCGAATAAAAGCCAGAGTGTTGAATAAACACATGAGAGTTGTGTCACGCATAAGGACCTATATGAAGATCCAACAAAGATCTCACCCGACCGGTACATACAACTGCCCTCATGAAGGCAGATGTGTCGTGCCCGCTAATGAGATCCTAAGGTTTCCTAATATATGAAAAGGCTGATAAAAGAGCTCACCCGGCCGGTACATTCAGCTGCCCTCATGAAGGCAGATGTGTCGTGCCCGGTAGTGAGTCTCTAAAAAGCATAGACAAACCCTTCCCCACTGGAAGGGGGAGTTACACAATAAGCCTTTTAAGACAGCCCTCATACCCACTCTAGCTACCAGTAGGTTTCTCTAAAGAAGTATAAAACTGATTAGAGTCGATGACATGCACATAATAGGAAAGGTGGTCCCAATGCGAGATTCACGATATGAAAGGAACCTGAGATCCATGCAACTTTTGATACTCGAAAGAGTTAGTGTAAGCAGAAGCCATAATAAGACCTCGCTAGATCTCTGACCTAGAATTGAAGCAAGAGTATGGAAACCCTAATCAAATAAAATTGCCTCGCCATTACATGCCTTAGCTCTATCTAACTTGAGGACAAGCTAGACTCTAAGTTAGGGGGGGTGATAACCTCCCATTTTGTGACGTTATCTTATTTAGTTATCTTTAATTTTCCATACTCTTTCTTAGATAAATTAGATAGAATCATTAAACTTTTTTACTTTATTGTGGATACACCAATAAACTAACTTTTCTTCTTTTTCATTACAGAAAACACAAAAAAATTACAAAGACTCCTCACGGTCCCAAGACCGCGAGGAGGCCTCGCGGTCCCAAGACCGCGAGAAGGCCTCACGGTCCCAAGACCGCGAGAAGGCCTCACGGTCCCAAGACCGCGAGAAGGCCTCACGGTCCCAAGACCGCGAGAAGGCCTCGCGGTCCCAAGATCGAGAGAAGGCCTCGCGGTCCCAAGGCCTCGCGAGAAGGCCTCACGGTCCACAAAAGAACCGGGGAGGCAAGATGCATCCCTTTCCGGCTGCTAAAGCTCATATGGGCCGCGTGCCCTTCTCTCCGCCAGGACTGGAGCTCTCCCTGGTTCAGAATAATTAACCCACAAGTCCAAGCTGCTGAAGGTTCCTGGGACAACACTTTTTACGTCATAAGGCACATCCTAGCGCTAAACCAGCACGTCCCTTTCACGGAACTCGTTAATGATGATTTCCACTCCCTGCGAGGACGTTACGCCATGGAGATTATCTGCGACAGAAGGTTCTTCAATGACCCTACCATGGCGGCAGACGACGTCCCTTGTTATCTCTTTTCATCTATTCAATGTCCGTAGAGGAGACCTTTCAGACAAACCCTAGCGGCATTGACAAAAGAAAAACACCCATCCAATGTCACCAATCAAAGCCAATGGAATCCTTCCATCTTCGATCTGGCTCCAGATAAAGGTGACATTGATCTGATATCAGGGGTAGCTATCAAGACATCTTCATCACTTATGGTACCCCAATCTGCCATTGAACCTTCATTTCCCGATTTCGATCCGGAAGCTTGCAAAACTCTTTCAGATAACGAGCTCCGACTAATAATGTCACGACTATATGCCGAAAAAGACGAGATGGTATATATTGACGGGGATATATTGGTTATGGCAGATGCCCTCCGTGAGACCTTACAGTTCAAGGGTTCCATGTCTGTAAGTGTAATGACTGCTTATCAATACTTGCTTGCACGGAATCACAACACGGTCTATATGGTGTCAGCTTACATGAAGGATGATCTTCTCGGGCTAAAGAACTTCGGAACAAAGGAGTCAACCATCTCTTATCTCCAACATACAACTCCGAAGTTCATCATGTTACCTTTCCTTCATCAAGAGCACTGGATGTTACTGGCAACCAATCTTCACGAAGGAACAACAATAATCTACAACAGTTCCGACAACCAGTATGATCCAAAACGGAAAGCATACACTACAACTCCAAAGACACCAACGGAGGAGGTGGCGAAGGAGTGTGCTGACAAATTACACGATCTTTTGGGTCAGCACACGCGGGCATATGACAGAGATCACTTCAAATCACCAGCCTTCTGCCACAGGTGCCCCCAGCAAATCAGAGAATCAAATGACTGCGGCTTCCACGTCCTCTACTGGATGTATACAATTCTGGCCCTTCACAAGCCGGTAGAGGACATGACAGAGGTGGATTACCACGCACTACGGGGAAAGTTCGCAGCCAACTTACTCAGAACGCATGGGGCAAATAAAGGATTAACCGAAGCCTGAATGCCCTTGTCCATGCATTTCTCAACCTATCACTTTGACACTCTATGGACAGAGTGCGTGATAAGTTAAGGGGGAGTACATTGGACAAGGGCGAGGTATCATTCTGCTTCAACCCTTCTATTTTTTCGCATATCAATTTTCAAACTTTCTGTCCATATTTAGACTTTTTCCAGTAATTTTTTCAATAAAATAACTTTTAAGTATAACTTTCATCCTGGAAAGAATCACCCTTAGCTAAGTTAGAGATAAAGTAGTCCTAATAAAAATAAAAATAAATAAATAATAAGATTAGCATACAGGCATGAAATGGCGAATTCATAAATTTCATTCACTATTGGTTTCTATACTTTTACTTCAATTCTATCTCAGACTCTTCACAGGTCAACTTCAAGGCCAAAGCGAATCGAAAACTCTCAAAGTCAAGAGGGAAATCAGGGAAATCCAAAATCAAGAAATCTCGCGAGCGGACCACCAATTAAAAATAAGTGCATGTCAGGAACCCTAAGAACAATTTTCTTCTTTCAATAAAAGAGGCTTGGCCGCCCAATCAAAAACCCTAACAAAACCCACTTCCTAAGCCTGTGAGATTCGAATAAAAGCCAGAGTGTTGAATAAACACATGAGAGTTGTGTCACGCATAAGGACCTATATGAAGATCCAACAAAGATCTCACCCGACCGGTACATACAACTGCCCTCATGAAGGCAGATGTGTCGTGCCCGCTAATGAGATCCTAAGGTTTCCTAATATATGAAAAGGCTGATAAAAGAGCTCACCCGGCCGGTACATTCAGCTGCCCTCATGAAGGCAGATGTGTCGTGCCCGGTAGTGAGTCTCTAAAAAGCATAGACAAACCCTTCCCCACTGGAAGGGGGAGTTACACAATAAGCCTTTTAAGACAGCCCTCATACCCACTCTAGCTACCAGTAGGTTTCTCTAAAGAAGTATAAAACTGATTAGAGTCGATGACATGCACATAATAGGAAAGGTGGTCCCAATGCGAGATTCACGATATGAAAGGAACCTGAGATCCATGCAACTTTTGATACTCGAAAGAGTTAGTGTAAGCAGAAGCCATAATAAGACCTCGCTAGATCTCTGACCTAGAATTGAAGCAAGAGTATGGAAACCCTAATCAAATAAAATTGCCTCGCCATTACATGCCTTAGCTCTATCTAACTTGAGGACAAGCTAGACTCTAAGTTAGGGGGGGTGATAACCTCCCATTTTGTGACGTTATCTTATTTAGTTATCTTTAATTTTCCATACTCTTTCTTAGATAAATTAGATAGAATCATTAAACTTTTTTACTTTATTGTGGATACACCAATAAACTAACTTTTCTTCTTTTTCATTACAGAAAACACAAAAAAATTACAAAGACTCCTCACGGTCCCAAGACCGCGAGGAGGCCTCGCGGTCCCAAGACCGCGAGAAGGCCTCATGGTCCCAAGACCGCGAGAAGGCCTCACGGTCCCAAGACCGCGAGAAGGCCTCGCGGTCCCAAGATCGAGAGAAGGCCTCGCGGTCCCAAGACCGCGAGGCCTTCTCGCGGTCTTGGGACCGCGAGGCCTTCTCTCGATCTTGGGACCGCGAGGCCTTCTCGCGGTCTTGGGACCGTGAGGCCTTCTCGCGGTCTTGGGACCGCGAGGCCTTCTCGCGGTCTTGGGACCGCGAGGCCTTCTCGTGGTCTTGGGACCGTGAGGCCTTCTCGCGGTCTTGGGACCGTGAGGCCTTCTCGCGGTCTTGGGACCGTGAGGCCTTCTCGCGGTCTTGGGACCGTGAGGAGTCTTTGTAATTTTTTTGTGTTTTCTGTAATGAAAAAGAAGAAAAGTTAGTTTATTGGTGTATCCGCAATAAAGTAAAAACGTTTAATGATTCTATCTAATTTATCTAAGAAAGAGTATGGAAAATTAAAGATAACTAAATAAGATAACGTCACAAAATGGGAGGTTATCAGCTTGTTATACCTAGCTTTAATATAACTAAATGATGGTAATTGGATATGAATAGTCCTTGAATGACTAATACAATCATGGAATACTCTATTACTGTTGTTGAAGCCCTAGTATGCTATAACCCGATGGTTACACCTTGATTTATGTGTGGGTTCATACTTGAGAATAGTATGGAATGTGACGGCGATGCTTCACCTTATGCATCCATGATCCAATGGGGATGCCGTGAGTTAGGGTTTGGGTATAAGTGCTGATTAGTAATATTAATATAATTTATATTGTGAACCTAACTCTAATGCAAATAGATATAGATGAGTATTCATGTTTAACATTCTTATATTATGGAATGATGGTGGAATAACCTCCTTACTATGATCATAACCTTGATACGTTAATTGGTGGTTATCATAGCCACATGGTTGATACTTTATTATGCTAAACATGTGCATTATGAATATGATGAGAGTTAATCATATCTAGATTCATCGCATGTTGATGTAATAAAGGAATGTTCTTAATGTTAATATAACCCTGCTATGATTGTTTATGAATATAACCTAGTTCATTAATGCAATATTGTGCTGATATGGTGTATTATATATAAGTGATGTTGTTGAGCCTTGTTATAAGGAATACAAAGATAATGATGATCTTGTAGGGAATAATATGATGGTCTTAATGACCTTTGGGCATGGTTGAGCCCTGAATGAGGTGTAATCCTCTTGTGTTGATAAGGGTTAATACCCTGTGATATTGTGAAAATGATTTATATCCTATGATAGTATGGTGGTCTTAATGACCTTTGGGCATGGTTGAGCCCTAAATGAGGTGTAATCCTCTTATGTTGATAAGGGTTGATACCCTGTGATATTTTAAAAAAGATTATTATCTTGCGATAGTATGATGACTAGTGTGGTCTCATGAATGGAAAGTGAATAGTACCATGTGATTATGAGATGAGAAATTATGTTTCACACGTTTTATATCTTTTAAAAGTTGTGATATTTATATGCTTGCTAGAAGTGAATTAGGGTTTGTATGTCCACTTGTTTGATGTAGCCTTAATTCACCCAATTGGCATAACTAATCAAGTGAAACTCTAATAATGTAGTGCCCTATACCATAGATCCATCTGAGTGTCAGAATTTGCCAGAAGGTGAAACGAGTATTCCTAAGGGAAACTCGGAGTGCATACTGTTGAGTATGTGGGGGTGGCAAGTTGAGGATATATCCTTTGGAGGTTGGCTATGGTCATGCCTCATACATTTGATGTGATTGAGGACAGCTGTGATCGTGTCTCGGTGCTTATATATGTGACAAGATTGGAGGAAAACTGTGGTTGTACCTCGGATGGTAGGGTATGAATACCCACCTCCTTTCACTAGTGTCGTGACCTATACTAAGGACAAAATAGGCTGTTAATAGCTTGACCTTATGTGTCGCTGTGGCGGACCCATACTAACCGAGGGCAGAGAAGATCTTAGGAGTCCGGCTCTTCCTAGATCTTGTATGGCGCTGATTTTAACTTAGTAGTGGTCAGTTGGATTTTGAGTGGTATCCTCAAATTCCTCAGGGCATAATAAAAGATGTAATACATCCGTATAGCATATCTGTTTAGGGTTATACATGACGCTTCACATTGGATGATAACCCTTGTTTGTTATCTTTACATAAAGATGATGCTTAGTGCAATTAAGAGATATTAGATATACTAATGTTGTGGATATGCTTAAGATAGTTGATGCGTACATACAATAGCCATGTTTATGTTGATCAATACTACTACTACTGATTATAATCATGGTGTTGGATATCTCATGTGGTTAGTTACGTTTATCATGCTAGCCATGCCTTTGTAACTAGAGATGCATATACTACTAATCATACTTATCTAGATAGTTGCGCTTATGTTGTTAGCTCTTCTTCTGATATTGATATGTTCAACCAATTAGACATGCTCATGTTGTTATCTATGCTATGTTACTATACTTGCTCATGATGTTAGATATTCATATACTACTGAATTGCTTATATTGTCAACAAGATAAAGAATGATACTCTGGCTAATGATGATAGTTATTATCTGCTCCTTTATGTATTTTGTTAATCATCAGTACTGCTGACCTTATTTGTTATATCTGATTAAACTTCTTAATGTTTAATTATTTAAAAATGTTGTACTCAATAAACGTTGTTGGAGGTTATATCTCTTGCTGGGACATGGGTCTCACCCTTGTGGTTCACCACATTTTTTAGGTAATTGGAAGTGATGAAAACAAACATGTGGCAACAAAGAGGATCTATAGTAATGAATATTTTAGAAAGTTTATTAGATGTCTAGTGTGTCTTAGAGTCATCCCTGTACTCTCAAGTCCGGGCAGGAAAAGTTTATATATGGTGTTTCGAATGAATTAGGATTTTGTTAACATGTTGATGCTTGTTTGTGTGACATATATGAATATTGTTCTCCTGTGTATATATGTTTTGGCTAAGGTGATAGATCAATTTTTGTCAAATTCTTGGCATAGTATGGATATAAGAAACATTTTGGGATCTTATGCAAATGTTTATGAGCGGGTGCTGACGCTAAAATCGGTTTTAATTTATCCATATTTTTGGGTATGTGATTAATTAGTGATTGATTATGTTTTATGTTTTGAGTGATCTCATTTAGTGTAACATGTTCTAATAATAAGGCTCAGTTGCATGCCTTGGTGTGTCACAAGGAAGATATGTTAGTATTGCTTTGCCAGATTAACATACAGTTGGAGGTTTCCTTGTTGGCAGAATTGTTGGCACAATTGCAGGATAGGCAAACGTTGATGCAGCAGACTAAAGATGCACAACAAAATGATACTGTAATATAGAAGATGAAGTCAGAGTTCAGTAGTAAGAAGTATGATGTCTTCCATGAGACATAGGATGGGATAGTGTGTTTCCATGGAAGGACAGTAGTACCATATACTAATGCCTTTAGGAAGATGGTTCTTGAGGAAGCTCGTTCCTCGATGTACGTGATGAACCCTGGAAATACTAAGATGTACCATAACCTTAAGGATCTATATTGGTGTCCATGCTTGAAGCATGATGTGGCAGAGTTTGTGTTTAGATGTCCAGTCAATTATCAGGTCAAGTTGGAGTATCAAAAACTGGCAGGAACGTTGCAACTCGTACAAATACCCCAGTGGAAATAAGATCATATCACTATGGACTTTTTGGTTGGTCTTCCTAGGATAGCCAAAGGTCATGATTCCATCTGAGTGATAGTTGATAGGTTGACCAAGTCAGCTCACTTCTTTCCCATCAATACAATGTATATAAAGTTGGCACAGATATATTTTAATGAGATTGTGACACCTCATCACGCTAAATGAGATTACTCAAAACACAAAACACGATCAACTATTAATTAATCACATAGTAAAAAATGCGGGATAATTAAAACCAATTCCAAAAATGTAAATAAACTCTAGAACATTTACAAAAGGTCCATCATTCCATTCTCATATACTATAAAAAGTATTTACATATGGGTCTAAAGACCTCAGTCACATCCTGCATACAAAAGATATTTCACATGCACATGCCATATATTTACAAACATTGGCATAATACCAAAATCTCATGTCGATATGAGTATATCATCTAGAAAACACATCCCATACCCAGACCTGAGAGTACATGGATGATACTAGGACTCTACTACTAACATCTACAACTAACCAACCTTATGAATCTATTGATCACCAGGTTGGTTCTCTTCCATAGAGTGATCTCGACCTCATTGCCCACGACCACCTAAAAAATGTGGTGACCGAGGGGTGAGACCCGGTCCCTGTGAGAGATATAACTCTCTCCAACATATATTGATTATAACATATTAATTAATAGTAAATATATTAAGCTGTTAGGGTATTGAATAAGAGATATGAACAGATTGAACAATATAAGCATACTAAGAAGTTAAGCAAATAAGTTGTAGCATCAAATAGAATTACACAATTTTCATAAGTCTGCATCATGTAAGAACTATGTAGTGTAAAGACAAGACAAGGTTTAATCAACCAATGTGATATGTATTAAACCCTAGCAATTATACTACATAGCTGGTATTATATCTTTTATTATTATGCCCTGGGGAGTTTGAGTCTTACCACTCAAAGTCCAACTGACCACTACAAAGTGCTATGTTATTCTGTATAAGATCTAGGAGTGCAGGTATCCTAAGATCTCTTCCCCTTGGTCAGTATGAGTAAACTGTAGTGACATACCAGTCAAACTGCCAACAATGACATATGGTCAAATGACAACAACTAGTTTGTACTTGGTACAAGTTACGACACTAGAAACTAGGGTATACAAAATCCTGTAATCTGAGGTACAACCACAACTGTCCTCAATCACATCAAATGCTAGAGGCATGACCATAGCCATCCTCCATAACCTGCATTTGTGGATGACAAGGATATATCCTCAACTTTCCACCCCTACATACTCAACAATATGCGCTCCGAGTTTCCCTTGGGAATACTCGTTTCACTATCCAACAAGTTTTGACACTGAAGATGGATCTATGTCATAGGGCTCTACATGATTAAGGTTACACTTGATTAATTACTACCAATTGAAAGCATTAAGACTTTATCATACAACTGGACATTCAAACCCTAATTCTTTTCTAACGAGAGTATATGTATAACAACTTCAAAAGATATAAAACATTTGAAATATAAATCTTAATCACATTACCACATGCTATAATTCATTGCAAATTAATGGACCACACTTATAATCATACTATTACAAGATATCAATATCTTGTCACATGTTCCAGGGTTTTAACCCTTATTGGAACATGAATAGGATTTCACCTCAATTGTAAAGAAGTGAACCACTCCTCTACTAGAAAGAAAAGACTACATCCCTTGAACCAAACACCACATAAATGTTTTTACCAAAGGGATGGAGATCAATTCATTCAACATGTATGTATCATTACACAATGAGTAGCAGCAGAAAAGATCATTATCTAACAATTTACAAAGCTTGATACAAAATACATCACTTCACCACACATGGGTGTCCAAAAGGAAAACTAAACATATAAGCCAAAGATCAAGACGAGGGTCATCTAACCACCTCTTAAAGTCTCCCAAAAGCTCAGCTACAAGATTGATGTCGAGGTTCACCTCTCCTTGATCTAACCTAGGGTTGGAAGCATACCCCACAAAAGAGAAACAATAGGATACATCAACAAAAAGCTGGTATGTGTATACTAAAGAAAACTTGAGCAATATATGACAATAAGGACATCAATTATAAATGCTTCACATGCAAAAGAAAAGGACTACCCACACAAGCATAAAAGATAAGATTCATCATCATCATAAAGAATGATACTTGCCATAATTAAAACAATAAAGAAGTGCTACATGCACATATCATGACCAACATCCTGCATACATGTGAGATAAGCATAACACTAGAATATTATAAAAGACAAAGGTGGCCAAGAATCACACATCTTGAACCTAGTGAGACATGGACCAAGAATCACACATCCTGCCCTGGCACGGGGAATCACACATCCACCACCCAATATATATATATATATATATATATATATATATATATATATATATATATATATATATATATATATATATATATATATATATATATATATATATATATATATATCTAACATGGGCCAGGAATCAAACATCCTACCCTAGCATGGGGAATCACACATCCACCATCCAAAATATCATAATGTTGCCACAAATTATAATGAGACAAAACCAATGCAATTATACTACTCTAGGGTTACTGAATCACATAGTAGGTAAATGTAGAGGCAAGTAGAAAAGTATAGTCAAAATTATTCAAGATTTTCCATATCACACAATGGGCATCATATGAAACCACCAATAAACCTCCACCTCACAGTGGGCATATACCATCAACAAGAGCATCATGTACCATATCGCAAGGAAGGATGCCAAGAGAATATCCAAAATTACAATCAACAAATAGTTCACATGAAACATGATATCAAGAGATAACACATATTGTGTAGGCCAAATTCAAGAAAATGAACAGATAGGTGTATTGCTTAACATTTAGTAATAGGGGATACAACATACCTCAATATTAGAATTCAAAGTCCAAAGCACTTCTAGATCCAAGTCTAGGTCACCAAAGGCCTATTAAACACATACAAATTTTGTGTCAATTACATACTCATTAACCAAACCCTAAAAGCCATCTTTTTAATTAATGTGAGAATTAGGTTAGCAAATATATTCCACATTATATATTAGGTTATTAAGATTCCAAAACATATTTTATTATATTTTATGATTTATAGATAATTCATTATGATATTTACACGTTAATTCATCATTAATTAGATCCATTAAAAACACATGTTATTAATCTTTAGACTCGGTTATCAAAACATATACCATTAGTTAGATCTTTTTTTTCTGATTCCAACGAATATTTTCCCATAATTTTCTGATCATCCGTTAATTAGTTATAAAATTTTAATTAGCAACCAATTAGATAATTAGTTAATGCCACATAGTCGAGAAAATCCTCAAAAGCAGGCTGGACCCGCATGACTTGGCCCAATGAAAGCTGGCCAAGTCAGTAGGTCAATGGCTCATTTGACTCGATCCAAAGTAAGGGATAAGAACATGAAATGACTCAAATACCCCTGGCCGTGAAATAGAATAGAAGAGAAAAGAACGAGGGTATGACCAGGAAACTAGGTGGGGGATTCATTCCCTTTGCAAAGCCCCATCATGGCTATAGCAGCAAGCTGCTAGCTTGGCCATGTTTGGGGAGAATCCATGATTCGAGAGAAAACTCAAAATCGAGTCATCCGAAAGCGAGAAAAGGTGGAATCGAACTCACCGCAAGCTTCAATTTTCCCAGAGACACACGAAGCAGAGAGGGAGGCTTGCCACAAAGACTGGTCCAAAATCCAATCACCAGTGGCAAAACGCACAAGTTGCGATGAAATTGGGTGGACAGGAAGGTCTAGTAGGATGAGGCGATGCTCCATGTATGCTTATTTATAGGTGGGGTGTAGGGTTAGCATTTAACCAAGTCGGTCGTGTGAAGCTCTAAGCCTAAGCTTTGGGTGTTTCTTGGATCCAAAGAAATAGAACTTGTATGAGGGGTCGATGTGTCATACGAGGAATCTTATGGAAAAAGAATCAGGAAAAATCATGGACCACACGCGAAGAAATCACCTTCTAAAATTTACCAAAGTCGACGCCTACTTTCCAATTTGGCTTGAGGAAGAGGATGAGCTGGCGGCTGTCCGATCAGAAATTAATGGCCCAGATCACTCACTATAGTACAACACTGCGTGACATTATGTAAATCGGAAATGAAATCGATTAAAATGATACATTGATTATCTTCATTTCTCTCTCTCATCTTTTGGGGGTGCAAACAATCTCCAAAATTAACCAAAATTTGCACCCTGACTGTTATGTGTAGATTTCGAATATAGAATTAGATTTTCCTTTTGAGAACTTTCAATATGTTAAATAAATCAAATCATATTTTCTCTTTCCTCCTTTATTAATGGCTTTAGGATTATCCAAATTTTATGAAACTTGACCCACAAGTCTCCCTAAGTGACTTGGATATGATTTTATCATTAATTTCACAAATTGAGATTATTTCTTTATTTATTTAATAAATAGAATATTTTACACACTTTCTCTCCTATATTTACTCATTAATCAAACATTATCCAAATTAGTTGCAAATTTGCCCAAAGGCTTATTTTTATGTTTAGATTATGAATTTGGAGTTAGTTTTCCAATTTTAGGGCATTAAATATTTTATTTCACTTTATTGGCCTAATTCCTATTTTCTTTTGATAAGAACATTAATATATGCATTAATCTTCCAATTTAGATGATAATTGGCCCTTAAGTTTCTTTTAGGTCAAGAAAATGAGATTGAGTGCCAAATTATCTTTATGGATTTCCGTTTATGATTTTTGGAACAATATATTCCACATTATCTTCTTTTATCCATTAAATCCCATGTTACCTCCAATTATTGTATTTATCATCTCATTTATATATAGTTTGGATTTTCTCTTCTTTTTCCTATTCTAAAAAGTACTAGAAAGTTCTGAGACGAAATATCTTATTATTTTTATTACACAGTGACAAGTTACACTTCAGACCCATTAATTAAAACCCAACATAGGTATTTGTGCATATAACCCTATATTAAGAATATATGGGAAATATTTATCCAATTAAGTTCTTTAATTTCTTATTATCATCCAAAAGAGTCATTATTAAGCAAAAGTTATTATGTATTTCCTTATATACTCTAGGTGTCACATTTTATGTTCCATTATTGACTTAATTATATGTATTTGGTTATCCTTGTTTGGCTAAGTAAAAAGGGTAAAACTACTAGGGTAGGGTTCTAATTCTGGTATGTTACATCAATCATGGCTTCAAACATGCCCAAAGGCCGTTAAGACCATCAAATTATTCATAGTAAGGTTATTATCATCATTCCATACCTTAAAACAAGGCTCAAAAGATCATTAGCACATATGTGTCCATAGATATTAACATGGCAAGGTACTATGATATTCAAATAGTACTGCATTGTGGTTTCAACACAAGAAGAGTGTAATTCATTATCACATTAATCAATCAAGAAGTCTGATTATAACCAATCAACAATATATAATTAAATTAAAGTTAGGTATAACAAGCTAGATCACATGGGAGTTACACGTCCACTTATTATAGTGATTTATCAAATATAACTATATGATGGCAACAGTAAGACTACAAATTGATGATATTGAACCATCAAAATATCATCACTAGGACCCAAATATAATACCATATGATTTATTCTAATCCATTGGATGTTTAAGCATTCAATATTATTCATTGGATCAGGTTCATTGTTCAAGGTTATCAATTGAAGTATAGGTCTAACCATTAGATCAATTGAACTAAGGAACCATTGATTTAAGGTTTAGTCAAATCTACAATTACATTCTTAACTCATCATATATGGTGATGACCTGATCCACCATTAATTTTGATCATTAGGTCACCATTGGTTGTTACATTAGTAATATATTCATTTAACACCATAAAAAATTAAGCTAATGTCATCATCAATTGGTAACATCATTGGAATACTTAGTGGATGATAATTAAACATCTAATTGAGCCAAAACCTGACATAAGGGGGTGACCATAGGTTGTCACCATAAATTTGACACCCTTGATCACGAACACCATTTTCCAAGATATCAACACCATTGGTTGTTGAATGGTATGACCATCAGTTGTGTGATAGGGAAGGAAATAGCTTGAAAACCCTAATTTGAACCATCAATTGTTTTGTGCTTAGCACCATAGGTTGTTGCTATCAACCCATCCCAGATTGTGTTACACCTTAGAAAGATCGTACACATGTTTACAAGTTCATATAGAACTGGAACAGAATAGGGAAAGCCACAAAAATTCGTAATTCTAAACAAGCATGGTTTCTTTATGCTTAGATCATCACATTAAAGCATAAACATGAATTAACAAGCTTCTAGTAAGCAATATAAGTGAAGAATGTTATATAAATCACCTTTATAGAGTACGTAATATCTCAAATAGTAAGAATCTTGGACAAACAAGGCAAGAAATTCCTAGATTCAAATCTGAACTTGGCCAAATAGGCACTTCTCTCCACAAAGAAGCAAAACCCTAGAAAAAGAAATAAGAAGGATATATTTTTGAGTTCTAGAGCCACTTTCACCATGGAACATCAAGGTTATGACCTGGAGAGCTATAGGAGGATGAAGATCAAAGAAATAAATGGAGGAAATAAGGTAACACTTACACTTTTAGGTCAAGATCACTAGGAAGGAGCTTTAGGAACCCCTAAAGGAAGTGAATTGTGACCCTAGATCCTTTTTCCAAGAAGATCCCCACTTTCTTATTCCTTGGATAGGAAATTTCACAGCAGCATAGAGGGAGAACGAGGTTGGTGGAAGGAGGGAAGTGGTGGAGATAAAATGGCTTGTTTTGGTGCTTAGGTATAAGTATATGAAACTTTAAGATAAAGAAAAAGAAAAAGTTGAAGTTCTAGTATCTATCCAAGTGTCCATGGCTTAAATTATTAAGAATATAAAAGCACACACAAAAAAAGATCCCCCACTATCTATATAGACCTTCTTAGCTTTCCTTTGTCTAATTTCCCAGCCAATCAAGTAATTCATTAGTTGATATCTACTAAAGGTAGCTCATCCATGAAGGGGTAAAGCCTAAAATACCCTTGAGGAAAACACCTTCAAACCATGGCTCAACTAGGATACACATGGCTAAAAATACTCAAGAATGATAATATAACATCTAAGTAATATAATGTATGTGACAAATTGCAAATAAAACCCCTCAATTGGGTAAATTGCAGAAAAGTCCAAAATGTACATAAAATTGCATAACTTGCTCAAAGAGTGTCCAAATTGGACCAAATTTGAAACTTAAGTTTGTATTATTATTTAAAAGCATATCAAAAGGTTAGATTACAGTTATAAGCATTAAATTATGGTAATTAATCTTATTCAACACATTAAGCAAGTTTAGGGGCCTTACAACTATAAACCCCTAATAAGGATTTTGCCCCGAAATCCTATGCAAAAAGAGATGGGTATTTTCTACGCATCTCATTCTCTTATTCCCATGTGTATTCCTCTAAGCCATGGTGATTCCACCAAACTTTCACTAGTATTATATCTTTTCTCTTCATCCTTTTCACCCTTCAATCCAGGATTAACACATGACCCTTAACATAGGAGATATCCTCATCTAACTCAACCTCTACTAGTTAAATTGTCTAGTCAGTATCTGGATGCCATTTCCTCAACATAGAGATGTGAAAAATATTATGCAATCTTTGTATCTCTGGTGGTAGCTCCAACTTATATGCTACAACATGAGCTAGGACAGGGTATTGTCCCATAAATCTAGGCGCCATCTTACCCTTCTTTCCAAACCTTAGCACACCTTTCCAAGGAGAAACCTTAAGATATACTCTATCTCCCACTTGGAAATCAAGTGGTCTACGTCGGTTATCTACATAAGATTTTTGCCTGTCCTGGGCTGCTTTCAATTGTTGTTGTATCACTTTAATCTTTTTTGTAGTCTATTGTACTAGCCCAGGACCCAAAATTTGATATTCACCTGTCTCATACCAGCAAAGAGGAGACCAATATTGTATCCCATACAAAGCCTCATAAGGTGCCATATCTATACTTCTTTGATAACTATTGTTGTACGCAAACTCTGTCAGAGTCGGATGTACATCCCACCTACAAAGAAATTGCAACACACATTCCCTCAAGAGATCCTCTAAAGTCTGAATAGTCCTTTCAAACTGGCCATCAGTTTGTGGATGAAAAGCTATGTTGAATCTCAGCTATGTTCCCATTGCTGAATGCAGACGCTCCCAAAAATGACTTGTAAACTGTAGACCTCTGTCAGAAACTATAGTCACTGGAATGCCATGCAAACAAACTATCTCATGAACAGATATTTGTGCCAATTTCTCTGTTGTAAACGCCGTCTTAACTGGCAGAAAATGAGCTGACTTAGTAGTCAATCTATCTACTATCACCCATATGGAATCATGACCCTTGGATTCCCTAGGAAGACCAACCACAAAGTCCATAGTAATATGATCCCATTTCCACTATGGTATTGGAAAGGGTTGTAATGTCCCTGTAGGCTTCTGGTGCTCAACCTTCACCTGCTGAAAAACTGGACATTTAGCAATGAACTCTGCCACATCACGCTTTAGACCTAGCCACCAATACATATCTTTGAAGTTTTGGTACATCTTGGTACTTCCAGGATGCATTGCATACATGAAGGAGTGAGCCTCCTCAAGTACCATCTTCCTCAACCCATCAACATCAGGAACTACTGTCCTATTATGGTAACAAACTATACCATAATCTGCCTCATGAAAGCCATTATACTTTTCACTGCCAATCCCTGATCGGATATTCCGTATCACAATATCATTCTATTGTGCATCATGAATCTGTTGTCTCAAGGTATTCTATTCCGTATCACAATCCTGCCAACAAGGAAACTTCTAGTTGTAAATTCATCTGGTGAAGAGATACTAGCATATCTCTCTTATGGCACATCAAGGAATTTAATTCTACATTGTCTACCATTGATGAGGAAGACAACTTTCTACTCACTGCATCAACTACCACATTCACTTTTCCTGGATGGTAGTCTATTGTACAATCATAATCCTTAATCAACTCCATCCATCTCCTCTACCTCATATTCAACTCCTATTTTGAGAAGATATATTGTAGATTCTTATGGACAGTGAAGATCTGACACTTTTTGTAACGACCCCGCCTCCCGATAATCCCCAATTAAGGTTGACCAAGAGGTCAGAGCCGCTATCCCAATTTCTGGTTCAAAGGTTCAACAAATAATCAGTAATAATTATGAAATTCTACCAAACTACACTGAAATCTGGTATAAAATAAAACTTTGCATACCTTTTTCAAAAACTTGGATATCTACTTCTATCCACATCTGGAGTCTATTCTGACTAATCCTCCTCTGTACTTTAATTCTTATTTAATTCCACATATGCCACTTTACTGTTTGTCCTTTTCAATCTTGTACCGAAAATGCCGACAAACAAAACATCAGTCAGCATAAATGAATATGCTGGTATGTGGGGACAACCAAAATTTCACAGATATGTCTAACAATCTAAATATCACAATCAAGTTAATTAACAAGCCAAATTATTCTTTCAGTGTGACATTCTCCACCGCTTTTGCCCTAACCCTGGCATACCCACCTTTGGGTTTCTCTTTTGCCAATGACTGAAGGCCACCTTCTCAATCCCGATCTTGGTGCCTGGGGTCACCTCTCATAGTGCCCATTAGTCATTCTATAAAGACCACCTTCTCAATCTCGAGCTTGGTGTCTGGGGTCACCACTCATGGTGCCCATTGGTCTTCCCTCCTGGGCTTGACCTTTTGGCATCATCCATTAGGGTGGCATGTAGGTGTGAGAATACACACTTCTATTATTATTCTGTTAATCATAGCGACTTTATGATTTGCAAGTATGAACATCCAAACTGATAGGTTGCATTCAATGCGATGAATCATCTGGGAAACGCTTCGGGAAACTAATGCGATTAACCAATATTAACCACATACCTGTGATTGTAGATCTTGAGACAGAATCAATCAAATAGAGAAAGCCCAATCAAGAAACCAACTATGCACATAAATCCTGAAATAAATATACAAACTTCCTTTTAACATGATTTAACCAAACTCATCTTGCTTCTTAGGATTTCTATCCCAATTTTAGGGTTTTCTTTGAAATTTAGGGTTTTGTCTCCACTTTTAACATTATGAACCCTAACTCATTAAAACCAAATAAAATCTTAAATTTCTCATTTTAATACTCCTAACAGACTTAGGGTCATTATTAAGTAACTTATTTCCTTAATCTGAAATAACCAAAGTTTTTCTCTTCTTTTACCCTAAATTAGGGTTTCTATATGTATTATCCTACATACATAGATTAAAACCCTAAATAAATCCACTTTTCATGTAAAATGGATTGAAACCCTACTTTACTAGTCAATAGGTTAATACTTCTCAAATTAACCTATTAAACCACAAATATTCATCCTTTATACTCAATTAGGGTTTCTAATTACCTTTTAATACCTTTTTCTATCAAATTAATACACTTTTGCAAAATGAGACAAAACCAGGTTACCATTTATCTTGTTCCTCGTATTTTTCTGATAAACTTTCATATGTAAAGTTTGTTAATCCGAGATTCCTAGCTATATCTATGAATTTCGCAAGGAAAAAGCCTTTTTCTGGATTATTCGAGCAGAGAGAGTTATTTACCAAAATTCGATGGCCGTTTGATCGATGGTCCACTTGGACTCCACAAGATTAGATGATCCTCGTTGCATGCCTCCACTAACTCAATCGCGCGCGCTGACCCCAATGCCGAACCGTTGGATCTCTCACAAGTCCACGGTGGACCTCCATCAGAGGGCTACTGCTCCTCGTCTTCCTCCTTCCTCAGGAACTAGCCCGTGGTGGTTCCACGACGGCGCTCTCACCGGAGAGAAGCCGATCTCGAGAGGGACAGGGAGCTAAGGGTCCAGAAGAAGTCGTTCGAGATTGTGAGGGTGTGAGGAGTCAAGAGGGGAACTATATATAGGATGTGGGGGGCTCCTTTAGGGTTGCTTCAATCCCACCGCCACCCTAGACCTTGGCCCAATTGGGAATTTTTCCTAGAGGCTTTGAGAGGTTACCAATCGAGGGTCCAGAGGGTTCCCGATCCTCTCCCGGTTCTAATGGAAATATTTCCATGATCGCACATCCACTGGATTGAGAGGAAATCCAAGGGGAAAGTCCCCCTGTACTCATCCATAGTCTGAATTCCTCTGGAACCCGACGATGAGTGGTGCCCTTTGGATCAAGATCCAAAGGCCCTCATCCTTCGCGCTTAACCAAAAAGGAAAAGATTTCCTAATTTCAATATAAATCCATATTTTTGAGGATAATTTGAAAAAGCCAGAACTCCTAATCCGTAAGTCCTTTTTATTTCAAATTTTAAGGGAATCTAATTAATGTTTTAATCTCCCATCATGAAAAAGTTGAGATCATTATCTAAAGAAAACGGGTCCTTTTATTTAGTTGCAAGTTATCACTTAAATATATATATATTTTCCTCATATTTTCTCTTTCCCTTGCCCTTATATTATTATTCTGAGTTCCTTGAACCTCAAGGAACCTTAATGGCTGGAAATCCCATCTTGGGAAATACTTCCTTAGCCTTTTATTCTTCTTTTATCTATTTTCTTATTTATTCCTTTATGAAGATATTCTTTTGCAAGGATTTCTCATTATCTTACTTCTCCTTTTTCCTCTTTTCATATTTCTTTTATTAGAAATCATATGTAAACGAATTTTACTCAATTGTGGCTGTTAATGCCACTTTCCAGATATTTTGCAAGTATTTATCATAAATACTTTTTCTTAATATCCATTATCATGTATCTTTTTCCATTACTTGGACTTTTCTTCTTTTCTTCTCTTTTATATCCTTTATTGGATTAATATAATAATAGGAACCATGAAATTCCTAATGTAAGGGAGATTTGCAAAGAAATCCCTTCTTTGAAGCAAAGCATACAACCTTTTCAATTAATTCCAAATTCACCAAAATCATTATATTTCAATCATGATAACACATGCAAAATTGGGGTTGTAACATCCTTCCCCTCTTATAAGAATTTTGTCCTAAAAATTCCATCAAGCAAACAAATAATTCAGGATAAGACTTTTCCATGTCCAACATTGACTCCTATGTGGCTTTACCCTATCCATGATGCTTCCAAATAACCCTTATCATTCCATATTCTTTTCTCTAAGTTCCTTCACCTTGGCCTCTATAAACCTCAAAGGTGACTTAGGTCATTTCAGCCTCCCTTGGGGCTCACTAGGTTCATTTCTCAGCACATGGCCCAGGTACCTCACATAGTGCTCTAAATTGGACACATGGAACTCATCACACATTACTTTATCCTGAGGGGTATGGTCAAACATAACCTTCTCCACCAATCCATCTCAAATGAACCCATGTATCAGGGACTCAGCTCTCTTGGATATAACTTAGAGGGGTCGGATTTTCATATCACATATTCTCCCATAGTGAACTGCATGTCAGTCTAATTTGCATCAACTCACGACTCATGTCGCCCCTGATCTCTCTTTCAGCCATTGCATGATCAAAGCAACCTCATCTGCACACACTGTGGTCCTTTTGTGACCTTCATGAGGTCCCTTCACCAACATCATCTTAATGAAGTGGTGACCGACACAGCCTCCCTTACAGAGTGTCGTTACATCCTGATACTAGCTATGGTGGTCATCATCACATCTTACAGAGGACAAGAACTATCTCTAGATATCTCCCCGAACGAGCACACATGCTCTCATCAGACCCTCTAGTCTGGATCAAACTAATCATTATTTAGGGTGATAAACTGTACTAATACCGAGTTCTTTATGTACCTACTTCCACCGCATGGAAGTGAATCTTTACGTTATACTCAAGAACTTTTAAACTTGCATCATGGTGTAGTTGAACCATCTCTTTCTCATAAGTAGTTCAACCGGATCCGTCCCTTTACAGTTTCTTTCTTTCTCATGTCATCTAAGTAAGGGGATCTACCATAACCCATATTACATCTTGACCTTCCCTGGTCTAGGGGAGATTTACCACAACATCCATAGTGATGAACTCCCATTCCCTCTCAGGGACTCTTTCTTCTCTATATCAACTCATTGGGTTACTGGTGTTCGTCCTTCACCTCCCGGCTTGCATGGCGACAAGCCACGTGCAACTTCATCTTAAGCATGCAAAGTACTACCATCACTTAATATCTTCATAGTACCACGATGTATGGCGATATGAAAATCATGATCTCTTATATGTCATGATTCCTTAAGGTTGATTCCTCAGAAACCCTAAAACACTCTAGTCGGGGTTTCATCACCTTCTTTTCCATAGAAGTGCATCTGAGGTTCTACAACCATCCTTCCATCATGACAATCCCTAGGATGGCTAACTAAGCAACCACTAACTCAATCACTGGATCTCGTTACCTCTAAGCGTTAGCCAAACCTATATGTTTCAAACTTAGGGCTAACCTAACAACCTCTTCTAGACTCTAGATAAACTAGGCAGCTGCATCTCAACCAGAGCATCCATTACCACTTCACATCCTTAGGTGTAAGGTAATGTTGAAGACATACACCTCCATGTATTCCACTTATTATCTCATCTCAAACTCTAACTCTATCTTCATCAAGAAAACTCTGAGCTCATTCTCTTGGTTTTCAAACTCAACCTTGTATAACTCATAGCTCATGATAAAAACATTCTCATAAGATGGCTACCTTATTTCTCTTAGTGTTTGCAAACCATCAATGTATCATTCACTCCACAAGGGTATGTTATCATCTTTGTCCTCATACTTCATAGCAACGTTCTAAATCACATCATCTTTTATCCTTAATGTATGGCATATGTACTTTCCTATCTCTCACTCCCATAACAAGAGGAAATAAGCATTTGGCTGCAGTCCAAATACCAAGTTCTTCCCATTCCAAGAGTAGAGATGGTACATCCCACCTTGCCAGTACACCTTCAAATCTAAGTTGAAACGTGCAACATACATCTCTACATCACGATCATCTTGATATAAAAGTTACTTCCATGGAAAACGGATCTCGAACCCACTTGGGTCATCACACAATCCTTGGTCATCTCCTCTAGGTCTATAGGGTGCCGACACTTTTGGGGTCATCCCTCTTCCCTTATGCATCCAGAGAGTGCCCTCCTCATCTACCCTTTGGGTCCCATGAGTTCATGAAGGTGATCAATCTCCTAACCCATGGCCCTCAGACAATGATAGCTGTTACCTCCCGACCGTATGGTCATATGGAACTAGGGAATTAGGCAACTCCTACTTCCATCAATCTTATCCCTATCTGATCCTAGGATAGACTTAGGATTATAATATAGTACATTTCCAACTTAGAACCTTACCCAAGTCTCCATCATCTCTCTCTGCATTCCTGGGCTGACTTTCATCCTTTCATAGGGGTCATGGCGACCTACCTACCTTAGTCAGGCCCCATATTGGTTACCTCCATGGTAACACATCCACATGCACTTAGAGATCGTTATCTATGGGTGTACAGGTTCATTCTCATACTATGTAATTTTCACTTAGCTTCTCAAGATCCTATGAGACCTCTCTAGGTTACCTTAAACCAACAAAACTGGTATACACCCTAAAAAAGGGTCCCTCTTCCAGGATGGGAGGAAACTATCTCTTGATAGCAACCAAGGTCACAAACATCCTTATGTCTAGTGTTTGCATCCACCTGAGCATGCTTAACCCTAGCATGCTACTAAGGCACAAGCAGACCACCTACTAAAACATGCTAGGTCATACTTGTTCTCATTCCTCAACATTGGATCAAGATCATACCTTCCCATGTCACCAACTTAGCTGTGAGGGGTTCATCAAACATACCTTAGACTTAAGGGGTTTCCCTTTCCTCTCAACATGAGGAGTACCATGCTCGAATATATAAAAACTCAAATCTCATCATGAGCATCAGGTACACCACTTCCCCTCTTAGGCCTAGGAACCCTATGTTCACTTTTTGGGTGTCCAACTGCACACTCAACCTCTAAACCACAAACCAAACATGTACAAGGTATGACATGCACTTCCTTTCATCCTTCTACTCAAGGAACACTTCAGAGTGGAGTCCTTCTCAAGGACAACCAACTAGGTATAAGGCCTCAAAACCTATTACTAAACCTCTTCAGATCTAAGGAACTCTTCTTCCTAACTCAGAAGGTAAACACCTATACCATAGGCACAGAGGTATTAGCAGTCTCATCCTCTCTCTAGGGTTTGGTTCCTCCAAAGGCAACCAAGATATCATCAACCTCCATCCACTTAGGTTGCATCATCCTCAAATCCCCACTATTCCTCACATCTCGGAGTCTCAGCTTCCAACCTTCTTGCTTGGGTCCCGCTCTCTCTCCAAAGATAACCCTACAAATAGCCTTACTACTAGAGGTCCTCTCTCCATGAAGGATCAAGCTCACAAGCATACCCCTACATGGGTGAATCCTATGTTCAAACTTATGTTCGCTCAAAATTATCCATAGCTCTTTATGCTTATCTCATAAGCTATCCCTCATACTCTCTTGGCCAGGGTGTCAACCTACTGCCCGCACTACTGACGTACTCTGGGTGCATACTATGCCCTACTCGCATAAGCCCATAGGGTTTCTATAGGTTCTTTGTTAACCTCATCATTGAAGGAGCTATCCTTCCTTCTAACATGCACGACCCTTTCTAGGGTTGGGTCGCCAAAGGTACTATGTCATCCAACCTCACATGGCTCATATCGTCATGGGAATCCAAAAGCATGTCCACCCACACACCTGGTCTATCATGACATCTACCTCATCATGTCATCTCTCTCTCTAACCACCACTTAGGGTTAGGGTTAGCATAATCCTCAAAGGATGTTCCAGGTCTCTACTTATAATGGAGGTCTCTACCTCCAAGACTAACTATCTTTACTCATCCTCCTGACAAGAAGGTCTAGCCTTAGGTCTCTCCTGAGGGCATGAAAACTCATGTCATACGACCTAAGCACACAACTATTCTTTAGTTTACGCTTAAACTATTAAGCTTATGTCCATGACATCTTATTTACATGCTTTTCATTAATTTGGGGGAGGATTCCTTAAACCTTATCCACTTTACCCATACCTCAAGAGGGTGAGGAAAAGAGAGAAAACCCTAATCCTTACAATCCTTAACAACATTGGAGTTGAGAAGGGAGGAAAAAGATGAGAGAGTCCTAAAGTTATCTTATTTCGAGTCAGATCCTAAGACATTGGCCAGGAAGTCACACAGATCCGGGATTCCTAGTATTCTGACTAGTAGTGTAGAGGAAAATCTTGCCAGCCCCCGGGCGTGATCCTTTTCTAGACACCTCTGTATTTTAGAAAATCCTCTAATAACTCCCTCAGTTCTATGGAATTTGTAAAATTTAATAATTATTAACGATTAAATGAGGAACCTATGCTCTGATACCGAATGTAATGACCCCCCCTCCCAGTAACCCCCAATTAAGGGAGACTAAGAGGCTGGAGCCGTTATCCCAATTTCCGAATCAAAGGTTCGACAAATAATCAATAATAATTATGAAGTTCTACCAAACTACAATGAAATCTAGTATAAAATAAAACTTTGCATACATTTTTCAAAAACTTGGATATCTACTTCTATCCACATCTGGACTCTATTCTGACGAATCCTCCTTTGTACTTTAATTCTTATTTAATTCCACATATGCCACTTTATTGTTTGTCCTTTTCAATCTTGTACCTAAAATGCCGACAAACAAAATGTCGGCCAGCATAAATGAATATGCCGATATGTGGGGACAACCAAAATTTTGCAGATCTGGCTAACAATCTAAATACCACAATCAAGTTAATTAACAAGCCAAATTACACTTTCAATGTGACATTCTCCACCGCTGTTTCCCTAATTCTGGCATACCCACCTTAGGGTTTCTCTTTTGCCAATGACTGAAGGCCACCTTCTCAATCTCGAGCTTGGTTCCTGGGGTCACCTCTCATAGTGCCCATTAGTCATTCTATAAAGACCACCTTCTCAATCCCGAGCTTGGTGTCTGGGGTCACCACTCATGGTGCCCATTGGTCTTCCCTCCTGGGCTTGACCTTTTGGCATCATCCATCAGGGTGGCATGTAGGTGCGAGAATACACACTTCTATTATTATTGTGATAATCATAGTGACTTTATGATTTGCAAGTATGAACATCCAAACTGACAGGTTGCATTCAATGTGATGAATCATCTGGGAAACTCTTCGGGAAACTAATGCGATTAAACAATATTAACCACATACCTGTGTTTGCAAATTTTGAGACAAAATCAATCAAATAGAGAAAGCCCAATCAAGCAACCAACTATGCACATAAATCCTGAAATAAATATACAAACTTCCTTTTATCAAGATTTAACCAAACTCATCTTGCTTCTTAGGATTTCTATCCCAATTTTAGGATTTTCTTTGAAATTTAGGGGTTTGTCTCCACTTTTAACATTATGAACCCTAACTCAATAAAACCACATAAAAACCTTAAATTTCTCATTTTAATACACCTAACAGATTTAGATTCATGATTTAGTAACTTATTTCCTTAATCCGAAATAACCAAAGTTTTTCTCTTCTTTTACCCTAAATTAGGGTTTCTATATGTATTATCCTACATACATAGATTAAAACCATAACTAAATCAACTTTTCATGTAAAACGGATTGAAACCCTACTTTACTATTCAATAGGTTAATACTTCTCAAATTAACCTATTAAACCACAAAGATTCATCCTTTATACTAAATTGGGGTTTCTAATTACCTTTTAATACCTTTTTCTATCAAATTAATACACTTTTGCAAAACGAGACATAACTAGGTTACCAAACCATTTTTATCTTATTCCTTGTATTTTTCTGATAAACTTTCATATGTAAAGTTTGTTAATCCGAGATTCCTAGCTATTTCTATGAATTTCGCAAGGGAAAAGCCTTCTTTTAGATTATTCGAACAGAGAGAGTTATTCACCGAAATTCAATGACCATTTGATCAATGGTCTGCTTGGACTCCACAGGATTAGACGATCCTCATTGCATGCCTCCACTAACTTGATCGCGCACGCTGACTCCAATGCTGACCCGTTGGATCTCTCACAAGTCCACGGTGGACCTTCATCCGAGGGCTGCTCTTCTCGTCTTCCTCCTTCCTCAGGAACTAGCCCGCGGTGGTTCCACGGCAGCGCTCTCGCCGGAGAGAAGACGATCTCGAGAGGGACAGGGAGCTAAGGGTCTGAAAGCATCCGTTTGAGATCGTGAGGGTGTGAGGAGTCAAGAGGGGATATATATATATATATATATATATATATATATATATATATATATATATATATATATATATATATATATATATATATATATATATATATATATATATATATATGATGTGGGGGGCTCCTTAAGGGTTCCTTCAACCCCGCCGCCACCCTAGACCTCGGCCCAATTGGGCATTTTGCCTAGATGCTTCGAGAGGTTACCAATCCGGGGTCCAGAAGGTTCGCGATCCTCTCCCAGTTCTAATGGAAATATTTCCATGATCGCACATCCACTGGATTGAGAGGAAATCGAAGGGGAAAGTCCCCCTGTACTTGGTCAGAGTTTGAGTTCCTCTGGAACTCGACAATGAGCGATGCTCGTTGGACCAAGATCTAACGACCCTCATCCTTCACGCTTAACCAAAAAGGAAAAGATTTCCTAATTTCAATATAAATCCATATTTTTTAGGATAGTTTGAAAAAGCCATAACTCCTAATCTGTAACTCATTTTTATCTCAAATGTTAAGGGAATCACATTAATGATTTAATATCTCATCATGCCAAATTTGAGATCATTATCTAAAGAAAACATGTCCTTTACTTTAGTTGCAAGTTTTCACTGAAATATATATATTTTCCTCATATTTTCTCTTTCCCTTGCCCTTATATTATTATTCTGAGTTCCTTGATCCTCAAGGAACCTTAATGGCTCGAAATACCATCTTGGGAAATACTTCCTTAGCCTTTTATTCTGATTTTATCTATTTTCTTATTTATTCCTTTATTAAGATACTCTTTTGCAAGGATTTCTCATTATCTTACTTCTCCTTTTTCCTCTTTTCATATTTCTTTTGTTAGAAATCATATGTAATTTTTTTTACTCAATTGTGGCCATTAATGCCACTTTCTAGATATTTCCAAGTATTTCTCATAAATACTTTTGTTTAATATCCATTATCATGTATCTTTTTCCATTACTTGGACTTTTTTTCTTTTCTTCTCTTTTATATCCTTTATTGGATTAGTATAAAAATAGGAACCATGAAATTCCTAATGTAAGGGAGATTTGCAAAGAAATCCCTTATTTGAAGCAAAGCGTACAACCTTTTCAATTAAGTCCAAATTCATCAAAATCATTATATTTCAATCATGATAACACATGCAAAATTGGGGTTGTAACACTTTTCTCCATAAAGATAGTGTCTCCAGATCTTTAAGGCATGGACCACTACTGCAAGCTCTAGATCATGTGTTGGGTAATTCTCCTCATGTTTCTTAAGCTGTCACGAAGTAAAAGAAATCATATTTTAATCCAGCATCAACACACATCCCAACCCATTCTTTGAAGCATCACAAAAGACAACATAGCCTTTTCCTTGCTTTGGCTGTACTAACACCTGTGCACTAGTCAAATTTTCTTTTAAAAGCTGGAAAGAACGTTGACATTTGTCATTGCAAGAGAAAGGAACATCCTTCCTAGTTAATCTAGTTAGGGGTAACGCTATAGAACTGAAGTCTTTGATGAACCTCATGTAGTAACCTTCCAGACCTAGGAAACTATGGATCTCTATCGGTGTCTTTGGTTGTTCCCATTCTAGTACATATTCCACTTTCTTGGGATCAACACAAATACCTTTTGCAGATATAGCATGGCCCAGAAAAGACAAATCAGATAACCAAAATTCACACTTGCTGAACTTAGAATATAGTTGATGCTATCTCAACAAAGTCAATGCCCAGAGAAGGTGTTTCTTATGTTGTTGACTATACTTGGAGTATATCAAGATATCATCTATGAAAAAAACCACACACTGATCAAGATAAGCTCTAAAAACCCTATTCACTAGATCCATAAAAGTTGTAGGTGCATTGGTTAGCCCAAACGGAATAACCACAAACTCATGATGACCATACCTAGTCCTAAAGGCTGACTTGGGTATGTCATCAGCCTTAATTCTCAACTGATGGTAACCTGACCTCAGGTCTATCTTTAAAAACATAGTGACACCTCTCAACTGATCAAAAAGATCATCAATCCTCGGTAAAGGATACTTATTCTTTATTGTCACCTTATTCATCTGTCTATAGTCTATACACAACATCATTGAACCATCCTTCTTTTTAACAAACAACACGGGAGCATCCCAAGGGGAAGTGCTCAACCTAATAAAACCCTTCTCTAACAGTTCTTGTAAATATTTCTTTAAATCCTGCATCTCTACTGGTGCCATTCTGTATGTTGATTGTGTTGTGGGTTGTGTTCCAAGAACAAGATTGATCTCAAACTCAATCTTTCTAGGAGGGGGAATGCTAGGAAATTCCTTAGGAAAGACATCCTCAAAATTTCACACCAATGGTACCTCTTGGATTCTAGGACATCCCGCCTTGATATCCACAACATGAGCTAAGAAATCCTCACATCCTTATCTCATAAACCATTCAGCTATCACAACTGACATCAAACATGTAGGAAGAATCTTCCTATCACCTTGGAAAATCCACTGTACATCTCCATCATGGAACTTTGCCACCTTAGTACTACTGTCTAAGACTACCTTGTATTTTTCCAATGTATCCATTCCCAGGATTACATCAAAACCATACATGTCAAGTGGCAAAAGATCCACTTGAATGTTGTGTCCACCAAAAGAAAGAACACAAGAAGGGCATACTTCCCACAACTCAGCGGAATCAACCAAAGGAGTCTCTAGCCGCAGGCTTTTAGATTTAAGACTAACAAGTAGATAACAACTATCTATCACCTCTGTGGTGATAAAAGAGTGTGTCACACCCAAATCTACTAACACATATACGAAACAAGAAGCATACAATTCAGATTGAAATAACTCCATATGACCTATCACGACTTGTGGATTGACCACTGCTTCTGGATGGGTCATGGCATAGAACCTTGATGTCGCCTACTGTAATCCACGTCCTCTTCTTGCTTTTCTAGAGGATCCTACCTGGGATGCTTGACCACATCCTCTTCTACTACCACTACTAAACTGCCATTGTTGTGGACCTTGTTGACTTTGCCTGGGCTGCTGAGTCACCTCCTCATCTTTCATAGGGAAATAAGGTTTTGCATGCCCCACTTTCCCACACTTGTAACATGTTCTGGTGTCCTGATGTGGCCTAAATGGCCCTGTCACTAAAACCGATGAGGTACTGCGGGCTGTCGTCGATGGAAAATTGTGATCTCTACCCCAACTCGATGTCCACTGTGATGGTGCATGTGATCTTGGTTCAGTGAAGGTTGACCTTGGTTGCGACTGTGGTGGGAAAAACTTCAGCTTCTTAAAGCCTCAAGATGATTGCCCTTGAAATTGCATAGTTCACTTCTTAGCATTCACTTCACGCTTCCCTATGGAAGACCTCTCAATCCTCCTTACGGATTCCACAAAGGTGGAAAACCTCTCCCTATTTTCTAGGGCTGATGTTGTTGTAGTCAACTCAGTACTTAGTCCCTTCTCAATATTTAGATCCTTTCCTTGTCCTTTGCCACCATGCGCGGGAAGAACCTTAGAAGTTCCATAAACTTTGATTCATACTCATTAATAGTCATAGCCCCTTGATGAATCTTCTCAAACTAAGATATCTTCTCCTCTAGATAGGTCTCTGGAAAATATCGGCTAACAAATTCCCTCCGAAACGCATCCCATCCTATCAAAACTCCTGGTCTTTTCTCCTCTTCTATGGCCCACCAATGGCTAACACTACCCTTCAACAAGTATACAACATGCTTAACTTTGTATTCTTCAACAATGTTTAGGATTTTGAACACCTTTTCTAGCTCAGTAAACCACATGTCACCATCTACTGGATCAGAAGTACCTGCATATTCAATCACCCCAACACATCTAAGACATTCAAATGTCTTCCTGACACCTTGGGACTCCACATTAGAGGTAGTTTCCCTAGCTTGAGGTGCTGGCGCTCTATCTGCGATATGTGTAATTGTGGCCATCATCTGTCTAAACATAGACTGAAACTCAGGATTGGACATAATTATCGGGTCTAGATGAGGCATTACGGGCTGCTCTGGCCCTACTTCTGGCACTCTCTCATCATGTGCCAGCCTCCCAACACTTCCTCCTGGTGCAAAATAGCTACTATCAATGTGTTCTTCATGTCCTCCAAACATATCTGCATAAGCATAAACTATGATCAAATATGTTGGATACATAAGAACATGCTCAAACCTAAGTCCTATGTCCCTATAGACTCAGTAAACCTAGAGTTATAATACCAACTTAACTGTGACACCTCATCACACTAAACGAGATTACTCAAAATACAAAACACGATCAACTATTAATTAATCACATAGTAAAAAATGCGGGATAATTAAAACCAATTCCAAAAATGTAAATAAACTCTAGAACATTTACAAAAGGTCCATCATTCCATTCTCATATACTATAAAAAGTATTTACATATGGGTCTAAAGACCTCAGTCACATCCTGCATACAAAAGATATTTCACATGTACATGCCATATATTTACAAACATTGGCATACTACCAAAATCTCGTGACGATACAAGTATATCATCTAGAAAACACATCCCATACCCGAACCTGAGAGTACAGAGACGACACTAGGAGTCTACTACTAACATCTACAACTAACCAACCTTCTAAATCTATTGATCACCAGGTTGGTTCTCTTCCACATCGCGATCTCGACCTCATTGCCCGCAACCACCTAAAAAATGTGGTGACCCATGGGTGAGACCCAGTCCCAGCGAGAGATATAACTCTCTCCAACATATATTAATTATAACATATTAATTAACAGTAAATACATTGAGCAGCTAGGGTATTGAATAAGCAATATGAACAGATTTAACAGTTTAAGCATACAAAGTAGTTAAGCAAATAAGTTGTAGCATCAAGTAGAATTACACATTTTTCATAAGTATGCATCATGTAAGAACTATGTAGTGTAAAGACAAGACAAGGGTTAATCAACCAATGTGATATGTATTAAACCCTAGCAATTATACTACACAGCTGGTATTATATCTTTTATTATTATGCCCATGGGAATTTGAGTCGTACCACTCAAAGTCCAACTGACCACTGTGAAGTGCTATTCAGTTCCATATAAGATCTAGGAGTGTCAGTATCCTAAGATCTCTTCCCCTCAGCCAGTACAAGTAAACTACAGTGACATACTAGTCAAACTACCAACAATGACATATAGTCAACTGATAATAACTAGTCTGTACTTGGTACAAGTGACCACACTAGAAACCAGGGTATACAAAACCCTCTAATCTGAGGTACAACCATAGCTGTCCTCAATCACATCAAATGTCAGAGGCATGACCATAGCCATCCTCCATAACCTGCATTTGTTGATGACAAGGATATATCCTCAACTTGCTACCCCCACATACTCAATAGTATATGTATAACAACCTCAAAAGATATAAAACATTTGAAATATAAATCTTAATCACATTACCGCATGCTATCATTCATTGCAAATTCATGGACCACACTTATCATCATACTATTACAAGATACCAATATCTTATCACAACTTCCAATGTTTAACCCTTATTGGAACATGAAGATGATTCACCTCAGTCATGGCTTCAAACATGCCCAAAGGTCATTAAGACCATCACATTATTCATAGTAAGGTTATCAACATAATTCCATGCCTTAAACAAGGCTCAAAAGATCATTGGCACATATGTGTCCATAGATATTAGCATGGCAAGGCACTATGATATTCAAAATAGTACTGCATTGTGGTTTTAACACAAGAAGAGTGTAATTCATTATCACATTAATCATTCAAGAGGTCTGATTATAACTAATAAACATCATATAATAACATTAAGGTTTGGTATAACAAGCTAGATCACATGGGAGTTACGCATTCACTTATTATAGTCATTTATCA
The DNA here is from genome assembly GCA_963693085.1 of Alisma plantago-aquatica. Taxonomy (NCBI): domain Eukaryota; kingdom Viridiplantae; phylum Streptophyta; class Magnoliopsida; order Alismatales; family Alismataceae; genus Alisma; species Alisma plantago-aquatica. The sequence continues at coordinate 463,579,769 of OY856414.1, forward strand.
AATATAACTATATGATGGAAAAGGTAAGACTATAAATTAATGGTATTGAACCATCGATTTATCATCACTAGGACCCACATATAATACCATGTTATTTATTCTAATCCATTGGATGTTGAGGCATCCAATATTATTCATTGGATCAGGTTCATTGTTCAAGGTTATCAATTGAAGTATATGTCTAACCATTAGATCAATTGAACCAAGGAACCATTGGTTTAAGGTTTAGTCAAATCTACAATTACATTCTTAACTCATTATATATGGTGATTACCTGATCCACCATTAATTGTGATCATTAGGTCACCATTGGTTTTTAGATCAGTAATATATTCATTTAACACCATCAAATATTAAGCTAATGTCATCATCAATTGGTAACATCATTAGAATACTTAGTGGATGATAATTAAACGTCTAATTGAGCCAAAACCTGACCCAAGGGGGTGACCATAGGTTTTATCCATAAATTTGACACCCTTGATCACGAACATCAGTTGCAAAGATAGGAACACCATTGGTTGTTGAATGGTATGACCATCAGTTGTGTGATAGGGAAGGAAATAGCTTGAAAACCCTAATTTGAACCATCAATTGTTTTGTGCTTAGCACCATAGGTTGTTTCTACCAACCTGTATCAGATCATGTTACACCTTAGAAAGGTCGTACACATGTTTGCAAGTTCATATAGAACTGGAATAGAATAGGGAAAGCCACAAAAATTCGTAATTCTAAACAAGCTTGGTTTCTTTATGCTTAGATCACCACATCAAAGCATAAACATGAACTAACAAGCTTCTAGTAAGCAATATTAGTGAGGAATGTTATACGAATCGCCTCTATAGAGTAGGTCAGATCTCAAACAGCAAGAATCTCAAGCAAAAAAGGCAAGAAATCCCTAGATTCATATCTGAACTTGGCCACATAGGCACTTCTCTCCACAAAGAAGCAAAACCCTAGAAAAAGAAACAAGAAGGATATATTTTTGAGTTCTAGAGCCAATTTCACCATGGAACAGCAGAGTTCCGACCTGGAGAGATATATGATGAAGAATATAAAAGAAATAAATAGAGGAAATAAGGTAATACTTACACTTTTAGGTTAAGATCACTAGGAAGGAGCTTTAGAAACCCCTAAAGGAAGTCAATTGCAACCCTAGATCATTTTTCCACAAAGATCCCCACTTTCTTATTCCTTGGACAGAAAATTTTGCAGAAGTACAGAGGGAGAATGAGGGTGGTATAAGGAGGGAAGTGGTGTAGATAAATTGGTTTGTTTTGGTGCTTAGGGATAAGTATATGAAACTTTAAGATAAAGAAAAAGAAAAAGTTGAAGTCCTAGTATCTATCCAAGTGTCCATGGCCTTAAATTATTAAGAATACACAAGCACACACACAAGCAGATCCCCCACCATCTATATAGACCTACTTAGTTTCCTTTGTCAAATTTCCCAGCCAATCAAGTAATTCATTAGTTGATAGCTACTAAAGATAGCTCATACATGAAGGTGTAAACCCTAAAATACCCTTGAGGAAAACACCTTCAAACCATGGCTCAACTAGGAGCCCCATGTATCAAAATACTCAAGAATGATAATATAACATCTAAGGAACATAATGTATTTGTCAAATTGCAAAGAAAACCCCTCAATTTGGGAAATTGCAGAAAAGTCCGAAATGTACATAAAATTGCATAACTTGCTCAAACAATGTCCAAATTGGACCAAATTTGAAACTTAAGATTGTATTATGATTTCAAAGCATATCACAAGGTTATAATAGGGTTATAAACATTAAATTATGGTAACTAAGCTTATTCAACTCATTAAGTAAGTTCAGGGGCCTTACATAGATAGTCAGTTTGCATGGCATTCCAGTTACCATAGTGTCTAATAGAGGTCCAGAATTTGCAAGTACTTTTTGGTAATGTCTTCTTACCACCAAGGGGACACAACTGAGGTTCAATACAACTTTCCACCCACAGACAGATGGTCAGTCAGAGAGGACCAATTAGACATTGGAAGATCTCTTGAGGGCATATGTCTTGCAGTTTCTTGGTAGATGGGATCTGCACCTAATTTGATAGAGTTTTCCAACAACAAAAGCTATAATAGGATACACCATATGAATCTTAGTACAAGAGACATTTTCGGTCACCACTTCATTGGTACGAGATAGGTGAGTGTCACCTTTTGGGTACTAAGCTAGTGCAGTAGATCACAAAGAAGATTAAGTTGATACAATAATAGTTGAAGGTAGCTTAGGATAGATAGAAGTCTTATGCTAACAACTTCCATAGGCTTTTGGAGTTCCAAGTCAGAGATTGAGTGTATCTGAAGGTTTCCCCTTAGAAAGTTTTGTTGAGGTTTGGTAAGAAGGGTAAGTTGGCTCCTAGGTATATGGGACCATACTTTATTTTTGTACGTGTTGCGAAGGTGGCATACAATCTCTAGTTACCACCAGAGTTGCATAGATTAGACCTGTCTTCCATGTTTCCATGTTTAGGAAGTGATATATAGATACCGAGCAAATGTTGCAACCTATGGAGGTTGAGTTGGAGGAGGATGTGTCGTATGTTGATGGTCCCGTCTTGATCTTGAATAAGAGAGTGAAGAACTTGAAGAAGATGGATATAGTCTTAGTAAATGTTTTTTGGCATCAACTTGGTGTGTATGAATCCATGTGGTAGTTATAGGATGAGATGCGTAGGAAGTACTAGTCGTTTTTGTGTAGGATTTTAGGGGCAAAATCCTTGTTCGAGGTTTATAGTTGTAAGGCCCCATACCTTGCTTAGTGGTTGAAAATTCTTACTTACCTTAACTACTTGCTTAAATCCTTAAATAAACCTTTTTATGTGCTTTTATATCATGTGACAAGCTTAAGTTCCAAGTTTGGTCCAGTTTGGACACTATTTGAGCAAGTTATGCAATTTTGTGTAAGTTTTGGACTTTTCTACAATTTACCCATTTATGAGATTTTTCTTGCAATTTGTCACATTATTCTTGTTTATTACATGTTTTCTTATCATGATTGAGTTGCTTGTGGCTTGGGGCACCTATATGCACCTTGGTTTGATGGTGACATCTCTTTAGGGTAAGTTAGGGTTTTTGCTCTCATGGATGAGCTACCTTGGAGGCCATCAACCGATGGTTTCCCTTAGTTGGGTGACATATGATGGTCATCCTTAGGTGGGTACAACTTATGGTGGTCTATATAGGTGTGTAGGTTGATGGTCTTCTCTCTTGAGTTCCCTTGGACCGATGGTTATCTTGAAAGGGGTGATGAATCGATGGTTTTCCACCTAGTGACCCAGGGTTTCAAGAACCGATGGTCACTAAGTGATGAAACTTGATGGCCACCCTAGGAGGGTCAATATCTGATGGCCCAAAAGACCCCAGAACTGAAGGAGCTTCTGCTTGTATGGATGTGGTGTCCCATGTCCATGGACATTTAGCAAACATATTAGGACACCTAAATCTTCTTTTCTCTCTCACTCATAGCTTTATAAACCTCCCACCTTCCATGAAAACAAACCCTTTGGACCCCTTTCTCTTCCTTTATTTCTATAGATCAATCCTCCTTGCTTAGTTTGAGAATAAGGTGCCCAAGGTAGAAGAAGGTGGTAGATCTTATTGCATGTACATCTAGGATTCAGATATACCCTTTCTTAGACCTTGAGGAGCTTCCTTTCCTTGTTCTTGACCTAAGAAAGTAAGCCATCCCTCTTTTTCTTCAGTTTCCTTGCTTCTCTACCTCCTTCTTACTTATTCTTGGTATTGATTATGGTGTTCCATGGTGGAGCATTCTCTAGAGCTTAAAGATCATCTCTTTCTTGCTTCCTTGACCTAGGGTTTGCTCTCTTTCTTGGAGAAGAAGCTTGCTTGGTCGTGTGGAATGCTTAAGATAGGGTTTGTTCTTCCTTGTATCAAGCTACCTTGATTTTTGAATCTTCTTATTCTTCCTATAGGTGAGTTATATAACTTTATCCACATTATTTCTTACTTATAACTTGCATGTGCTAGATCTTTCTCTAAAACTAAGTTCTAAGTAGAAAGATCCAACCTTTGCCTAGGGTTCGATCCTAGGTGCTAGTTTTTGGAGGGTTTATCTTCTTGGATGTGCTCTAAACCTTGTGCACGACCTTAATTTTATAGAATAAGCTTTAGGGGTTACTTGCATGTCAAATAGTGGCTCTTGGTATCTCTCAAATGATGGGTTTACTTAGGGTTTTTGAGCTATTTTCTACCTTGTGCATATAACTCGAGGGTTTGCCTTCTTTCTAGAATTGATTGACTTGCTTTTGTTGTTGTTTTTATTATGTTTATCATGGAAACTGATGTTCATACATTAAGTTCTGCTTTGGTCTCTTTTGTGCTAAAAAATCAATGGTCTTTGTGCTATAGTGGTGGCTTCAATCGATGGTTTCTTTTCCTTCCACCAAACGATGGTTTCCTTGTGTTTTTGCCTTGTTTTACCACTATTGATGACAACCGATGGAGGTACTAGGTTTGACAATTGATGTACCTTATGTTCCATCAAACAATGGATTTTTTTATTCCAAGACTCAATGGTCCCTTGACCTAGGATCACCAACCGATGGTGGTGTTGGTTCAACACTCGAGGGTGTCAATCAATGCAGGTTCTGACTTCATGATTCATTGGTGATCCTGCACACCACAACCAATGGTGTCACTGGACACCACAACCGATGGTGATCCATCATTCTACAACAGATGGCGAGTTGCATGCCCACAATTGATGATACCCTTTGAGTCAACAAATAATAGTGCTTCTTATGTGACCAATCGATGGTGTTCTTTAAGGGATCAAATGATGGCTTGACTAGGTTAAGTTGGTGTCTCTTTCTAGGTCACAAATCTATGGTTTCTCTACATAGTTTGTTCAAGGTCTTTTCTTGTGTACGTCTGATGGTTCTACCTACTCAAGATTCGATTGTTTTGGGGTGATAATGATATATAACTGATGGTGTTATGCCCTTAATCATGTAGTCTTAACTTTGCCCTTGTTGAATGCAAACTTATGCTCACTATAATTTGATGATATGTAATGATAAACTAGTTTATCTTGATATAAAAAACCCTAATGAAGCCAAGTGATGATAGTTAATCATACTTAATCTACCTTGTTGAATCTAACCCTAATGTAATCCATTGATTGTGAATGATAATACTTAGTTCTCTTGTATGACTTATATGGTCATGGTTGTTGAGCCTTTGGTATGGCAAGGAAATATAATGGTGTTCTTGCAGGTGATTATGATGTGATGGTCTTAATGACCCTTGGGCATGGTGGAACTCTACTGGATGTGTGATCCCCTTTCTTATGTGACCGAAATTGGTAACTTGCTATAATGTGACAAGATTTATACCTCATATGTTTTATATCTTTTGGAGTTTCTATATCTCAATGATTTCTAGAAATGAATTAGGGTATGTATGTCCACTTATTTGATACAACCTTAATTCACCCAATTGGAAATAACTAATCAAGTGAAACCTTAATCATGTAGTGTTCTGTGCTGAAGATCCATTCAATGTTAGGACTTGTTGGATGGGGAAATGAGTATTCCTTTGGGAAACTCAGAGTCCATACTGATGAGTATGCAGGGTGGAAGGAGGGTACATCCTTGACATCCATATTTAAAGATTTAGAGGATGGTTTTTGTCATGCCTCAGTGTTAGGGCACCTGATACTTGTACATATGTTTTTGAGGACAACTATAGTTGTACCTTAGAGGATAGGGTGGTATATACCCTGGTTTTGAGCAGTGTGACCTTTATACCAAGGGTAGGCCAGTGTTTAGCAACTTGACTATATGTCACTATAGGAAACTTGATCGTTATGTCACTGCCATTCACTCATACTGACGAAGGGTGGGAGATTTTAGGATGTCAGTACTCCTAGATCTTGTACATAACCGAATAACACTTCACAATGGTTATTTGGAGTTTGAGTGGTATACCTCACTCTCCCTAGGGCTTAATAAAAGATGCAATCCAACAGAGTAGTACATCGTTTTAGGGATAAACACGACTCACATTGGTTGTTTTACCCATACCTTGTTGCTTATGTTGCTTTGTTGCTATATTATACAACTACTTAGATAAGTGATTGCTCTACCAATTCCATTAAGATATATTGTTAATCAAGCTTTTTGATACTGAATCCTCTTAATCTGTTATAGTAGCTTAACCTATTTATCTACTTAATCTGACTAAAATTTCTTATCTTGTTAAATAATATAACTTTCTCTAATCAATAACCGTTGTTGAGAGTTGTATCTCTCGTTGGGACATGGTTCTCACTTTTGTGGGTTACCACATCTTTTATGTGGTCATCAGTGATGTGGGAAGGTTTGAGGCATTGAAGAGGAGTAGATTGGAGAGTAGTAGTTGTTGAATATTGGCTAGTAGCCCTAGTAGTTGTAGAGTCCCAGAGTTGTCCCTATACTCTCAGTTCCAGATAGGGGATGTTTTGTAGAAGATATGTATCTCAAATCGAGTTTTTGGCATATGTGGATGTTTGTATTTGGCTTGTAATTATGAAACACATGTTTTGTATATAGGTTGTGGCCTTAGCCACTGGTCAAATATGTAAATACCTGATATGGTATATGCTACTATGTAAAGTTTATGGACCTTTATGTAAAGGTTTCTGCTCTTGTTAGTAATGTTTAAATCATTTTTAATTTACCCTTTTTTTTGGTAATATGATGTTTCATAGTTGATTGTGTGTTTTGTTTTTGGGTTTGTCATTTAGTGTGGCCAGTTGTCACAAGTCCTATAGATGAAGAAAATGCTCAAAGACTTCAACATTCTTTTTGATGCTTGTCATATCTATTGTGATAATGCTAGTGCATTCTATCTTTCTTATAATCCTATATTGCATAGTAGATCCAAACATATAGAGGTCCTCCATCACTTCCTTCTTGATCATATTGCTAAAAAGGATATTTATATCACACAAGTAGACATGAAAAGTCAAATTGCGGACATTTTCATAAAACCTCTAGCTAGACACCAATTTACATTTTTTAGATCAAAATTTATTATTATTGCTCTTGATGATATAGACATGCCTTCTAGCGAGATGTTCTCATACCTATATGTTCTCGCTCACTTCTTGCTCATCTTATGCTTGTTCAGTTCTACATATGCCTAGTTTTAATGCCTTTTTTGTTTTTTTTTCTTTTTCTTGCAAATGCATGTTTTACCATAAAATAGTAGCCAATGATGAGGGAATGTATCTCAATATGTTCAAAATGCATGATATGATAGAAAAATAAATTTATATAGAACTTTAGTGGCTTAGAATTAAATTTCTTATCTATTGGATAGACTAACCTTTTGCCCAAGTTTGTTCTAGGATAAACCCAACCGACAACAAGACAAGGATTGAACGTAACTGCAATCTCCATTGAGTTCCCAAACCAAAAACTCGATCAACAACACTGTTGGGCGAAAAATATAAAGGCAATTGGTCGAATTTTCTCCCTCTCAACTAGAGAAAGTCGACTGATAGCCACTCTACCTTATTCATCCTTAAACACTAGGGCTTCCCAAACCTCTCTTCTACCCTCTCTAGCTATAGATCACCTATCCTAGCCCCCTTCTACCTTGACCTAGCACCTTAGGGGGGCCTGCAGCTTGTTCCATATTCTTCATTTTGTGGTCATTCCATCTCCTTCAACCTCCATGGCCTCAAATAGATGAAAATAGTCTGGATCAGGTGGAGTACCCATCCTCCACAACTCATAGGCATGTATCCTTCGATGGAACCTCATTAAACTCCACTCAAGATGTGAATAGGTATAAGGAGCTTCTTCTTAGTAATCCTTTTCCCATTTGTTCTTTGCTTGAATCTCATAGTGGCTTGATGAAGGAAGTTGTTGTTAATTTTCAAGATCATAATCTTTATTCTTTATGTGTAGAGTGATTGTGATACACTAATTCTATGTCTAGAAAAAAAGTGGTCCATGAGTTCTATGCTAATCTCACATGGAACTACACTACCCTTGTGCCATTGCCTAACACCCAAGTTATCTTGACTTCCATGATTGCGGGTACCAAGATTACCACCTATGAGGATTCCCTAAATTCCTACTTCAATGGTACTGACTTCCCAAATACATACATGACCTCCTATCATAAGTATCATGACCTACTTGACCCCAATAAGTTCCACAAAAGCTTTGATCCCAAGCTTACCCTACCTGATATCTATAAGTTTTTGAAGAAACCTGATGTTCCCTATAGGAAGAAATCCATCCTTCCTTCTTCTTCCCTCGACATCAAGACTTTCCTCATTGCATTGGTAGTCAACTATAATATCCACCCAATTAATAACCAAATGAATATTGAAGACAATACTATTGTGTTAATGTACTGTCTCTTGAATGATGTCAGAGTCAAAAGGGCCCACTACATTCTTCATAACATGACCTATTTTGACTCAGGGAAGAACACTAGTGAAACCCACCCAACCTATCCCAACTTGATATGTGTTTCATTAGATCATCATTTTTAGAAATCCCTTTTCCATGATTTTGGCTACAAAGCCAGTAGGAAAGGTGTTCACATCAGCAAAGCCACTATCAAGAAGTCCTTTCATCCAACTGCCTCTACCACACCCGGTTCTTCCACCTCCTCCTAGACCTGACCGTGCCTTGTTCTCAGTGTCCAATGAAACCCTAATGGGATACATGATGCACCAACAAGAATACAACCTCCATGTTCAAGAACACATCTACTAGGATTTAGTTCACACCATGTTAAACATGAACCTATCTTGCACCCATCTCTACCCTGGTGCTAACTATGCTTCATATGCATACAGTCAGTTCTACCCAATCCCTCCACCTAGTCCTTCTATTGTACCCCCTAACTATGATGGTGGACTTGCCCCTACTTCCTCTTAGGTTCTTACTCTTCCAGTTGGCCCTGTTGCCACTCTACTTTCTGTTTATGATGGGGTTTTTCAGCTCACCTTTGAGCAAGCAATGCACTGCATGCTTGTGGCATGTCTTGGTCTGAGCAACATGCCATGTGGCCTACTACTTGTTATTTTGGACCTTCTGAGGATGAGGATACGGCATATAAGGATGTTGACGATGAGGATGCTAAGGATGAGGTAGATGGTGAAGATGGTGATGATGGCACTGATGTTAGATATGATGGTGAGGCTACACCTGCTACTACATATTCACATTTAGATGGTGATGAGGCCACCATCCAGAGGATGATGATGATGAGCCAATTGACATAGATGACATAGATGTTTAGTTCTTAGTCTATAGAGTGCTTATCTAGATGTCTTTTGTAGACTTTTTATGCACTTGACATTTAGACATTGTATCTGAGGATTACTATTTTCATATCTCATTGTTTTCTTTGCTGGTTTGTAGTTTTTTCATCTTGAGAGGACATATCTGGTGTTTTCATATGATTATATGTACCTTAAATCTATGCTTGAATTTATCTTGTGAGTTCTTGGTATGTGTTTACATATTTTGATTATGACTCTAGTATACTTATTCTCTCTGAGTTTTCTATTTTGGTGCTTGATATGGTGGTTGCTTGTGTTGTTTGTGCCTATGGATAAGATGTGTTTTTAGCTCTTCTACCCCCTTCCTTTTTGAAATGACAAAGGGGGAGAGAGAAGTGAGAGCTGAAGTTCTACATGTACTATATGGGATATATGATCTCTAGCACATATTGAATTGTGATCCTTTTCTAGTTTGTTCTCTAAAATATCATGTAACTTGTAAGTGGACTCAATAGTATATATTCATGTTATGGTTATACTTTCTGGATAAACTAACCATACAGGTGAAGGAAAGGAGAAATTGAGGTAAGCATGAATTGATGGGGAGCAATTGCTATTGTTCATTCATGTATCCCCTTACAATTCACAAGGTATACGTTTAAATTCTAAATCATTTCTAACATGTTAAGGAATGGTCTTCCATCTTGAAAAAGGAGGAGAAGTGTTATACATTGTCAATATTTTTAATGATGACTTAACCATTCCATTTGTAGGTATCTAATATTTCTATTTGAGATTTATTTCATGTATTAGGTACATGAAAATGATCAATTCAATCAAGGCCTAGCTTGATCCAATTCAAGTCAAAAGTAATGCAAATGCACTTTTGTGGAAATGGCCCTAAATGACTTAGGACAATTTTTGTAATCATTTGTATTGGTGCTATGACTTGTAACTAACACGAAAACAAAATTAAGAGCACTTAATTAGAACGTTTGATCACTTTAATGACATTTTCCAATATACATCACATGTTGTTGATTTGTTCAAGTTTCCTTTCCAAAAACTCAACCGACGGCTAGGATGGGTCTTGGCAAATGTTCAGGTTCATCCAATTTTACCTCAGGATAAACTCGACTGACATCCTGCATTGGCAACCTGATTTTAATCCATGGATTGAGTTTCATCTAGGATAAACTCGACTGAAAACTCAAAATTAGCTTGTCACATAGTGCTATCGGTCAAGTTACCTTTATAGAAACTCGACCAACTACACTGTGCAGAATGTGTAGAAAAACTGATTCTAGCCATTGTAGTGTTGCAAACATCAAATATAGATATGTTGCAACACCCCAAACTGCTTGATTTCATTCCCAAGTTCTTCTAGTGTCTAGTGGAAATCCCCAACAATAAATAGGACCCCTTGGGACTTCTTTCCAAGTTTGTTCCTTCATGCTATTCAAGCTCCTAGCTATAATTGAGTGCATTTTGTCCTCTAAAGCCCCTTTCTCTCTCTTGTTTACAAATCCAAGAATCCATACGAGTGAGATAGGACATGTATGAAAGAGATACTCCATTGTACTCTTGTTAAGCTCTCAAAGATTCCCTTTCCCAACCCCTTTCTTCAAGCAAAAGTCGGTGAAAAGCTTCTCCAAGGTGAAAGAGAAGGTGAAAAGCTTCTCCAAGTTGAAGGAGAAGGTGAAGGATGAATATCATTGAGAAGAGTGGGTAATTTCTTCAAGGCAGAGGAGTTGTTGCAAGAAGGGGAGATCCTTGGTCAAGGTGTCCAGCTCCTTGCAAAAGTGGGTAAGCCCTTGTAGAGGTTGAATACTTTTGCTCAGGGTAGGTAAGACCTTGTATGGTTTATTGGCTCCTTTTGGTCCTTAAAAAGGAAGTCTAGGTATCCTTGCCCTACAAAAGGAAGGTCTTATTCTATGTCTTATAATGGAATATAAGTATGCAATGGTTACAAAATCCTAGGGCTTGACCTCTCTAGGCATTGGACTGACTTTGTCCTTGTTTGGAGATTGGAACCACTCTACATAGTCTGCTCTTGTGACAGTTCAATCTCTCTCATCCTTGATATGAATGATTCATTGCACATCAATTTCCATATTTAACATCCAACTTATTGAAATAATTTGAAGGTCTAATCAATTTTATTTAAGGTCTTTTTATCTCTATTCACTCCACCCCCTCTAGAGCCTTTGATCCAACAGATACAAGTTTGCTTGTCTGAGCATTGACATTTCTGTCATTTCCTCTTCACATGATGCGACCATTAATTGATTTTTGTATAAGTATGTTTGAGAAATGCCCCATTATTTTAAAACCATATGGACTAAAAGATAAAAAAAATTGTGCCAAAAAAATGACATGGCTTTATTGATCAAATTGTTGAATCTTATCAGGCAACAATACCATTTTACCTTGCTACATCTGATTTGTGATTTTGTTAACCAATAATGTTTCCAATGTCAAGTAGTGAATCTAAATTAAAATTCACTCCCAATAGTATATTGAATACTTTTACAATGTTTACAAAAAATACCAATAAATATTTGAGAGTGTTAGAAAAACTAATTTTACTTGTAAAAAATAACTTTTAAATACAACCTCAGAACTCAGGTGACGTTTAGATTGTGGAGGCTAGACTATTGTATCAAATGTTGATCCTTACTACATTAGAGAAAAATATAATGATGCAAGTCTAGATAACTAAGGAAAATAGGATTTCATCTAACATTTGAGAAAAATTGTATGTATTTCCAAATTATTCTAGAAAGAGTAATACATCTAACTCAACTCTATTTAATCATTCTATTAACTAAGTCATCTAAGACACATGTGTAAACTTATTTTTTTATAGAAACAAATACACATTTTCTTAATAATTTTAAAGTAATTTGGATATGAAATATTCATATTAGGTTGTATTTTTACGTATGACCATATATTAGATTTAGTGACAAACAACCAATCTCATAAGAATAACTTAAAGGGATAGAAATACATGAATGAAACCATCTATTATTCCAAGTAGTAATCTGTTTCAATATAAACATTTGCACATAGAAATATATTACATAGAATCCATGTTTTGAAGTTAAGAAATATTCAACAATATTTATATCAGAAATCTAATAAAATGGAGAAAATTTAACTGAGAAAGTATTAATTGTTTATTAAAGTAAAAGAAAAGTAGGTTTTCCTTTTAGAGTGTGGAAAAATGTGACTACAAAGTTTCTAAATAGAATATATATGAGAATGGAAAGTGTTGAATGGAATCAAGAAAATAGAAAATGTCATCAACAAATATACTAATATAGGGAAACAACACTAACTCCCCATGACCCAACAAATTAAAAAGATGTGGACACTTACATGAGTATCGATAAAATAAGATGCAAGTGTCAAACTATGAACATGTGTTGTCAAGCATAATACTTACTTACATAATGCAAAAATATTGAAAACCTTTTATACATTGTTAAGGACTTACACATAGTTTTGGTTAGTTCATTTATACAATCCAGGGTTAATTGAAATCATTTATATAACATTAATTTCTAATTTTATAGGGATTAAAAATGAGATCTCACAATTATAAATAATATCCTTTTAATATTATATTTGATGTATGCACATGTAGCAAACAATCATGTTTATGATTTACACATCTTTTGTTGGTGACAAAATCTAAGATGCATCAAAATTTTGTGTTTGTGTGATTTAATGCTTAAAAAAGTTAATAAAAATATGCATTATTCATTTCTCTCTATTAATTGAATGTGTTCTAGGCCATCTGTTTGTCACCCAGTTGTTAAATCTCTATATGATGAATTTCCAAAGTGAATTTGGTTCCATTAACATATTTTGAATTTTTTAATCATGAACTGATGTCATGAAACATAAATGAAATTTTTTTCATGACATTCATATTGTCATATTCTTGATATGAAAAATAATTTTACTTAAACTTGATATGTAATATTTATGTTATACCTTCCAAAAAGAAGTCCAGTACACCACAATGAAAGTGTGACAATTCTATTCTTAAATTTTATTTCAATTTCCATAGTAGTTATTTTTTTACATTTTACATCAATTACAAATATTTTCAACTCTATAAGGACAATACTTACAAACTAGAAACTTTTGTATGTAGGTCTCTTTGAAATTATTATACTTGTACATGGGTTTCATACTATTAAAAAACCCTAGAATGTTTATTAAAGTAATGAAATATATTTCAACTATGTTATACCACTAGAGAAATATAGAAAAAGTAGTTCACTATATTTAAAATATGATATGATAATATGATGTGATTGTGCATTTCTACTATTAGATATAGATTTTTTATAGGATTCCTATTAAAATCTAATTTATGGAAACTAGTTGAACCACCTACAAGTTTGACTTCTTAGTTGGCTAGTTAATCAAGTAAAGCATGATATTTTTAGTTGAAACATATATGTATTCTATTTGTCTCTATTTTTATGGATTAGCTATGTTTTCCAAAAAAAACCCACATAATAATTTTTGTACTAACTCTTTCTGTTTGAGTACATCGGTTTAATGAAAGAAATCAACTTTAAAACTATTTGTCACATCCATTAGTTCATTTTCTTATGGAACTTAGAATAGTAAATTTTGCATTTATTTGTGCTCCAAAAGTGTTCATAGGGTTAAATGTGATTTATAGTATATGATAATACAAGTGCCTCCTTTCTTTTAATATTTTTATCTTTATATCCAAGAGTTACTACCATGGTACACACAGATTAAAATGTAACCAACACCCAACCTATGATTTGCTGCAAGAAAGAATTGATAAAAACATTCTTTTTGTAGTGAGGGTATCAATTCAACTCTTTGACAATGGATGGTTTATTTGTATAAGTTTTAATTTATTTCAAAATCCATATGTATTGTATGTGTGTATATCTTTCTATAACTACTCACATAATAATAAGAAAATCTAAATATTCTAAACTATATATTTTCTTTATTATGGAATAAAACTAATGTGAATAACTATACACATACATCAGTCATTATTTGTGACATCCATGGAAGCTACAAGAAGCACAGAACTAGAAGAGGGAATGTATATATACACCTATTTTCATGCAATTATAATTTTTAAATAAGTTGAAATCAAGGATATTTTGATAAGCGCATGATGCAAAAATATGATTTCCAATACATACTAAATATGAACTAGAACAAGAATATGCAATTACATTTATGTTATATATGAATATGATTATGGTGAAGGTTGGATATATCCTTTGAAGACACTCATACCACATATTTCACCAAAGCATTTCTTTCCCAATAAAAATATGATTTAATAAACATGATATTGATTTGAGAAGTTATTATTCAAGGTTGTGATGATTTTATATATTTATTTGGAAAAATTTATCCAGCAGTAACATCAATTACTTCTATTACGTTAACTATATTTATTATTTTATAGCATATATAAATATGTGTCACATGTTGACACATGAAATTACAGTGTGTGTTTATATATATATATATATTATACATATATATATATATATATATATATATATATATATATATTAGATGAGGTAAAATATTACTAAGAACCCAAAAAAGGCGTATAGGGTAGATCGTCCATATACTATACAACTAGGGGTTCAAGCCCCACATGTTAAGCACATGCGGCTTAACACCCCTGTAACAACCAGGCTTGTCTTTAAGTATCCAAGCCATTCTATTTACAATGCTGTCAAAAAAATAAGGGACTCCGTATCTCTCTTCCCATGCAGCCTAGAATTTCTCTCCTTCCATACATGGAAGATGATATTCGTAAACAAAAGGCCGCAGAAACTTCGAAGCTCCTTATCCTGCTTGGTTTGATCCAAAATCCACACGATAACATCCTGGATGTTATGTGGGGGCAAGCCTCCAAAGCCACATTTAAGGGACGCCCTAGTCCAGGTATACATGGTATAGGGGAAATCAAAGAAAAGATGGTTGTGATTCTCCACAGTGCAACGACAGAGAGGGCAGCAAGGATTAGCATCTAACCCCATTTCATCAATCTGTCAACTGTCGGCAGCTTCTGCAAGATGGCATGATAAGTACAAAAGCTCCATTTGGGCTTGTGTATCTTGCCCCAGAGGAGACTGAACCATGGCACCTGGGGCAGATAATAGTTTGTAATCCACGACTGAGAGATGGAGCTTTGCAGTGACCACGACACACCATTCCAAGAGTAATTAGCCATCATACTAGGCCACACCCTGATCATGGCCCTAGCACATCTTGATAGGTTCGATTGTTTTGGGTTGAGGGATAAGAGCCCCTCCCCATATCTAGCCTTCATCCATGTCGTCCATGGAGAGAGAGGTGAGCGCAAGAAACGGTCCACTCTTTTAGCTGCAGTGTATTTGGCAATGTCTGCAGGGTTTCTCAGACCAAGGCCACCCTGTTGTAAAGGTCTAGTAAGCTTATCCCAAGCAATTGCATAACCCTTATCGCCCCAGAGAAACCCAGACATGATAACTTTACATTTATCCACTATGAAGTGAGGCAGCTCCATTTGTCGACACCAGAAGAACACCTTGGCTGTGAGCACTGATTTGATGAGGATGGACTACCCTCCCCACCATGGAGATCGAGAGACCAACCCATTTGTCCACCGCAGTCTGCAGACTATCTACGCACTCGATGTAATCAACCCCTTTCCCCTTGCCACCCGAGATGGGTATGCCAAGATATTTGGTGGGAAACACCCCCACCTACAACCCCACAACCTCCTTGAGTCTGCCCCTTCGAGTGTCGCACGATCTAGAGAAGAACACCTTGATTTAACATCACTTATGTAGAGCCTCGACATGTCACCAAAATGTTGAAGGAGCTTTCTAACCCTCCTCATATGTTTCACATGACCAGCAATAAAGAGCAAGATGTCATCCACGAAAATCATATGTGATCTCACTTTCACACCATGCACCTTGAACGCTTTGATGAAGTTTTTCCTCTCATACTCATGAGTAAGATAGGTGAACCCCTCCATGGCAATAGAAAACAGCAAAGGCAATAACGAGTCACCTTGTCGGAGACCATTAGAAGCAGAAAACATACCATACATGCATCCATTAACAAGGACGGAGTAAGACATCGTCTCCACGCACTGTTAAAGGATGACAATCTACCTTTCAGACAACCCCAGAGCTTCCATAATCCTAAACAAGAACGGCCACTCAATGTGATCATAGGCTTTGGAGATATCAACTTTGATGCAACTCTTCTTAGTAGAATTGCGAACATTGACGCTGAGGAGATACTCCGTAGCCAACAGCGTATTTTCAGAGATGGATCTCCCCATAACAAAGGCACCTTGAGAGTCTGACACTATGGAATTCATCAAAGGTTTCAGCCTGTGTGTGAGGAGCTTAGATATGATCTTGTAGAAGACCGAATAGCAAGATATAGTCCTGAAATCGGCCATGGATGCAGTCGAGTTCCTCTTCAATATGAGCCGGATGAAGGTGTGATTTGCCTGCCTTACCATCCTACCCCCGACCATAAACCATCTGGCCACCCTACAAATATCTTCTTTCACAATATACCAACAGACTTGGAAGAATTTTCTGTTAAATCCGTCAGGTCCCGGGGCTTTAGAAGCCCTAATATATATATATATATATATAAATATATATAAATATATATATATATATGTGTGTGTGTATATATACATATATATATATATATATATATATATATATATATATATATATATATATATAGAGAGAGAGAGAGAGAGAGAGAAAGTCAGGCTAGAATACACTTTAGTGTGCAGATCGCGCTATACACTGAAGTGATGTTTGCATATGTAGACAATTTTTTGATAAATCCAAATTTTTGATATTCATTTCTATAACAACTACAAGCTACATGAAAAATTTGATCTCATTTTAATTTTCTTAGTGCTCATTTGTAATTTTCTAAGTCACTCTTTTATGATAAAAAATTTTGATGCATAAAATTAATTTGATTTGTATAATTTTCATCGCCCTTAGATTCATGACCCATAAGTGTCCATATGAGCTGAAATTTAATATGTAGTATGTTCATATGATATTTAAGAAGATCAAAAGTTTGTATTTTTAAAATAAATATTATGTGATGGAAAATGATTTGAGTGTATTCGGTCTCCGTTACACTTGAGTGTATTCTAGCCTGACTCTCTCTCTCTCTCTCTATATATATATATATGTATATATATATATAGCATCTCTGGTACACTCAAGTGTATTCTAGCTTCACTCTATATGAGTCAGGATAGAATACACTCAAGTGTACATATCACACCATACATCCCAATAGTATTTGTCTATATAGACCATGTATTTGCATAATGTAATCCATTGATCTTCATTGTTATAATAATGATAATAGGTCACATATAAAATTTGAGCCCATTTGAATGAGTGTAAGTCACTCTTCTAAGGACAACAAAATTGATGAACATAATTAATTTGAAACGTATGATTTTTGCCTC